>JARYGA010030161.1:0-350252 GCA_030545235.1 Helianthus tuberosus
AAAAAAATTGAAAAAAAAAATTGTGTGTTTTTTAGGCTTTTTTTAGTTAGTTTTCGAGTTTTCGCGTTAAAAGTGGTTTTCATTTGAACCATCCCCTATATATATATAGAATAAGTATAATGTACAAATATCCTTAACGTACGTTAACGTACGACAGAAGAATAGAACGTGCGTGATTAACATATTACGTGCGTGATTTTGTATAACAAGGCTCCAATGCGTGATAAAATAGGGTTTATGCGTGATTTTGTGACTCCCGTGCGTAATTATCGTTCTATGCGTGATTACATCCCTGATCGGATGGTTATGGGCGTCGCGTATGTTAATGTAGGATAAGGGTTTTTGTATGTTAACCTTCCTCTATATATATATATATAAAACAGTTAGTTGCGTCAGTCAACAGGTCTAGTGAGTCTAATTTACGTAGTCAAAAGAGTCTCGTGGGTTCGATTTTTGGATTTACTTAGCTTTGATAGAGTCAATCGGTTCGCTTTCCAGTTAGTAGTTTAGTCGAGTTTTAGAGAGTCTAGAGTATATAACTTGGTCTCTAGATTAGGTTAATTTAGTTGTTAATTAATAAACACTTTTAGCACATCACCCATCTTATAGTCTTGTGCACCTCTAAGACATTAGACACTAACACGTTAGGGTCTATTTGGAATGAGGTGATGAAATGAATAAAGAATGATATGGACAAGAGAATGGAATCGATCATTACCATTCCATTGTGATGTTTGGTTACCTATATGACCATATGTGAACATAATGAATCATTACTTTGTACAATTTGATACTTAGACGAAAAAAGACGAAGTAATGGAATATAATTTATTTAAAATGATAAAAAATATAATTGCCTCAGTAATAACAACAATAATAACAATTGTAATGGTAATAATTGTAGATTTCTTTCCATTCCTTGAAAGAATAGAAAAAAACAGTCCTTACCAAGGTATACAATTTTTAAAATGGAAGAAATCACATTCCTTATGGAATGATTCAAATCGGCTGCCCATATCAGGATTGTTATGAGTTTGTACTATTTGGTCTGGCCTTTGATTCTAGGATTTATATATTTTGGGTTTTGGTTTAGTTGGAACCGACCAGGAAACTATCCTAACCGATACCGACCAATTAGTTACCCTCTTTGTGTTCTACTTTTCTAGTTCTAATTACATGTTTTTTTTAATCTTTGTGATTTCTTGCATCATTAGCTTAGCATCACTTTTCTTTATTTAATTAATTACAACCTTAGCATCTTTATACTTTTTGTCACTATAGTTTTAAAACAAGAATAGTATATAGCAAGAGCAACGAGAGTAAAGTTACTTTAATTAATTACAACCTTAGCATCTTTATACTTTTTGTCACTATAGTTTTAAGAACACCCGCAGGGGGGGGGGGGGGGGTTTGGGGCGTTTTATCCTTGAAAAACGCTCGGATAACCGCCTCCCGGGGCGTTGTTTTAAAAAAAAGCCAAGAGCGTCCTTTAATCCACGCCTCTTCTTGAATTGTTTGGCCAATCACATGTATCTACTTTTTGGTTGGCCAATACCCCTTTTAACAAAGAATAGACTAACAAGTTTATTAAAAGAACTACTTTTTGATGGTCTCACATTTTCACATATTGTAAACTAATAGACTTTTACTAAAAAACCTTAATTTCTTTTTGTCCCCTTATCCTTTTCGGTTGTCTATTGGTTTACAATATACGAAAAGGTGGGACAGCCACTGTTTATTTTTTAAGTTGGGACCGTTGCCGGCCAACGACTAATAGTTAGGATTATTAAAATCCATTATTCCATCGTTTAAATATATATATCGCTGCTGTTAAAACGTATATTCTTAACAAATATGTTAACTATGTGCGATTGCAACTGGGATTAAAGTAAAAGAAAGGGTCATTTTCTAATCAACATCAAGAATTTATAAACTAAAGTGTTTTTTTTTTTAAGTTAGAGAGGAGCTATCAACAGATTCTCATGGGATTCAACAAGATTTTAATCTTTTCTGTTAAAAATAATTATATGATCGAATCAATTATTAATATTTTTACATGTGCTTCATTGTTTATCATAATTTACATTAACTTCATAAACTAATTATATGATTTATTATTATAAATCAGAATCACTTATGTAATTCTTTTAATAAACTTGTTAGTCTATTCTTTGATATTAGATTTTTTGTACATAAGAAATGGTTATTTTATATAAGCTTTGATTCTTGCTTGAGCTATTAGACCGAGTGTAGCGCGATAGCGCTTCAAGCCACCTCATTATCTTTGCCTCCAACAAACGAAAACGCAAAGGGGCGCCAAGCCAACTCACCATCTTCAGCCTCTTTGGGTGCCGCCCATTAACGCCGGTTTGCCCCTCTCATCCCTTCCATTTAATTTCCAAACCTAATAAAAAATTACTCCTAACCCACTTTTGATTTAATATATATTTTATTCACTCACTTTAAACATTAATTTGATAAAGTGGTTAAATAAATCACTACACACTTTTAGTGGTTTAGTTAGTTAAAGCCTCATTGTCTATCTATGCATCGTCTTAGGTATGAACTATTTATGGCGCGTTATAGTCGTGTCATAGTGCACAATGTGACATCATCCTTGGTTTGTTATAAGTCTTTTTAGCACTTTGGACAACTTGATATTAGATTTGATAGGAGACGTATGAAACAGTTCTATAATTATTTATGCAAATAATTTGAATGGATGTTGTGTGTTGCAAAATCTCATTTGTTTGATATGTTTGGATCGGCAAGTCATATCGAGAGAAAACTTTGATTTTTAATCAAATAGGATATACTTGTTAGTGAATATGTTGTTATATTTTCTTTTCATTTATTTGTGCATCTTATGCTTATTGTTTCATTATATCCGTTTCCTAAGTAATTGGCTCACCCATAATTATTCTTTTTGTGTAACAGCTAATCTGGTACACGTAGAGGAATGTGTGGAATGCATAGGTGATTGAGTTGCTCTAGGCGATGTTTCCAATCTACCTCTCTCTTAGATTATGTGTTGCGGGGGCTTTATTGGGACTTGGGGATGTGTGTGTGTGTGTGTGGGGGGGGGGGGGGGGGGGGGGGGGGGGATTCTCACGTGGCATGGCTTCCACACCAACAAGGGATGGCCTTATGCTTATGATTTATGAATAAGTGTGGAGTTTGATAGATATGGTTTTGTTTAGAATTTTAGACATTGAAAGATCTGATGATTTTATGTGAAACTAGAATGTTTTGTTGAAAGTTTTATTCATTTCATTTTGGGTATGGTATATTTCATCTTTATATATATGTTTATAGTGTGACACTTCATCTTTTACACTATGGTTTACTAGTTTTAAGAGATTATGTATCTATGTATCTGAACCCAACCCTTTAATAATGTTATAGTGCTTTTTAACACTTCATAGGCCGATTAACCAAACCGACCTGTATCTAGGGCATAACAATTAATGGCTTAAAAGCCTTGTTTATCGTTAAGTATGATTACATGTTAAAATTCGTCCCCAAAACATGCTAGATATTCTTTAGAGTTAAATGTCATTTTAGTCCCTGTGTTTTGGGTCATTTTGTCAGTTTAGTCCAAAGGTTTTATTTTTAACCTGTGGGTCCAAAAAGGTTTCACAGTTGCCATTTTAGTCCACTGGGTTGACTTCATCCATTTTTTCTGTTAACGATAAGGCCAATTCGGTCATTTTATATGGCTGAATTGCCATTTCAGTTAACAGAATTACATACAAAATGACCGAATTGGCCTTCTCGTTAACAGAAAAAATGGATGAAGTTAACCAAGTGGATAAAATGGCAACTGTGAAACCTTTTTGGACCCACAGGTTAAAAATGAAACCTTTGACTAAACTGGCAAAATGGCCCAAACCACAGGGACTAAAATGGCATTTAACTCTATTCTTTATAATGAACTCAGTTTTAAGTTAACATCGTTTGACCACTACATGATTTGACATCTTCGTCAAGGCCGTCTATCAGGGGATGCAGGAGGTGCTTGCGATCAGGTCCCAAATCAATATAGGGCCCGAAAATTTTTTAAATATATATATATATATATATATATATATATAGGGAGAAGATCATGCGAGAACCACCTCTTATTGTGAGAACCGCGAGAACCAATGTGAACACACCAAAAATGCCTAAAAATCACACAATTTTTTTTTTTTTGATTTTTTAAATATTTTTTAGGTTAAAATCGCTACTTTTCGAAACAAAATTTTTTTTTTTTTTTTGCTTCGAAAAGTAGCGATTTTAACCTAAAAAAATATTAAAAAAATCAAAAAAAAAAAATTGGATTTTTTTTTGATTTTTTTTTTGATTTTTTTAGGTTTTTTGGGGGTTTAGTTTTTAGCATTTTAGCTTGGGGGGGTGGGTTTAGGTTTTTGGGAGGTGGGGGAGGGGGTTTAGGTTTTTTTTTGGGGGGGGGGGGGTGGGGTTAGGTTTTTTTTAGCTTGGGGGGGGGGGGGGGGGGGGGTTTAGGTTTTTGGGGGTGGGGGTGGGGGTGAGGTTTTTTTAGGTTTTTTTTAGCTATTTTAGGTTGTGTTCACATTGGTTCTCGCGGTTCTCACAATAAGGGTGGTTCTCGCATGAGCCCCTCCCCATATATATATATATATATATATATATATATAATCTGGATGTTTATATAAATAAGGGTCTCCTATAAGTTTAAAAAAATGGCCCAATTAACAAGCCCAAGTGACTAGTCTAAACAAAAATAAGGGTCTGTTAGATCAGGGAAAGGAAACAAAACGTCGCACTGTCGTAAGCAGTATAGTATATCGCATAGGGAATTGGGATGAGGGAAACTGGAAACAAAACGTTGATCATCAATCGATCTAATCAGGGAATTTCGCAATTTTGCAATTTCGCAATGATTCAGTCGCAGCACGGCAGCAGTGAGGAGATTTGAGAATAGGGCCCAAATTTGTTTTATCTATTTCATAACAATTATCGTAGTATTATGGGTTTTTAGTATTTATATATTTGATTGAATGATTGATGAGTTTATATTATATGGAGATTTGCTAATAGGGCCCAAATTTTGTATCTCGAACAGGGCCAATTTTTTTTTTTTTTTTTGTGATTTTCGGAGACGGCCCTGTCGTTCGTCAACTGCATAATTTATCCTCATTCGTCAATTACATGCATAAACATCATTTATCCACCATTTAACTAGCGCGAAAACAAATAAACACATATGGTGGGAACCTAACACGTCGTTCTTTTTTGCCCATAAGACTTTAATCATTACCCTCGCCAGGGTTTCGTCACCTCTGAATTATCCTCGAAGGGTCCGTCACCCGCATAATAGTTTGTCGTGTCACTAGGACAACAACTGTTTGAGCTCATCATACCCAATGGGCAATAGTGGTTTCTGTCTCGTTTAACCAATTAAACGTCATCAAGCAACTCAAGGATGTTAAATCACATAAGAGCACATACACACACATAATGCATGTATCATAATGCATGTTATGTAAAAACGGAAACGTCTTAAATGGCTCAAGAGAAATTGATTAATTCAAAGGATTGATCCCAAAAGTTCGAGTCAATCGACTGTCTCCAAGTATCGAATATGCAAATTACATTGTTTATTAATATTAGGAAAAATTACACTTTTCGTCCTTTATGTTTGTATCAGATTGCAATGGATGACCTTTACCTTTAATAATTACAGTCACAGTCCTTTATTTTGCAAAAACACATTACACCTTACGTCCTTTAGCCTTAACCTAGTTAAAAAAATTCAGTTAAGTTGGCATGTGCCTTGCACATGAGGGGTAAACTGGTAATTTATTCATTTATTTATCTAAAATAAATTTAAACAATAAAAGAAACCAGATTTTAAAAAAAATATACAATATATATATATCTATAAAAAACACAAACCATCTCTTTGTCTCTCTCCAACAAACCCCCACCACCACAGCCACCACCACCACCACCGCCACCCCTTCAGGTGGTGGTGACCGATGCTTTTGTTTTGTTCAGTGGTTCATCAGGTGTTGGTGCCAACTCCAATTCTTGCAACAGTAATTCTTTGTCACCATATTCTTCGTTTTGACTTTCGAATTCTTTGACCGGCAAAGATTCAACGTCTAGATCCCGCTCAAAAGGTGGAACTTTCTGAACCATCAAAAGCTTTTTTTTTCTTGTTTTACATTTTCGTTTGGTGTAATAAACTACAGATTCAGATCTGAGATGAAGATGGATTCCAATCAATGAATCTATGTTTAACAACAATCACCATAACAACAATAACAACAAGATCTCAAATCACCAACAACAAGTATGAAGATACCTTGCTGCCTCCATGTTTCCGTTGTTGACGGTGGCAGTGGAGAGAGAACAGAGAGTGCGGTGGAGAGAGAACAGAGAGGGCATAGAGAACGATGTGAGACGAATTCTTGAGTTCTAATGGTTTGATTGAGTTAGGGTTACATGATTTGAGGGTTTTGAAGAGGTCTGGGGAGGATTTGGGGAAAAAGGTAGGTGTGGAACCACTGAAGTCTGAAACCGCGGTTACAATTTCTAGAACTAAGGCTTGTAGATCCGTGAATGGAGGACTACGGTCGTTCAACCCCCACCACCTCCTTCACCTCGTCGCCGCCGGAACCGCCTCCCTCCCCACTCCATCGGAAGCGCCGTCCTCACAACCGCCGGAACTGCCTCCCTCCCCACTCCACCACCACCGATTTGTCACCTGAAGTTTGAGATTTGCGGTGGTGATATGGTGAGAATCTTAGTTACAGGGGTTTAGAGAGAGAGAGGGAGAGAGTGAGAGTGATAGTTGACTGTTTGGTACTTTGGTTTATAAACATATTTTTTTTCCTTTTCTGTTTAATATATTTTTTTAAGTAAAAAGGTACAATTACAAAACTACCCTTATTTCAATAAACTTAACTTAAAAATTTAACTAGGTTAAGGCTAAAGGACGTAAGGTGTAATGGTTTGCAAATAAAGGACTGTGACTGTAATTATTAAAGGTAAAGGTCATCCATTGCAATCTGATACAGAACATTAATGACGAAAAGTGTAATTTTTCCTTAATATTAAGAAGCTACCTAACAATAAACCCTATACCCGTGTGTATATATAATACCGATCTAACATATTTGATGTTGCAACCACAACATGCGTCTACTTAAAAAGGTATAGAAACTATTTAGAACTTTTACTATTTTGCCTATGTATAGTATAGAATGAAGAATCTACAAATTTTAATAGCCAACATATAATTTCACCCTAAAATTTTAATTTCACATATATCAGATTACCACATAATTAGGTCGACAGATAAAGATTTTTTTTTTGTATGAATCAATGTTCTCTTATTTTTTTTTTTCTTCCTCTTTCAAACAGAACACATTTTGATTTTAAATCCAGCAATATTAAATTACCATTTTAACCCCTAAACGATACAATCAATAAAACAAATTTCATTCCGACACCTTTTCAAAACGGAAAAATAAAAAAACAAAGCTTAGATGATCATTAGTTGCATTATTTCTGTTAATCAATTTGTATTTTGGGGACTGAAAAACAAACGAGACGAATATTTTAATGTGAAAAAAATATTAAAATAAATCATTTAAAATATATTATAATTGAAGGAGAAGTAGTTCCATCCACCAAATATTCCAAACCCCCCAAAAGTGGTTGGGCCTTTGCCCCTCACCCCTAATTAATAAGGCACCTCTTTCTTCATTGTTCATACCTAAATTCTTATCAATATTTTTGGTTTTTTTTTTATTTTTTATTTTTTTGACACAAATAAACCAAATTCAAACATTTCATTACGTGAGTGTAATAATCTAGCAAGATGTGGGTATTGTATTTTACACACGTTTAACCATATTTGTATTTGATTTTGTTATTTATTTTATTTTATCCTTAGATTGATTTTAGATATTGAAAGTCAGATTTTGTTAACTAATATAAGACTGTTCGTAGTGGTTGCGTGGGTGTGCAAAAATATGCATCCTAGCATACGATACCTCAGCGCCACCTAACTAAGAGAGGTATCTACACTTGTTCCATGAAGTGTAGAAATAAAAGTGAGTTAATGTGTTTGTATTTTAAATGGTTGAAAGAAAAAGAAAAATAAAAAATAATAACCTTTAAACTCACCTAGCTTTTTTTTCGTGGATATACCAGCGCCCCTCCGCTCCCAAGACTGGCATGGCGTGCAACACTCTCCATACTTAGGTGGTACACCTACGCCTACTACGGCCAGTCTATCCGATTAAACCTAGAGCTAATAAAGTCATTAGTTTAGCTTGCTTGGCTAAGCTGTCTAGACAACAAGGTGACGGTTTTGAGTCCCGTGTTATAGCAATTCAGTAACTAGATATATAAGATAAATCATCCATATTTCAAAGGATGTGTGATGGTAAGGTGTCTCCTCTCTATCATATCATAGAGGTAGAAGGTTCAAATCTTCAATACGGTTATCTGCAAACATTGGTGGTTAATAGAAGTAGATTAGGATCACGTTAATTTGTCATTCAAAAAAAATACTTAATTAATTAATAATCACCTATTTTTAGACATGTTGAATGTGTTCATCAGTCAAATTTAGAGCATTGATTAAAAAAAAGGAAAACAATATTAAACTAGAATCGACCCATGTGTTTTAAACAAAATGGAAAGTTAGGAAAAAAGCAGCTATTCTTTCTACATCTTTGTTTTTTTGGATTTTATTAACTTTATTTTAATTTTACATTGATTATAAAGCTAAAAAAAAGATTAGATTGATTGAACCAGTTAATTGAAATGACTAATCCAGTTAAATGGTGTTTGTTGGTAAAAAAAAATGACTAATCCAGTATTTAACTTAGGGGCTGTTTGGTAGCCTCTTAATAACCATTCAGATACTACCTCTTAATGGTTTAAAACCTCTGAATGAATAAGAGGTAACCTCAAGTCTGAATAGTTAAGAGGTAACATCTGAATGGTAAATCATCACATGTCACATTCTTCTACCTTCTCATTGGTAAAATTCTTAATGGTTCCATTAAGAGGTAGCCTCTTAATGACCATTCAGAGGCTACCAAACAGCCCCTTACTTCCATATTAAATATTGCATCAAAGATTTTTTAAACTTTAATTATGATAAAATGCCAAAATTGTTTTATTAATTTG
Source organism: Helianthus tuberosus (assembly GCA_030545235.1). Taxonomy (NCBI): domain Eukaryota; kingdom Viridiplantae; phylum Streptophyta; class Magnoliopsida; order Asterales; family Asteraceae; genus Helianthus; species Helianthus tuberosus. The sequence goes on from JARYGA010030161.1 coordinate 9,175, forward strand.
GTCACCCCAAAGTATCGGTGTCCCTTGATGGACGAAAGGGGTAAGGTCTGTTTTTTTTCTTTCCCAAAATATAATATAATAAATAAAAAAAAAGTATTTCAATATTTATTGCTGGAAAATGATGGGTGTACCCATCGTTTATTATTCTAATAAATATATATATACTAGGTTAGAACCCCGTGTATTAAATGGGTGGAATAAATGTAATTTTATATACCAAATAATATATATATATATATATATGGGGAGGTTCATTTGAGAAGAAAATTAAATTGAGAAGAAAAAAAACAAAGGGTACAAATGTAAAATATTAAATAGTTTTTCTTAAATCTCATTTATTATTATCTTTGACTAATTAATTAGTCATAAAGACTATTGTCCTTCACACTAATTTTTTTTGCCTACACACATCAAAATTTATCCTACACGTTTTTAAAATTTATCCTACATATATTGAAATTTATCCTACACAACTCGTAATTCATCCTACACACCTCGTAATTTATCCTACACTTTAAATTAATTGTTTTTTTTTTCTTTGAAAAAATATATTTTTTGAAAATAAGTTACAAATTTAATTTACTAGCTATTAAAAAGGAAGACTAACAATTAATGATCTATCTAAGTTTACCAATATACCCTTACACTAATATTAAATACAAAAATTAAATGAAGTAAAATGAAAGATTCTTATTGGTTGAAATTTGTTCTTTTTTATTCTTACGAAAAATTTCTTCTCATTTGAACCCTCCACTATATATATATATATATATATATATAGGTAAAGAGTAAAATACAAATGCGCTTATCGTACGATACGTACGCGATCATCCCAGTCGTTCGATCAGGTGCAGATTTGGTGCGAATTCAATACATATCGCATGTGAAAAAATGGTTAGCATGGGGTAGTGTGAAAAATGGCATGGGGTGTGTAGATGGACAAAATCGCATGTGGAAGATTTGAATATCGCATGTGAAAAAATGGCAAGAGGTAATGTGAAAAATGGCATAGGGTGTGTAGAATCGCATGTGGAAGATTGAATATCGCATGTGAAAAAATGGCTAGCATGGGGTAATGTGAAAAATAGCATAGGGTGTTTAGAATCGCATGTGGAAAATTGAATATCGCATGTGAAAAAATGGCATGGGGTAATGTGAAAAATGACATGGGGTGTGTAGAATCGCATATGGAAAATTGAATATCGCATATGAAAAAATGGCATGGGGTAATGTGAAAAATGGCATGGGGTGTGTAGAATCGCATGTGGAAAATTGAATATCGCATGTGAAAAAATGGCTAGCATGGGGTAATGTGAAAAATGGCATGGGGTGTGTAGAATCGCATGTGGAAAATTGAATATCGCATGTGAAAAATCTCTGTGTGTGTTACTGTTCATCTTCTTCGATTGTTGGTCGATCATTGTCAGTCTTCTTCCGTTTGACCCTTACAACTCCCAAATTAGTAGTTCTTATTATCGATATCGCACTAAAAGGAACGAAGGGAGGTTGGGGAAGAAGATTTTCAGGTTTTTGAATTTGATTTAGGGTTTGATTTTGAACTATCATCGGTCAATTACAGAGATTTATGACCTCGCAATGACGTTTAACCTTCCTGGTATGATTTAGATATATTAAAATGATTAATTTAATCATTTAAATTAGTTTCGCCCGCGTTTGATCGATTGAAGATCGTACGGCTAAGGGCATCGCGTACATAATGTAGGATAAGAGGTATTGTACGTTAACCGGCCTCTATATATATATATATATATATATATCTTTAAAAATCTCGTTTATTACACGGGTTGAATAAATGTAATTTTATATATTAAATAATAAAACAATATATATTTAAAAATCTCGTTTATTACATGGGTTGAATAAATGTAATTTTATATATTAAATTATAAAAAATTGTTGTATTTTTAAGAACCCCGTGTAATGGTATGGGTTGAGTAAATTTAATTTTATATATTGAATAATGAGAAACGTTACATTTTTAAGAACCTCATTTGTTATACGGGTTGAGCACATGTAATTTTATATACCAAACAATAAAAAGTTATATATTTATAAACCCTATGTATTATATGGATTGAATAAATCTAATTTTATATACTACATAATAAAAAATATATATTTTAAAAACCCCGTGTATTACACGAGTTGCATAAATGTAATTTTGTATAGTAAAAAATAAAAATGTTATATCTTAAAAAAAAACCTTGTTTATTACACGGGTTGAATGAATCTAATAAAAAATTATATCTTTAAAAAAACTAAAGGATATATACTCGATATACGATGCATGAGGTGATTGCGGTGATGGTTCTTATAAATGTCACGCAAACACAGTGATTACCGTATTTGAGTTGAGAGTTGAACATGAAAATAAAAGTATAGAACCAATAAACATTGATTAATATTTTTGTTTACCCCTTATAAACATTTTTGATATAGGTTCTACACTTAAATAATTTAGTTTAATAAAATAAATAAATCATTTACATTATATTAATTTATATTTTTTTGAAAGGATATTAATTTATATTTAGTGTAAATCTTTTGTTAATTTCAGAATAAAACTTACCCTATATATATATATATTTTTTTCCTCAATGGTGTGTTTGTTTTCTTTTAAAAATATTACTAGGTTATAACCCCGTGTATTACATGGGTTGAATAAATGTAATTTTATATACTAAATATAAAAACAAAATATTCTTAAAAACCTTGTTTATTACACGTGTTGAGTAAATATAATTTTATATATTAAATAATAAAAAAATTATATCTTTAAGAACCTCGTTTATTGTACGGTTTGAATAAATGAAATCTTATATATCAAACAACAAAAAAGTTCTATTTAAAAAAAACTGTGTATTCACATGTGGAAGAAATGTAATTTTATATACTAAATTATAAAAAAAGGTTATATTTAAAAAAAACTATGTGTATTATACGGGTTGAATAAATCTAAAACAATAAATAATATGCATGTTTATCTATGTTAAGTGAAACAATGTTTTTTTAATTTAAATAAGACTTTATAATTTGAAGTTAAGTTTATGCCAATAATTTAGAGGTTGATAAGATTTATATTAATTTAATTAATATTTAATAATTTACATTAAGTAATAATTATCTACAATTAAGGATGGTCAATAATAATGACAAATGTTCGGTTTCTTTTATTATCTATACTATCTATAATAAGAGATTATGAGCTGATGTAAATCTGCCTATGTGTCAACTTCTAAGGTATGCCACATGTCAATGATGATGTCATAATTCCCATTTATTAGAAGACTTTAAAATTCAAAGATGGCCCACATTCACCTTTTCAAACCACTGCCATCAAACCACTGACCCTCCAAACCTCCAAACATACCAAACAACTGCCCATTCAAACCACTGCCCATTCAAAAATTTGGCTCCACTTTCAAAATTTAAACATGGCTCCAGATTCAAAATTTAAACAATAGACGTATAAAAAGCCCAATTCTCTCTCTAAAACTCATTTTCAAACCCTCCTCTTCTCTTTCTCTCTCTCAAATTCCATTAGATCTAGATCTAGATGTATCTGTCCCATTCTCTCGATCCAGCTTAAATCAAAGAAAAAAAATGCCATGGATTGAACTTATATCTGCAAATCCTACATCTCAGAAGTTATCAGCCCACCACTACTACAAATCTGGAGAACCACATCGAACCACCAGAGATTTATGAGAGAATTTCAAAATTTCACTGCTCCGTCGAAGATCTCCGGCCAGGTAATCCCCTAAATATCTGCTCTCTCTTTCCAGTCTGATTGATTTTTTAAAAAACCCTACATCTCAGAAGTTATTATCATTAATACACGATTAGAGTGATTATCATTGAATCTCTGGTGGATTATGCGATTCAGTTTGATCTGGGTTTTGTTGATTTTTTGAAGTCAATCAGTTGACTTACTATTTAAGAGTAATCTTGGATTAATGTTTGAGATGATTAGTCTTCAGACAATTCATTGATCTTCATAGAGATTCTCAAAGCATATATGCGATTTGGATGATTAGGCATAAGCTAATTGAGTATGATGTGTTGCTGTTGGATAAGTTTATAGATATTCTTCAAGATTTACATGGTGAAGATCTTAAGGAATGGTATGATTTTATGTAATCTTATGTTTTTGTTACTTTTTTGTTTGATTTTTTTTGTGAGTTATGGAGTTGAGCATCAGGTGTTCGACAAAATGCCTGAAAGAAAGATGTTTACTTTTTTTTTCTTAGTTTATTAACATTAGTGTAGATCATCAGCTGGACTAAAGATCCAATCACATATTGTTGTAGTTCATATCCCCTTTTCGCCAAATAGGATATAATGCTATTTCGGCGGCGTTTGGAACGAACATAAGGTTTTTAGAGGTTTTTTGGATGCAAGTCAAATGGGTTAGTTTTTATAGTATGTTTTGATAGATGTCAAGTAAATGATTTGTTGCTGTAACAAGGTAAAAAGGAAATTTATTTTCTATATCCTTTTTATTAAGTTTTTATAGTATGTTTTGATAGATGTTTGGATTTACAATTGTAGACGGACGCCACTACATCAAAGTACTCTGAAGCGAGGTACGGTTAAATTGTTAAGGAAGTGTCATCATACTGGAAGCCTTAAGGTGATTTGTTTGTATACCGTTACTGTCTAAGGATAAAAAAACAAGTAGAGGTAATTAATAGTTTAAGCAATCTATTTATACACATAGACTGAGAATTAACTTTCGTAATTTGGATTCTAACAGTTCCTGTCCAGGAAGCTTGCAACTGTTAATCCAGAGCTAGATTTCAACATCGATAATGTATTCGCGAAAGAGGTGAGAAGATTGATTAATAATCATAGCTGAACGAGTTTTGTAGGATTTTTTTTTTGTTATTAGTTGTAATATTAATTCTAACATAATATTTGTTACCGGTCGTATCTCAATCCGGAGACCACCTTAGGTTGCTCTGTTATGTTTTTTTATCAGTTTCATGTCTCATTTGCGGCAACTATAAACTTCCACTAATGTTGATTTTGACACCGATTTCGTGTAAGGATGGCGAAGATGGTGATATCAGTGGTGCACCGGGTTAGTTTCTATGGTTTATCCCATGCTCTGATCTGTAACACCGAACACATGAAATCTTATAACTAAAAAATCAAAAGAACAAATGGTTAAAAATTGTGTTTTTACATCAATACATGGTAGAATTTAAGGCTTTAAGCTCAAACATCACTTTTACTTATTTTGCAGATGTGATATTCTACTAATTCTCTCAAGGCTCCAGCTGTGTGGTTTAAATCCGATGTATGCAATGTCATGTCGAACTGTACCAGTAGGCCATGATATTGGAAGACCTGGAGTGAGTTAAAAATCAAGATTATTCATCTTTTTTGAGTTTTTACATATTATGACCAACTATTGTCTTGGCTTTATTCAGGTCACTAAGACTTCTAATTAGTGGGTTGGCTAAGGAACGATGAAGGCACCGGGTATGTATTTAGTCAAATGAGTTAAAAGGACTGTAAAATTCATTTACATATATTTTTAAGAGCCATGAATATATATTAATTTCCATTGTTATTTACTGGTGGGCTTTCAAACCTTTGACAACAGAAAGCATGTTGGTGTAAACGACGGTGGGTGGTTTGATGAGTGATGACACGATTCTGTGAGAGAGTTTTGATCTTAGAGTGGGGAATGTTCATAAATATAAACAGGAATGGATCAGATGGATCAGATGGATTTTAAGTGAATATATATTAATCTCCATTCCTATTTATATTTGCTTCGAACGTGTCCCTGCAGGCTATTTTAAGTGATGACACGATTCCTCAAAATGAAGTTGGATCGGTTTAAGAGATTATGGGCTGATGTAAATCTACCTATGTGTCAACTCCTAAGGTATGCCACATGTTTATGCTGATGTCATTATTCCCTTTGGTATATTTATAAATCTATATCTTATGTCAGCAACAATGATGTTACATGCTATAATAGGTGGTTTATTTTGTTAATTCTGGAACTGAAGCAAATGAGCTGGCAATGCTGATGGCACGACTGCATAGTGAGAAACTCAAGATAAGTGCCTTGAGAAATGCATATGATGGTGGAAGTGCCTCAAGAATTGGATTGACAGCTCTGAACACATGGAAATACTCAATACCTCAGGTATTTCTACTTGATAAATCTTGAAAAACTGGATGTTCAGCTTACTGGTATAACTATAAAACAGGTGGAGTTGGGTAATAGACTAATGGGGGATATGATTGGATGAGCTTGATGTGCAAATATTTTTTTTTCTTTTTCAAAAATTTTAAAATGTTAATGTATAAGTTATCATCCAATGAAACTATATTATCATATTTTTAATAAAATGATTTAGGAGGTTGTATGCATATTGAAAACACTTTGAGCAACTTTTGACCCACTCAACCCATTCCCATTCTAGAAAATATTTTTACCCATTTGACCCATTAGAGAAAAAGTAAAACCCAAATTAACCGTTCTATTGATAAATGTGGTTTGGTGCATGGTTATAGTGGTGGATGCAATTTGTTTTGTAGGTGAATTATAATAGGGATACTGAACAGAATAGATGGTTTGGGTATGTGATAATGAGCATAGTTGAAGAAGCTTATAAAGCCATGGAGACTTTTTTATGGTTATGTAAGTTTTATGCTTTTCTTGCTATTCATTTTATTGTTTTCTTGAGGGAACTAAGTGCGAACGGGTAAGCTTTATAGAACGGGCTGAGCAGGTTTGTTTTATTAAATAGGTAGAACATTCATATTATCGTAAATTGGACGACTAGGTTTGTTCCACTAAATGGGTCAAACGGGACAAATTTCTTACACGAGCCAACTTTTAGTAGGGTAAATAAAATTAGAGTATCTCATATGTATACACATATGCTTGCATCTGGTAAAAGAATATTATTAACTTTGGAGGGTTATAAGCTTGCATAACGAATAAAGTAAACTCGACTTTCAATCTTTTAACCATATGACCCGTACCCTTTTAGGTAAATTTTAGCTAATTGGTTTGACCTGTTTAAGATATAAACACAATACCACACAACCCAAGAAGACCACTTCATAAGTAAACCAACTCATTTTGGGTTGACCCCCAAATATTTGTTTCCTCGCTATATAGTTAATGTGGTGACAGTTTGATGATCTGTTTCGAGTTATTTGGGGATTTCGAGATCTAACCGAGTGGACATGGAACTGTTGTATGGTAATTAATTTTTTGATGATGCTTATTTTGATATTTGTTTCAGTATTGTTGATTGTTTGATCGCGTATAGTTGCATGTTTGACAGATTCAATGACTTACATTCAGGCTGATCATCATGCTCAACGCAAACTTTTTGCTTCGCATTGGCATTAGAGGTTAGTTTGAAAATCACTTGTTTGTAATTTGTTCAGTAATAAATCTTATTTAATATTTTTATGTTTGCAGAAAGATGACGTGTTCAAATCGATGTTTAGAATGATTGCGCATAATCGGATTGAGGTATTTTTACTATTTTTAGTTTTGAAATTGATGATGTTGTTGTTGTTTGTTAGTTATTTAGCAGTTTTGATGTGTTTTTATAATCGTTTAAGTGTTTGTGTGCATTGGTTAGGCTTATTGCAAGATTGATGTACAACCGGTTGATGTTCTTATTAGTTGATTCCATAGCCAGAAACAGAAATCTAAAGGTTTTCTTTTTATCAACTTTCAATGAAAAAGTTTTGGTTTCGGTTCGGTTTGGGGCTTAAATCCGAAACGACTGAGTCAACCGACATGAATTGGTTCATAAAAACTTTTAACTGGAATTTTTTTGTTTTCTTTCGGGGGGGATTAAAATCGAACCGAAATAATCAAAATGGATTGGTTTTTAAAAAGATTTTAATGAAAATTTCGGTTTTGGCTTCGGTTCGGTTGGGGCTCAAAATCAAAACTAACTGGTTTACAATTTTTTTAATCCGAATTAAACCGAAAACAGTTGGTTTACAATATATTTAACTCAAGATTTCGTTTTCGGTTGGTTCTCAGTTGCTCAAAATCGAATGAGATAGTAACTGAATTAAATAGACTTACAATTTGGTATGTGCTGCAGATAACGAGCAGCAGTTAACGAACAACAGAAGATAACGAGCAGCAGATAACGAGCAGCAGTTAACAGCAGTTAACGAGCAGTAGTTAACGAACAGCAGCAGATAACGAGCAGCGGTTAACGAGCAGTAGTTAACCAACAGTGGACAATATGTACGACCTTCAGTTGACGAGCAGCAGTTAACGAGCAGTTAACAGCAACAGTGGTTTCAAACCACTACTTTAACAACAGTGTTTTGACTCAACAGTGTTTTCAAACACTGTTTTTAACCCAACAGTTGCTTGAAACACTGTTTTAACCTAACAGTGGCTTGAAACACTGTTTTAACCCAACAGTGGCTTAAAAAAATGTTTTAACCCAACAGTGGTTTCAACCACTGTTTTAACCCAACAGTGGTTTAAAACTCTGTTTTAACCCAAAAGTGGTTTCAAACCAAGAAAAGATCTTGATGAATTTATGAACAAGGTAGCCTAGGTCTTAGACTTTCAATGTTCTAAGTTTTAGTTTTCATACACTTTTAGAGAAAGTACTATGATTTATATATCTTATGTGACAAATATTCAGGTTAGGCGTTGTGCAAGTGTTTCCATTTATGAAATTATGGGATCTACCAAGTTGTTCAATGACCAGGTCACCTTCGATAACATCAGTAGGTTGGTTATGGTTCCTCAAAACCGTAGTTAGCGGTTTTTTAATCAAAACTGACTTATTTAAATGACTTATTTAATCTCATCTTTACTTTTATTAATATTATTGTAGAACTTTCAATAATGATGAGTAGTGGTCGTAAAAACCGACTGAACCGTCTAAGTTGAAGCAAGTCGGTCGGTTCAACTGGTGAATCAGCTGTTTAGATAGATAATAAAATGGTAATAATTAACTAATTAATAGTAACGTGTGTTTTAGTACAATATAGGCTAAGTAACGTGTGTTCCAAGTTATTGTAAGTTGTAATTAGACTACGAAACCTTTGAACATATCTCAGGTATTCAGCTTTAGTACAAGAAGATTAATAAGTAAGATAGTTGTTGACGGCGAGGTTCCTGCCCTCGATTATGACCATACGGGCCACTTTATTTTCTGCGGAAATATTGTTTATGTTGAGACTCAAAGGTTAGTGTACTTAACGGTTAGTTGACATGGAAAGCAATTACTTAACGGTTGAGAGCAAAAGAGCTACGTTACAGTTAGTTGACATGGAAAGCAATTACTTAACGGTTGATTTCTTCCGGAAGCTTCCACAAGACGTTGAGAAAGGCGGGAATCCAACGCACTCAATTTTTGATACATACAATGAGGCTTATCTTCGTCGTGTTGGTATGTATTATTAACACGAGTTATAACATTTTGGAGAATGTTAAAGAAAAACTAAATTTTTTAATTAAAACAGGAGCAATTGTATTGTCATATGTCCACATAGTGGTTGGAACTTTAAGACACTCGATTCCCAAATCCGTTGTGTATATAGTGTTTTGAATTTATTTTATTTGCAGGGAAGACAGTGTCACACCCCGATATTTCCACGTATTACCGGTGGGCCCGGTGGGGAGTATCGTGGCGTAGTTGATATCATCATAGTCAAACAACACAATATTTAAATGCACAGCGGAAGCAAAAGATAGATTCGTTTCAACTTTAATAAATTGTAATATCAAGTATCACAAACAGTTGAAAATAATCCATAGGTGGATCAAAATAAAAAGGAAACATTGTTCAACAGTTTTATGGCATCCAAGCTTGCGAGACTTATTGTGGACGCTAGGAGAAAGCCAGCCTAGTTCGCATAGTACCTGCACTTAACCTTTTTGGGAAAATATGTCAGTTTACACTGGTAAATACAATCAACTGACTCATTTTTAAAAGTTTAATAAAATTGATTTGAATGCACGTGGCACAAAACTCTTTATAACTTGGGATAATTATTTGAATATAATACTTGTAAAAGAATTACATATTTCTTATGCGTTCAGTAGCCCGGTTCGTGCCGGGTTAAAGTTCAATAGACACACCACATTATTTATTTAGGCACTGACGGGTGCACGCCTACACCCCGTGCTTAGGTCGTGGCCATTTCGTAGAATGATGCCAAGGATATCCGGGACATGGTCATTAACCCCCCAAAGGCGTTTAAGCAACAAAACATATTTTTAAACGGGTCATCTCGATAATACTTAATCACCAATCGATTAAGGTCGAATACCCGACCAAGCGGTATTTTATATACCGTACCCCAAGCCCGTATAAGGGAAAATAAGTTAAAAGTATTTACCTTTGCAAGTAATAATCATAACAAGTAATTACACGTAGCTTTTACCGGGTCTCCTATTCTGGAACGAAGGTTTGTAATAACCTATTAGAATCCTAACGGTCCTTTAATTAAGCCTAAGCTTAGACCGGTTAGTTTTAAAGTAAGATACGGTTCGAATGCATAATTAAGCGAAGACCGGAATAGAATTTGATTTAGTCCCGACAAGTTTGAAGACTTGTATAATATGGGTAATCTAAACACATTCTGGAATTTGAGATAAATATGATAAGGTTCGACCCGTTTCGGCTAATCTATGCAAACTAGTTACGTAAACCGAACCGAACGCGTAAGAAGCGTAACGGGTAACCATAAGAGGAGTTTACAGGTTTCCTAAGTTAATATGCCTTAAATATGTTGTGATATCAGTATGATACCTTCCATTATGCCCAAAACGAGTTTAATCTCAATTTAAGCCTCGTAGGGGTATTTTGGTCATTTTAAAGATTATAAAAGGGATTAATTAAAACTCTGAGACTCGAGTCTGAAATAATCAATAAAACAACTTAATTTAATAGGTTATATCAGTTGGTGATAAGTCTTATATGACAAAATGGTTTTAAACCTATACTATGTGTTTAATACGCGTAAAAAGCCGTTTTAAGCGATTTCCGGGTTAAACAGGAAATCTGAGTTTTCTGATCAGGTTTTAAAGTTCAAAATACTTCATTTATCATATAAAAATCAGTGGCCAAAGATTTGGTATCAATTGGCTAAGTAAAACTCATTTTATAAGCAAAAGGGTATAATCGGTAATAACCGCATCGAGGCAATAACCTTAGGTTATGATCAGGTTAAAAATAATTAAAAATCTTCAAAAATCCCAAAATATTATATTACATCAGTGGGTAAAAGGTTTGGTGTCAAAAATTGGGTTTAGATAGGCTTTATGCTAATTACGCCGTTTAATTCATAAAAAGCGTTCTAATTACGCTATTAAGCATAACTCCTAATCTAGACCTCCAACTGATGTGAAAATTTAGGGACATGTTTATAAATTAGTAACAAAGATTATTGTCCTCTCACATTTCCAAAATTCTCGTTTTATGGTCAAAAGGGCATATTGGTCAACATTAGGCATTTAACGGAACCATCGGACAATCAAAGAGTCAAGTAGTATAAACGCAGAGGGTTATACTATCATACTAGTTGGTCCTAATGGAACTCTAAGGCATTTCTAAACTCATCTAAATCGGGTCAGAACTGAAGTCAAAGCAAAAGTCAAAGTTTTGCGACTTTCGGTTCCGAACCGAGCCTAAACAGAAAATTGTCGGATCAAACAAGCTTAGACCAGTTCTTATACTAATTAACAAGTTATATGAGTGATAAAATAGGTTGCACGCCTTCTACATTGTTAATTATGCGTTAATTCGAAAATTAAGTTCCTGTTGACTTTTTATAAATAACTTTGACCCGACAAATGATCTAGTTAGAGCGGGAATCAGAGGGTGCCCTTTTAAGGGTTTAATGCCCACATAATTACCATCTTATAAAAACTTTCAATTTGGCTAAACATCAGATCATTAGTGACTAATCGATAAGTCAAACCTTAATTACGACGGTTTGACTTTAAGCTAATTAACTAAGTAAACACGATTAAGGAAGGTCAAGGAATCTTACCAAGGTCCTATGCACGACTAGTGATGCTTTGGGAGTGGCCTTGAGCTCCAGAAATGATCAGAAGTTGAGTTTGGAATGAATGATCAAAGTTGCAACAATGAGGCCTTTATATAGTGCCTTTGATTGCTTGTGATCATGACAAACAACTTTAGGATTGATCCCTGATCAATTACAAGTGTCCCTAGTGCCTAAGAACTAGTTTAGGTTGCACATGGGTGTGAAAAATGGCAATGTAAGTCGGTTAAACTCGTTAAACAGGAAGCTGTCCCGTTTTCTGTTATTGGGGCCTCCTTACGGATCGTAAGCGGAGGGTCTTGCGGTCCGTAAGCCTTTACCAGGAGGCAAATTTTTGTAACCTTTCAAGCTTTGAAAGGGCAACTTAGGTATTACGATTTTGGGGCTTGAATTATCAGTATGGGACCTTTAGCTCATGCTTGAACAGTTATGACCACCTTGCCATGTTCTAAAGTTGTCTTGGATGCTTTTGAATGAGCCATAAACGAAGAATCGTCAAACACAACCTCATAGGATCCCATCTTTATAATTTGGATTAATTATTACAAGCATTAACCGGATTAGGATGTTTATCAGATGTTTATAACACAGGTTAAGGGTTGGGATTTACACATAGGTCGCTCAGAGGTATGTATTAACATGTCGACGCTTTTAACCCTTCGTATACGAATTTTATCATAACTTTCTCATACGATAACGAAACTTGGTAAAATTTTTATCATGCATTCTAGTGAGCATATTTAATTGTTACAAAGCTTCGGGTTTGCTAAAAGGTCACTCAGAGGTATACTTTAAACATGTTGACACATTTAACCCCTGTAGTTTGTAATCTCTCACTTTCTTCCACAATTAGCTTCGTATGATCCATGCTTCATTCGTTTAAGGGTATAAACATCGTGTAGGGTTATTGTAAAGTATATTTATCCATTGTTGACATTTTGAAACCTTATATTCACATAGTTTCTTGTTTGTCAACTTTAGTCCTTCTAAGGAAATCCTTTACACGTTTTAAGCTCGTGACACGTGTCGATATAATATTGGACATGAAATTTCGAGGTGTCACATCCTCACCTCCTTAAAAGAAATCTCGACCTCAAGATTTACTGAAACAAATGAGGGTACTTTTCTTTCATTGTGGACTCTACCTCCCACGTGTATTCGGGACCTCTTCGGGCATCCCATTTCACTTTTACAATCGGTACATGCTTCCTTCGAAGCTTCTTAACCCGTCGATCCTCGATTGACACAGGCTTTTCAATAAACTTCAAGCTCTCATCGATGTGCACGTCTTTATGTGGTATGATTAGCGATTCATCAGCTAGACATTTCTTCAGATTGCAGACGTGGAATACGTTATGATTGCCACTGAGCTCTTCAGGCAAATTTAGCTTATACGCCACTGATCTGACACATTCGATGATCTCGAATGGTCCTATGTATCTGGGGCTTAACTTGCCTTTCTTGCTAAAACGCATTACTCCCTTCCAGGGTGATACTTTAAGCAACACTTTGTCACCTACCTCGAATTTCAGAGGTTTACGCCTTAAATCTGCGTAGCTTTTCTGCCTATCCCTGGCAGCTTTGAGACGATCGCGTATCTGCACAATCTTATCTGTCGTCTCCAGGACTATTTCAGGTCCTGTTAGTTGGACATCTCCAACTTCTGCCCAACATACGGGCGTTCTGCACTTTCTACCGTACAAAGGCCTCGAAAGACGCAGCCTTAATGCTGGTATGGTAGCTATTGTTATAGGAGAACTCGACTAATGGCAGGTGGTTATCCCAACTACCACCCAAGTCAATCACACATGCTCGAAGCATGTCTTCCAAAGTTTGGATTGTACGCTCACTTTGTCCGTCAGTCTGAGGGTGGTAAGCCGTACTGAAATTTAAGCGCGTGTCCAAAGATTGTTGGAAACTTTTCCAAAAATGTGATGTGTATCTAGTGTCTCTGTCAGAGATAATAGACACTGGTACGCCATGCAGAGATACAATCTTATCTATGTACAATTGGGCTAACATGTCGGAGCTATAGGTCTCCTTAATGGGTAGGAAATGTGCTGACTTAGTCAGTCTATCCACGATCACCCAAATAGTATCATTGCCTTTCTTTGTCTTTGGCAACTTGGTGAGGAAATCCATTGTCACCATTTCCCACTTCCACGTGGGAAGTTCAGGCTGTTGTAGCAACCCTGACGGCTTCTGATGTTCAGCCTTGACCTGCGCACACGTCAAACATTTAGCTACATAGGTAGCTATAGACTTCTTCAAGCCTATCCACCAAAAGTTTGCTTTCAAATCCTGGTACATCTTGTCAGCTCCAGGATGAACGGAGTATTTAGAACTGTGGGCTTCCTGGAGGATAACATCTCGAAGCCCTCCATAAATTGGAACCCATATTCGTCCATTCAACCTTAGGATTCCGTCCTTGCCATAGGATAACTGTTCTTCAGTTACTCCTAGCTTTTCATTAGGATAGTTAGCTTCCAGCACAGATTCCTTCTGCGCAGCTAACAACCTTTCATTCAAACTGTTCTTTATCTCAATGCTCTTGGCATTGATTCTTATAGGCTTCACTCTTTCCTTGCGACTCAAGGCATCGGCGACTACGTTCGCCTTGCCGGGATGGTATCTTATCTCACAATCGTAATCATTCAAAGTTTCCATCCAACGTCGTTGCCTCATGTTCAAATCCTTTTGGTTAAACAGGTGTTGGAGGCTCTTGTGATCAGAATAGATCACACACTTGATACCGTATAAATAGTGCATCCAAAGTTTTAGTGCAAATACAACGGCACCCAACTCCAAGTCATGGGTGGTGTAGTTCTTTTCGTGCACCTTTAACTGTCGAGAAGCATAGGCAATAACCTTGCCTTTCTGCATGAGCACACACCCCATACCTGTCTTTAACATTACTTTATAAAGCTATAGAACTAAACACCAAAATTTAAATGATATATTATAATATGTTTTTTAGTATTTGATTTCGATCATTACTAAACCTACCCGTGTGGTTACACGGGTCCTACACCTAGTATATAGTATAGAATATACAGATTACTAGATATGTGATAAACATTTCGAAAAGTCAAGAATATAATAATGATCTCAATTTGCACTATTAAAGGTTAAATACTTTGAATTATTATTAAGATGATATTTTACAAAATTAGTAACTTTAAAATTAAAACTTCGAAAGAATTATTCTAATATTCAAAGATAAATTAATATTATATCAAACTAATATTATATTAATTTAATTAATAGTTAATAATTTAAATTAATTAATAATTATCTACAATTAAGAATGGTCTAGAATAATGACAAGTGTCCCTTTATTGGTTTCTTTTATTATATAGTATATATATATATATATATAGGGGAAGGTTCATTGGGGAACACTAAAAAAGTGGGGAACAACAGGGAACCGACTCAAACGAACTCCGATTGGACTCATTCCTGCGGCGTTGTAACCGTCTCGTTGAACCTTAACTAAGATCTCTTAACCCTAAACCCTAAATCTTAACTCCTAAACTCTAAACCCTAAAGCTAAAAAATAAAGCTAAAACCTAAGCTAAACCGTAAAATCTAAACTCTAAACCCTAAAAGCTAAACCCTAAAGGCTAAACCTAAATCTAAACCCTAATATTAAACCCTAAAGCTAAACCCTAAAGCTAAACCCTAAACCCTAAATCTAAACCTTAAAACTAAACCCTAAAGCTAAACCCTTAAAGACAAACCCTAATATATTTAGGGTTTAGGGGTTATGATTTAGGGTTCAGGGTTAAAAGATCCTAGTTAGGGTTCGACGATCCGGTTCCAACGCCGCTGGAATGAGTCTAATCGGAGTTCTTTTGAGTCGGTTCCCCACTTTTTTATTGTTCCCCAATGAACCTCACACTATATATATATATATATATATATATATATATATGGGGAATATTCAAATGAAAACCACTAGTTATTGTGAAAACTCGAAAACTAGTTAAAAAAAGGCAAAAAAACATACCAAATTTTTTTTTTGCATACCAATTTTCGCAACTTTATATATATATAAAAAATGTTCAAATTTTTTTTTTGTAGTGCACATGTGTATGTGTACCACTGTACTACAAAATTTTTTTTTTTTGAAAAAAAGTTTTTTTTATATATAAAAACCTGCGATTTTTATAAAAAAATGAAAAAAAAAATTGGTGTGTTTTTTAGGCTTTTTTTAGTTAGTTTTCGAGTTTTCACAATAAAAGTGGTTTTCATTTGAAGCATCCTCTATATTATATTTTATATATATTATATATATATTGATTTCGAAGGAACATGAATAGTAATTTAATTTTTATAATTATATATAGTTTATTTTATTTTATTATTTAATATATTATAATAATTTTATTATTTAATATATTATAATAATTTATTATTATATTTACTTTTAATAACATATTTTTTTAAACATCTATTTCCTTTACCTTTTTTTAATTATTGATTTTTTTCCTTTTTTTAACATATATAAATTTATCGATTAATTTGACACTTCTTTAATAAATTACATTTATAACTTTTTTCTAAAACTTAACTACGTAGTTGTGCTTGATTTCTTTCCCTGGTATTTCGTTATAAGTTTTGTTAAAACGAGGTTATACTCAAAATAAAGTATTTATTTGGTATCATAAAACGACACCATGATAAACTAAATCGTTCTAATGGTTTGACTTTCTAAACAACATGCTTTATTTTCAAATCACGTTTGTTTTACATTATCATTTGCTCGGTTTCGACGCAACGCGCGATATAAAAAAACTAGTTAAAATAAAATCACATATAAAAAATAATGAGTTATATATTCAAATATTTTTCCCCATAAATAAATATTGTTTTGATCTGCGAAAGTAAACGCTTAGGCCGGAGGGTGTGGGGGCGCCACCCCCGCCAACTCATCATCTATAGCGCCCTGGGGCGCTATACCTCCACAACCAGCTTTTTAAGGGGGGGGGGGGGGCACAGACCGGGCTCCATCGTGGTAATGAGAAGAAAACGCATGGAACGAGGTACTTTGGTCAAATGTGACCGTTTGGCAACGTTCGATTAATTTTTTTTTTATTCAAATATAAATATAAACCTATACCAAACTAAATAACACACCAATCACAACTAAAAATTGTCTTCGAGCTCCTCATCCGACGGTGTTCTTAACGATATGGTTATCACAATTACGCTGGAGGCGATTAATTATTTGCGAGAAGAAGCCGAATCCTCTACATCGCGTACCAGATAACAGCCTCTTTAACGGGATCAGTTAGGTGCTCATGAACGTCTAGTGCAAGACTATTTTTGTGAAAATCCGTTGTACGATGATGGTCATTTTAAGCGTAGGTTTCGTTTGAGCCGACGACTATTCGTTAAAATTTCTAATGATCTTGCGGGAGAATTCCCTTTTTTTCACGCAAAGAGTAAGTGCAAGTCGCAAAGTTGGTTTCTCTGGACTACAAAAGTGTACAGCAGCGATTAGGCAACTAGTGTATGACACAGCGAGTGATGCGTGAGATGAATATTTAAGGATGTTGTCAAGAATGTGTCGTGAGTCTCTTGAAATTTTTGTGAAGGTAATTTTTATTAACACTATTATTTATTATATTTAATTATATTGGTATTTTTTTTTTATTAACACTAGTTTATTAGGTGTTATCTCTCTGTATGAGAGACGATATTTGAGGATGCCAACCGCAGCCGACGTTCCACTTCTATACGAGGCCCGTCAGTGCATACACGGGTTTCCTGGGATGTTGGGTAGTCTTGAGTGCACGCACTGGGAATGGGCGGCATGTCCAACCGCTTGGAAAGGGCAACATCATCGTGGTGACCACGATGGTCCTACCCTAATATTACAAGCGGCCGCTTCTCAAGATTCATGGATTTGGCATGCGTACTTTGGCATGGCCGGTGCGAACAATGATATTGCAGTTTTAATGTCCTCGAATCTTTTTGACGATGTCATAGACGGGGTTGCACTAGATACTTCATTTTATGCAAATGACGTGGAATATAAATATGGCTACTATCTCACAGACGGTTTTTATCCCGAGTGGGCGACGTTGGTAAAAACTCTTTCGTGCCCAGATGAAGAAAAAAGATTATATTTCAAGAAAAAACAAGAGTTAGCAAGAAAAGATATCGAGCGGGCTTTCGGTGTGTTAAAAAAAAGATGGTCTATCATCGCCCAGCCGTCGAGGATATTAGAAAAAAGTAAAATGAGAAACATCATGTATACGTGTATAATTTTGCATAACATGATATTGGAGGACTCGGGTAGAGCGTTTTGTGGAGAAAGTTATGATGAAAGTAACCAACCGACGAACCCAATACTAACATACGCTGAGAAAGAAGCTATCCGAACGAAGGTACGGGCCAGGAACACACACCATAACCTTCGAGCCGATCTGACCTAGCACCTATGGTTTTATCGTGAACAAGGAGGAGTCGACGAAGACAACGAGTTATAAATTATTAGTTATAAATTTTCTAGTTATATTTTTCATAACTTTGTAGTGTTTTTATTTTTTAATGAAATTATGTTTTTTTATTTACTAGTTATTAAAATTGTCATTTAATTTAAAAAAATATTTAAATAAATAAATAATTAGGTAATGATGACGGGGGCTCCATCCACACCATGCAAATTAAAGGGGGGCGTGATAAAGCTCCCTGACTGACATGACTACTACGTGGCGCTTAGGTGGGCTGATAAAGCCCCTAAGGGGCTCCAACCACACCCTCCAGCCTTATTGAAGTAAACGTTAACATATATTGAAAACAGCATTGTTGTTGTTCCTAGAAAAAAAATACAAAAAAGAAGATGGGATTTGCTCTTTGCAACAAATTTTTAAAAAACTTACAAAAGATTCGTTCAATGTTACAATAAGAGACTTGTAATATGTAAATTGTTTTGTATGATCCGGAGCTTCTTATGTATGAAAGACCCAAATGTCTAATATGTCACAAGAAAGAGCGGCTTTTGGGATGGAGCTCGTGACCAAAATTCGTTGCGAAAATAAGGGAATTATCTAGAGATATGGCAAGAGAGTACTTCGGTATTGAATGCTTATGTCCTTTTTTTGATGAAAATATTTAAAGGTGAGGGATTCAATCATTGTTTTGGTACTTGATGACGGATATGGAATGCTTATGTCCTTTTTTTGATGAAAATATTTAAAGGTGAGGGATTTAATCATTGTTTTGGTACTTGATGACGGATGTAGGCCCATACCTACCTCCCCTCCTCTTTAGCTAGCAAACTCAAATACGGTTCCTCCTATCAGAAGGATAGGAGCGAACTTCTCCACAAACACCTTGGACAAGATAGTGGCATAATAATCAAGAGACGTCATGTTTCGTAAGTCAAACCCTACAAAGAGAACAAAGGATGATTATGTAAAAGCAAATGGACAAAGGTGAGTTACTATTAGCAAAAGGGAGAAGTCGAAGGTTTGTATGATTAAGGTATAAGCGGAACTTCTTCAAAAAAGGCACGAGTTGGCCTTGAGGGTAGGAGAAGCGGTCTAAATCATATAAATACTGGCCTTAGGACTCAGCAATGCAAACACCGGATCAAAGCTTGTATTTCTATGCTTGGCTTGATTCTTCTATTGTAATACATACTTTGTAAGCCTCTACTTGATATTGGACCCTCCAAGGGAAAGGACTTTCATATTAACAATAATGATACCCTTTTATCCTTATTACATTATCGTTGTAGCAACATTACTCTTCATTATTTGATGTGTTGACCGTAATGATTTAGAACGCCTAGGCACACACCTTCCTATGTTAGACGGTATCTGCTCATGGTATGGATCTCTAGATCTTATAGGGGTTTGATACCTTTTCAATACAGATACGTTACCTTTTCTACGCTATTAAACCATTTAATGTTAGTCATCATTATGTCTTGACATTATTTTCTCCATATATTGTATGTCAAAATACAAACTAGCATTGGTATGGACGACGATTAATACCTACAATAGGGGTGGAGGGGGGGTGGGTTAAGCATGTGGCTACATCGCCACAACTAGTGTGGGTTGAGGGTAAGGGTTGAAATGCGAGGTCATGATCCCTTTGAGGATGGGAGGTATTCTGAGCGTCGCGTGGGTTATTTATTTAATTTAAATAAATAAAAATGGTGTGTGTTCATGTGGGTTCAAGTAGGAGCGCCCCTCCCTTTTGGGTTAAATTGGGTTGAAACGAGGTGGCAAAATATTATTGGATGATGGTGTGGGCTCATGTGGGTTGGGCTAGGAGTGTCCCCTGCACCCTAAGGTAATGTGTAGCGGTGTATCAACATAGACTACACAAGAGTTGTCTTCCAAAAAAAAGTAACTTTTCCAACACATTTGATATTACATTCCAAGAATGCCATTTCGTATGTTGATGTTCCAAAGCTAGTTATCAAATGTCAATGACCAAAAGCTAACAAATTTTAACTAATGAATAGCCGTTTCTCATACGTCTGAACTTATAGTGGTCCAAGCAACAAAGTAGTACATCAATCAACAAAATGGCAATCAAGTGTCTAGTGATAACACGCGTTTAGTCATTGTTAAACAACTAGCTTCTCAAGGTTCTTTTGTTTACTTGGTGGTTGGTCATGGTTCCAACAAGTTCTAGGCATATCAAGTTCAAGTTAAGCAATGCTTAACTCCAAGGATCACTTCAATGTTTCTTTGTTCAAGTAGCTGAATACATTGATTTCTGTAATATTCAAAAAATTTTAGTAAAGTAGATATCATCCTTAGTCAGTTTCATGCATTCATGGTTTGTCGTTTAGTCATTGTTAAACAACTCCCAATACTCGGCCTTCAACATACCAAGATAGCGGATTATCTTCATTCTTTCTATTCCCGCTATTTCTTGAAAAAATATTCAGCTTGTCGAGAAAAGTGTTGGTGATTTCATCAATTGATTCGTCTTTTTGACGAAGACGAAAGAAATCTTCTTGGATCCTGTCGATGGCAGATGGCGGACAGTGGTACTTTAGGAAAGGTTCCTTGAACTCTTGCCACGTCAAGGTTTGAACTTTATCTTCCCCTATTTCCTTACAATAAGCGTCCCACCAGTCTTTAGCTTGGAATTGTAGCAATCTGGTGGCAAACATTACTTGATCTTCCTTTTCACAATGACTTCTTACGAACACCGCCTTCGTGCTCGCGATCCACCTTTGACATGCTATAGGATCAGTTTCTCCCTTATAAGGTAACGGGTTGCATGCCATAAATTCTTTATATGTGCATTTACGAGTTCCTTTCTTTCCTTGTATCTCGCCAATCATTCCCTTCAATTCATCCATCTTACTCGTCATCATTGTCTCCACCACCTCCAACACGTGACTCTCTACTTCTTGGGCTAACCGAGGAATATTTACCTAGATTGCCCTTCCAACTTCTTCCGAAATCATAGTTTTCATTTGTTCTTGTCGTGCTACTTCATCATCATTCGTGTCTTTATTATCCGCCATCTATACAACACACATTTCTTTTATTAATACTTCACATATTATAGTTATTTTCATTCTCAAACATTCTTTATCACATATTATTAAATGATCGAGGAACATTCGTGTGTCGATCATAGGATCGAGTTACTTATCATCCTTTATATTCTCATTCATTATTTTCGAATAGTTTCATTCCCGACATGCTTTATTAAATAATCTAGGTGCACACACTTCTTTTATTAGTTATAGACACTTTTCGGTACTAAACAAGGGCCACGGAACAGATTTCGGAAGGTTCAGAACTCACCATGGAACAAAACAGGTTAACAGCGTTTTTGAATTCGGGTTGGCCGTCGGCGACGCATAGGTAGGTCATCGCCGGCGGCACCAGCAACCTAGCGTCGCTGAAGTTTTGTCGTCGGCAGGAAGTTTGGGCGTCGGGTCATTTGGCAGCGTCGGCGACACGCATAGGGGTCATCGACGACGACACCCCTGTGTTGCTGACGCTGTTTTACTTGATTTTGCTTGTTTGACCTGTTTCCAAGCCCCGTTCCCAACCAAAAGTGACCCATAACGTACCGAAATAACCCGGATCCACCTACACCCTTCCATAACATCTCGTATCCATCCCGTAACCATCCCGTAACATCTCGTAACATTCCGTAACTAAATCATTCGTTATGCAAATTTCTAAACTAAAAAAAAGTACTTGCTTCGCGCCTCGGAACGAACACACCCTACGCACGAGCTTTCGGTTTGAGTTCAAGCACTTAGTACTTAAATCCCTCAAACCTAGGCTCTGATACCAACTTGTTACGCCCACTTTTCTACTTCGAAAGCGAGGTAACGACATACTTTTTTTAACGAAATTTGGGCATGACCCGTTCGTATTATGAACGGTTCCCAGCTTTTATAAAATCATCATTCAAACTAATACTTTGACACGATTCAAGAAAACATAACATAATCGTAAATATAATAAAGTTTTACTACAATCTAGAATTTACAAAATAACAAGCATTTTAAAGTTTAAGGTTTAGCTACTAGGCATAAGCCATTTAACAAAGTGTTTTTGACCCAATAACAACTTTTACAAAAATTGCGGAAGCGCATGAAGGGCATTCGAAGGGTGTTCGATCCGAGCGAAGCATGACCATTTCAAACTTGAGTTTTACCTATAATCATAACCACAAGAACAATATTAGCAAATTATACATAATTCAACTAGAGTTCTAGAATCATAACAAATTAATACTCGATAACTTATTCGCACATCACTTACTAGTCATTCTTTGAATTTGACACTTTTACCTTTGTAACCAAATCGGTTACAACATTCTTTCACATATGAGTCGTTCGATTCGAGTCTCTTACATAACCTTTCTTTTTCATACGGTTCTTCCCACTCTAACTCATTTTTCAACGGGTTTGCAAACATGAACTTCCTTATCACAATTCATTCTAATTATTCAACCCATTCAAGACGGGTGTTAGCGACTTCATCATTAATGTTCACATATCGATTATTTGACCCGTTTGCAATGAGTCAACATCACAACCTTCATCTAACAAATAATTCTAATAAATTGACCCATTCGGGTTAATTCAACTACATAATCAATTAACATATTCACCTTGATACAATAAGCAAATTACTTCTACAATCTAAGACATATTAACAACTTTACTACAAATTCAAATGTACAAGTAACATACCTCGGTTGTGATTTCCTTCTTGCTTCGTGTGGCTTGAACTTTCTTCCTTTATCCATATACATATAAACATTTACACTAAGACTTTCTCATTTCATATTTACTTCTCAATGGTGTTTTTGGGATAAAGCATCTTAGTTCAATTCGAACGTTATTTACATACTTAAAACATGACCATCATATATATATTCTAAGTCAAAAATGCAGAATTTATCATTGAGGCATTTTGTCGAACACTTGGCGTGTGTATAACCAACAATGCATTATGTACAAGTGTTCGAGTATCAAACTACTAATTCACATCATGGTTTGTCAAGGTTAAAAATTTCAACTAATCTTTCATCTCTTAACTATCTACAATCAAAATACACTTCCTACAACTTTACATTACAACAATTACTACACCTACAATCTTAATCATTCATCATCATCTATGCATACAAGTGGGTTTTCTAACATAAGTCACTAATTTGAGAAATTTCAATCATATACTCGTTTTAATTGATTAAACTAACATACAATCATTCCAAATTTCATGATTCTTTAAGTTTGATCAAAACCCACTTCCTAAAAAAGATCATCAATCAGGGAATTACAACTTACCGTTTGTCTAGAAAGCTTAGATTATAGAGATTTTGACTTCAAGCACTTGTTTTGCAAAGGAATTGCCCTTCAATTTCTTGGATTCTTTGAAAACAAGGGGTTCCCTTGTTTTCCCCTGTGGTTCGATCCAGACACGCACACCTGATGTGTGTTTTGAGTTTTATTTCATTCCATACTTTCCAATTTGCAATTTAACATGTTTAGCCCCTTTAGTTTAGGTGTTTATTTTTATTTAGACATTTCCATTCTTAGGCACATATCCTAACATATTCTTTAACTAAATAAATTTTATAATTAATTTTTAACAATTTTGCATAATTAACCATTTTTGGGATGTTACAGAACAACAATAGTGAAAGAACTCACTAATAGAAGAACGAGATCAAAGAATTGAACCTAGTCGATGTTCTTCGACACATTAATGTAACAATTAAGATGTAGTGAATGGAGTCGATTTGGTCTGAATGGGAAGCATGTTCGAAGATGATTTCTTCCATTATTATCTCCTATAAGCTTTAGAACTTTTATTCATTAAAAAGTAAACTGCCATTTTGGTCCTTGTGGTTTGGGCACTTTTGCCATTTTAGTCCAAATCTCAAACTTTTTAAATCTGGGTCCCCGTGGTTTCATTTTTATTACCATTTTAGTCCAAAATTAAAAAACCCTCATTTTTTACTGTTCCAACATGCCTATTTTGTCTTTTTGTGCAGGGACATTTTGGTCATTCTGATTTTAATATAACATATTAATAATTAATAAACTAAATTAATTATTAATAAGATTTTTATAAAAGCTCTCCCCTCTCTCTACAATCACTCTTTCCCTCTCTCTCTGCATCATTTCTCTCTCTTACAATGTAACAATCCTCAATAAACCGACACCCTCATAATATTTCCGACACCCTAGTATATTTTAAAATATCCCATTATGTCCCAAAATACACCCCATACGAGAAAACGGGCCCCGAATACCCTAAATAGTATTAAATTTAATTAAAAATCAGGTTTTGGGTCTGAGGCGGGTCGCGTAAGCTTAAGCCCAACCCTTACGCGGGCCGCGTGAACTTAAAATCTGGCGCACCCCTGGGCCGCCACGTGGCCCAACAACCGGCAGACCTATACATCGACCCAGCCCAGCTACGCATTGACCTAGGGTCAACGCGGGCCGCGTAGGCCCTGTGCTTGTGTTACGCGTGCCGCGAGAGGACCAAATTCAGCACCTATATAAGAAAGCCTCGGGATTTCATTTTCCGTCGCTCAAATCTTTTCATTCTCAACGAATTCGCTGATAATAGGCATAATACTCGGGTGTTATACCCCCTAATTAGCGAAGTTCTGCTCCGTTGTAAGTATTATAACCCCTGGATACGTATTAGATACGCTGCCCGATTGATCTAGGGTTCCGTAACGGCTGTCGTGGTTCTGCCCGACGTAGTCGTTGGAATGCCGTCTCGGGGAGGGTATTACTAATGTTAAAATGGGTTATTATACTAACGTGTGTGCGTTTATGTAAATTTTAGATTATCACCAGGAAATCCTTACGGAAAATCTAAAACATCAATGTGAGTTGATCCACTTTTTGTAAACCTTTTTGTTAACTGTTTTACAAAACCTTAAATACTTTTCCATGCGAATAACAGTTATTGAGTATTTGTAAGAATACAATTATGATGAGTATGTTGGGGTTTTGTATACAAAATTTGTTACCACCTGGTCAAGGAGTAACATTTCCACAAGTCGGGTTCGACAGTACCATGGATGTTAATTGATATGTCTTGGAAACAAATATAATTGCGAGATCGCCCTCAATACTGTACACTGTGTTTTACTTAAACTTGATTAAACTGGGATTCACTCACCAGTATTTCCCACTGACAAATGTTTTTAAAAACGCGTTTCAGGTAACAAAATGTGAAAGCCAAATAAAAGCCAGCTGGACAGCACTGAAGGCTTGGAAAAGTGGCAATAAAGTTACCTAAAAGGAAATAGATGTTTTTCTTAAATAAAATAGGATTTATTCCTATGAAAATGTGTGTAATGCAAACTTGGGTTTTATCCCATACGTTTAATACTATGAAAATATGGTATTTTACTCTGATCAAATATTTCCTAACTACGGTCCTGATGAAAAAATCCGCTGCCAAATTAGACAACACGAGATACCACCGAAACTGGCTCGCGGCCGCCCGTTCCCGGGGATGTGGGATCGGGGGTTGCGACAGAAGGTGGTATCAGAGCTAAGCCACTGATTCAGCCACAGAGGTGTTCTGCTGACATCAAAATGTAAAGTGTTAGGAAATAAATTACGGAAATACGTGCATAACTGTATTTTATTGCTATGTGTTATTTGACTATTTGTTAGTTTACAGTATGAGCGACCAAGGACCATCTGACGCGTACCGTCAATTGTCTGGTTCTCCTAGAAGCGAAGGCACCTCCTCTTCTCAGCCTGCCCTCTCAGGGTACTCTGCTGATACGGAAGAAGGAATCTTTATGTTTAAGGCTCAGTCAGAAGAGCCATTTCCTCAGAAAAAGAGGGTATGGTTCAGTAGAGGGGCACATGAGCGTAGAAAACGTATGAAAAAGTTACAAGAACAGAGGGTACTAGCCGCAGCCAAGAGAGAGACAGATGCCTATGCCCAGTATATGATAAATAGGGGTATAGCCAATATTCACATCTTAGCAACCACTGCAGCTGACCCTAATCTTGAGCAAATAATAGCACCCCAACCACAGCCACCAATCCCTGACCAACCGATGGAGATAGAAAACCCTGAAAACCAAGTAGAGATGCATGACTTCAAACCGAAAGAAATCCCTAGGGTACCAGCACCAAACCCCCTAGACCCAAATTACGATCCCTGGTGGGATGAAGTTAGGGACTATGTGCAACGCTACCCGATACATGAAGACACACCCATGCAGAACATAGGAGCCTATCCAGGTATGGACCCTTTAGGGAGATCCTAGAAGATCCTTACCGATTCCAGGCACATACACCCCCATACCAGGAACCCGCACCCCAGATTCCGAACCCAGTCCTAGAACTTGCACCCCCAATGAGTGCAGAAAATGTAATAGAACTTAGGACATTTGGTGAGGAAATTTTAGAGAGCAGTGAGAGAATGAGACAGGTGAGAGAGCGACTCGTCTGGAAGTACGACGAGCGCAATATGGATTTTTGGATGAATCCATATCCGTGAATGTGAGAATGGAGACGGTAATAGTAATAATAATAATAAAATAAT
Source organism: Helianthus tuberosus (assembly GCA_030545235.1). Taxonomy (NCBI): domain Eukaryota; kingdom Viridiplantae; phylum Streptophyta; class Magnoliopsida; order Asterales; family Asteraceae; genus Helianthus; species Helianthus tuberosus. The sequence continues at coordinate 36,285 of JARYGA010030161.1, forward strand.
AAAATATGTGTGTACGAATGCCTACTATTATTTATTTCAGTTGGTATTGTAATTTTATTTCAGTACTAGTGTGTAATAGATATATAGTAGATGAATAGAGTAAAGTCGCAATGATCGACGCTTTTGGCTAAATTGCGTGTCATGTGATTGACTATATTAGCTATTATTTTGTGATATTAATACGGGGTAAATGTTTAAAATTCAGATGGCCGACGAAGGAAATCAAGAAAATCTGAATAACGATAACCAGAGTAACATTAACGTGGTTAATGAGAATCCAAGCATCAATATCAATGGAAACCAAATGGATAATAGTGCCGTTCAACATATAGTGGCACAAGGAATCATAGATGCAATGCTATTTACTATTCAAACGATTCAAGAAGCGAATAATAAAAGTAAGCATAACAGTAAGCGACCAATCGAACCAGAAAACAGCGTGAACAATGGACCCGTACTTCAAGTGCCCATTCCCAAAAGAAGAAGAACCATGCCTTATGGTTGTTCTTACAAAGAATTCTGGTCCTGTAAACCAATAGAATTCTCGGGCAATGAAGGACCCATTGCAACCCTACGCTGGATAGGGAAAATTGAGGCTGTTTTAAAAATAAGAAAATGTGCTGAAGAAGATAAAATAATGTTTGCTTCTAATCTATTTTAGAACTCAGCCTTAGAAAATGGTGGAACACTATCCTCCAGTCAAGAGGAAGTGATAGGGTATACAACATGGAATGGGAGGAATTTAAAAATACGATAGAAAGGAAATTCTGCCCTCCTAATGAAAAGGAACAGATAGCTAATAAGTTCCTAAACTTAAGAATGACCGGAGTAGATAGTAAGGGTTATACTACCACATTCTTTGAATATGCTAGAATAGTACCAACCCTTGCATCACCTGAACCGGTATTAATCTCCCGTTATATATGGGGATTAATTGGAGAAATTAGACATGTAGTCAAGGCAGCTAGACCTCAAACTATAGAAGAAGCTGTAGAACTAGCCAATACCTTGACAGATGAGTTAATCCGTACTAGGGAAGAAGATCAGAGGTGAAACCTAACCCAAAGGCTTACTCAAGAATTCCGTTCTGGGAATTACAACTGTAGGAATATAGGTTCTACCTCTGTACCATTCTGCAAGGTCTGCAAGAAAAAGCATTTGGGAAAATGCTCTACTCTTTGCAATTTCTGCAAGATGCCAGGACACAAGGAAGAAGATTGTAGGAGAAAATCCAGTAATGGACTATGCTACAACTGTGGAGAAAAAGGTCACATCAAGCTGAATTGTCCAAAATTGGCTCCAGCTGTGAACAACAGGAACACTAAAAATGCTAGAGCATTCGTTCTGACTGCAGATGAAGCCAAGATGATTCCAGACGTGATAGCTGATACGTTTTTAGTTAATGATGTTTTTGCTAAGGTATTATTTGACTCTGGTGCAAACCAAAGTTTCATTAATACTTCGTTTTGCAAACTTCTAAATCAGTCATTAACTAAACTACCACAAGAATGCCTAGTAGAGACAGCTAATGGAGGAACTGTTAAGATTTCTGAAATCTTGTAGGGAGCAAGAATAGAAATTTTAAATCAAAAGTTTATGGCAAACCTTTATCCTATGAATCTGGCAGGATTTGATGTTGTTTTAGGAATGGATTGGTTAATAGCCAATAAAGGCAGTATTTTATGTGATCAAAAGTTAATCCAAGTAAATTCACCAAAAGGTAAAACGATCACAATTAAAGGAGATAAACCATCTAGATCCACAAAATTCATCTCTGTGATGAAAACTGCAAGCTATATAAGAAAAGGTTCTATAGTGTATTTGATTTCTATAATCACTAACACTAAATGAAAAGAACTAGAAGACATTCCAGTAGTGTCTCAGTTTTCAGATGTATTTCCAGAAGAATTACCAGGACTACCACCAGACAGAGAAGTTGAATTCAGAATCCATCTGCTACCAGGAACAACACCAATTGCTAAAGCACCCTACCGTTTGGCACCCGCAGAAATGCAGGAATTAAAGAAACAATTAGACGAATTACTGAAAAAAGGATTCATACAACCAAGTTCGTCGCCATACTGTTCGTTAAAAAGAAGGACGGATCGATGTGTATGTGCATTGATTACCGTGAATTGAACAAAGTCACGATTAAGAATCGGTACCCATTACTGAGAATCGATGATCTGTTCGATCGACTGCAAGGAACTCGATTTTTCTCTAAAATCGATTTAAGGTCAGGATATCATCAATTAAAGGTATAGGAAGAGGACATTCCTAAGACCGCATTCAGAACAAGGTATGGCCATTATGAATTTACTGTCATACCATTTGGTTTAACCAATGCCCCAGCCGCATTTATGGACATGATAAACCGAATATGTAAGCCATATTTGGATAAATTCATAATCGTCTTTATAGATGATATTCTCATTTATTCTAAAAATAGGGAAGATCATGCAAAGCATTTGCACGCACTTTTAAGTCTATTAAGAAAGGAAAAGCTTTATGCTAAATTTTCAAAGTGCGAGTTTTGGCTAGAACAGGTACAATTTCTTGGACACTTAGTGAACCATGAAGGAATTCATGTGGATCCAACAAAGATCGAGGCGATTATCAAATGGAAAACCCCTAAATCACCAACTGAGGTTAGAACTTTCTTAGGATTGGCCGGTTATTATAGGAGATTTATTCGAGATTTTTCTAGAATAGCCATTCCTTTAACTAAGTTAACCTGTAAATCCATTAAGTTTGAATGGGGAACAAAGCAAGAAGAAGCATTTAGAATTCTTAAACAAAGATTAACTAATACACCCATATTAGCGTTACCAGAAGGAACTGAAGACTTTGTAGTCTATTGTGACGCTTCTAAATTAGGTTATGGATGTGTATTGATGCAACGCCAAAAGGTTATAGCATATGCGTCTAGACAACTTAAGAATCATGAAGAGAATTATTCAACCCATGATTTAGAATTTGGAGCTATAATTTTTGCCCTTAAGATTTGGAGACATTACCTTTATGGTAGTAAGTTTACCGTATTCACTGATAATAAGAGTTTAAGGTATGTTTTCGGGCAAAAGGAGTTGAATATAAGACAAAGACGTTGGATGGAGATGCTTAGTGACTATGATGGTGATATCCAGTATCATGAAGGAAAAGCAAATGTAGTGGCAGATGCTTTAAGTCAAAAGTATCATGAAAAGCCAAAAAGGGTACGTTCTCTTAAATTAAATCTATAAGTAGATTTAAATGATCAAATCAGAAAAGCACAAGAATCAGTAATCAAGGATGATACTGAAAAATTAAAAGGTATGCTAAAAGAATTAGAACAAGGAACAGATGGAATTTGGAGATTCCATATGAAGAGAATGTGGATACCTAAATTAGGAAACCTACGCCATCGTATATTAGAAGAAGCCCATAAGTCTAAGTATACGATGCATCCAGGAAATGATAAAATGTACCAGGATTTAAGGAAAAATTTCTGGTGGATAGGAATGAAAAAGGACATAGCAGCCTATGTTTCTAAATGTTTAACTTGTTCACAAGTTAAAGTTGAACACCAGAAACCCTCAGGTCTATTGCAACAGCTAGAAATGCTAGTATGGAAATGGGAATTAATAACAATGGATTTTGTTACTAAATTACCCAAAACAAAGAAATGAAATGATACAATCTGGGTGATTGTAGATAGGCTAACCAAGTCAGCTCATTTCCTACCAATGAAAGAAACCTTCAGTATGGAACAATTAGCTAAATTATATGTAAATGAAATAGTTTCTTTACATGGAATACCTTTATCAATCGTTTCTGATAGGGATAGCCGATTTACCTCTCATTTTTGGTCAAGTTTCCAAAAGGCAATGGGAACCAAGTTAAATCTAAGCACAGCTTATCATCCTCAAACATACGGACAAAGCGAACGAATAATTTAGAGAATGGAAGACATGCTTAGAGCTTGTGTAATTGATTTCGGAGGTAATTGGGGCGATCACTTACCTTTAATAGAATGTTCTTATAATAATAGTTATCACACAAGTATCAATGTTGCACCATTCGAAGCACTTTATGGACGAAAGTGCCGAACCCCAGTCTGTTGGGCAGAAATTGGGGAAAAGCAACTATCTGGACCTGAGATAGTACAAGAGACAACTGACAAGACTATTCAAGTCAAAGAACGACTGAAAGCAGCACGTGATCGACAGAAAAGCTTTGCTGACAACCGACGAAAACCATTGGAATTTCAAATAGGAGACAAAGTATTGTTGAAGGTCTCACCTTGGAAAGGAGTGGTAAGATTCATCAAAAGAGGAAAGCTAAGTCCCAAGTATGTTGGACCTTTTGAGATTATTAGAAGAATAGGACCTATAGCCTATCAGCTACAACTGCAAGAGGAAATGGCAGGAATACATGATGTATTTCATGTATCAAATCTCAAGAAATGCTTAACCGATGAATCACTAATGATACCTCTTAAGAATATAGAGGTAAATGAACAACTCAAGTTTGTAGAAAGGCCTCTACAGATTGAAGACAGGAAAGTCAAGAATCTCAAACATAAGAGATTAATTCTGGTCAAAGTGAAGTGGGACTCCAAAAGAGGACCTGAGTACACATGGGAGCTTGAATCAGAAATGCAAAGGAAATATCCACACTTGTTCCAGTAGATCTCGAGGACGAGCTCTAAAACAAGGTGGGGAGGATGTAACAATCCTCAATAAATCGAAACCCTCATAATATTTCCGACACCCTAGTATATTTTAAAATATCTCATTATGTCCCAAAATACACCCCATACTAGAAAACGGGCCCCGAATACCCTAAATAGTATTAAATTTAATTAAAAATCAGGTTTTGGGTCTGAGGCGGGCCGCGTAAGCTTAAGCCCAACCCATACGCGGGCCGCGTGAACTTAAAATCTGGCGCAACCCTGGGCCGCCACGTGGTCCAACACCCGGCAGACCTATACATCGTCTCAGCCCAGCTATGCATTGACTTGGGGTCAACGCGGGCCGCGTAGGCCCTGTGCTTGCGTTACGCGGGCCGCGAGAGGACCAAATTCAGCACCTATATAAGAAAGCCTTGGGATTTCATTTTCCGTCGCTCAAATCTTTTCATTCTCAACGAATTCTCTGATAATAGGCATAATACTTGGGTGTTATACCCCCCTAATTAGCGAAGTTCTGCTCCGTTGTAAGTATTATAACCCCTGGATACGTATTAGATACGATGTCCGATTGATCTAGGGTTCCGTAACGGCTGTCGTGGTTCTGCCCGACGTAGTCGTTGGAATGCCGTCTCGGGGAGGGTATTACTAATGTTAAAATGGGTTATTATACTAACGCGTGTGCATTTATGTAAATTTTAGATTATCACCAGGAAATCCTTACGGAAAATCTAAAACATCAATGTGAGTTGATCCACTTTTTGTAAACCTTTTTGTTAACTGTTTTACAAAACCTTAAATACTTTTCCATGCGAATAACAGTTATTGAGTATTTGTAAGAATACAATTATGATGAGTATGTTGGGGTTTTGTATACAAAATTTGTTACCACCTGGTCAAGGAGTAACATTTCCACAAGTCGGGTTCGACAGTACCATGGATGTTAATTGATATGTCTTGGAAACAAATATAATTGCGAGATCGCCCTCAATACTGTACACTGTGTTTTACTTAAACTTGATTAAACTGGGATTCACTCACCAGTATTTCCCACTGACAAATGTTTTTAAAAACGCGTTTCAGGTAACAAAATGTGAAAGCCAAATAGAAGCCAGCTGGACAGCACTGAAGGCTTGGAAAAGTGGCAATAAAGTTACCTAAAAGGAAATAGATATTTTTCTTAAATAAAATAGGATTTATTCCTATGAAAATGTGTGTAATGCAAACTTGGGTTTTATCCCATATGTTTAATACTATGAAAATGTGGTATTTTACTCTGATCAAATATTTCCTAACTACGGTCCTGATGAAAAAATCCGCTGCCAAATTAGACAATACGAGATACCACCTAAACTGGCTCGCGGCCGCCCGTTCCCGGGGATGTGGGATCGGGGGTTGCGACATACAAGACCCCCACCACCATCACCATCAAGTACACTACCACCTCATCAGTCATCCCCTTCTCACCACCATCTCCTCCCCTTCTCACCACCTATTTACAGCCTCCGATCTTGATCGCAGATAGCACCAGATGATGCTTGAAGGCTCTGCCGCTGCCCCCCGGAGTTGCTTTATTGGCGGAGGAATTCCAAGCCTCTCCGTCCACTGGATCCCCTTCGCCACCGGCGCTACCCACTCCAAGAAACTAGTTCCATCTCAGATTCAGTTTCTAATTTGTCTATTTTTACCAGATTCAGGTTCGATTCCGGTTCATCTTCATCGAATCATACCGACACCTAGTCGACCGTTCTTATGAACCATTCTCAAGTTCAGATCTGTTTCACAAGAACAAAGTCGTGGTGGTGGAATGAGACGGAGCATCGAGTGGACACAAAGTCGTCGGAGACTCTGCCGGAGAAGATGCAGCTGACGACCGCGATGGAACCGTGACGTTTTTTGGTTATGGCGGAGACGGACGACGGCGGCAGCGGGCGGAAGAGGAGTTGGTGAGAGTACGACGGCGGTTGGTCGTGGTGTAACGGTGGTAGGTCTGTGAATCGAGAAAGTAGAGAAAACCCTAGATGAAGTTGTCACCATGGTGGTTGCAGGCGAAGCTCTCAAGTGAATGAAATGAACCAGTCTTCTTTCTATCGTCCACAACTAATCTCATTGATTGTGTTTGTTTGCTTGTGAAATATGAATTTGCTTCTATTTTTTTATATAAAACGACCTTGTTGACGGGCTGTATCTACATAATTGCCATTAGTGTTTTTTAGAAGGGTGAAAGAGAGAAGAGAGGGGTGGGGGTGGGGTTGGGTAGGTGGACAGGTGGGCAAAAAGGACCATTTTACCCTTCATTAAATTGAGGAAAAGGACAAAAAAACATATTTTTTTGGAAAATCTGAGCTGACTTTGCTTTTGGACCAAAATGGCAACAAAATTGAAACCACAAGGACCCAGATGCAAAAGGTTTCAAATTTGGACTAAAGTGGCAAAACTACACAAACCTCAGGGACCAAAATGTTACGACCGCTTATTCATATGAATAAAAACAACAACCTTTTCAATTTCAAGAACTTATAGTTAACATTGTTTATAAACTTTTTAACAAAATTAGGGCATGACCCGTCCGTAGGACGAGCATACCCCCTGTTTGTACACATAATAAACATCATCCATCTACGACCCTATTAACATTAAACTACCCAGAACCAAGACAACAAGTTTTCAAGTGTAAGACTCCTAACAAGATGAAACAGAATGACAAGACATAGACCCAAAAAGTATGCATATAAACTAGCGGAAGCGTTCGGTATAACAAGGCTTAGACATGTGCTCGCTCCAAGCTCCGGATCGCCTATAGTGAGGTTTTACCTACATTCAACAACACGGATTTTGAAAGTTAGTCATCATACTAGTTATATATAAACCTTTCGTTTTAATTTAATTCATTTATGAACATCCATCTTTCTTACGCATTAGACTACCCAATACTTGGGTTTTGCATAAATACTCTCAATGAGAGTTAAGCATACATAAGACTACCCGAATACTTGGGTTTGGCATAAACACTCTCCATGAGAGTTAAGCATACATATCCAACCCGTTTAACCGGGTTGATTGCTTTCAACATAAAATTCTTCATTCTATCCGTATAACGGATTAAGCTTCTAGCATTTAGCATAGCATACGATACCACTCGTTCAAATCGGGTGGAAGCTTATTCGTGATCGACTTGTTCACTAGAACCGGTCGACTTGCATAACTTATCACAGTCCTCATAATAGCCAAACCCGCATGGGATTTGCTAGTTAGTTACTAATCACCGTAACATTTTAACAATATCTAATTATGATGTTATAACAAGATTATAAATAAGATATTTGTATGCAACGAAACATACCTCGGTCTTGTGATCCTTCCGATTTCTTAGAATTCGAACCTTCTTCCTTCACACCTAGATCAACATGTTCATTCATTCGTTTAGTACCCTAACTTCCATTCCATCACATTTCAATTTACACATAATTATCCTTTCAAGCATTTCATCAAACACCTAGTGTGCGTTACATTAATAAAGCATAGTGTACAAGCATTTAAAGCATGATTTGCTACTTCATCCTATATATGTCATCACTACTCAATCTAATTCTTACAATTCCTTTAATCAATATCAATTTATCTAGCATTCGGGTACTACAAACATAATTACATGCCAATTACATATATTCATCATCCCTAAAATCTTCACATTCATAACACTAATCTCACAAAGTGGGTTTATAGAGACTTTCTTTCAATTAACCAAAATCAAGCATGATTTCTACTCTAGGGAGTATCCTTAACATATAAACAACACCAATCATATCACAATTTCATGATTGGGTCGAAACCCTAATTCTACAATTCATCAAATCCATGAATTCGACTTACCACTTGATTGGGTATGGGTAAATGATCGAAATTTCACCACATGCAACTGATAAGGCTTGATTTTTCCTTGTGAATTTGGTGAATTTGGTGAGGACAAGGGTGAACCCTTGTCTTCCTTGGCTCCAGGTCGCTCCACACACGTAGTGTGTGTGTTTGTTTTGAGTTTTTCTTATTTAGTCCTTTCTACTAACTAGTTACATATTTAGTACTCCCACTTGAGGGGGTATTTAACTTAAGCCTTTTATTTAACTAGTTATCATTAAATCAAAACTTTCCATTAACCAAGTTAATTTCTTTTTTTATCATTTACCATAATTTTTGGGGTGTTACAAGTCTACCCCCCTTAAAAGAGGTTTCGTCCCCGAAACCTGATTATATAACAACTTTAAATATTGACATACCGAAAAGGAAAGGATAGTATTTCCTCATTTCATCTTCTGCTTCCCATGTGAGATCCGAACCTTTTCGGTGTTGCCATTGCACCAACACTTGTTTAACAGTTTTGTTGCGGAGATTCTTTACTTTGAAGTCTTTAATGGCTACGGGTCTTTCGACGTAGTTTAATCCCTCGTCCAACTCAATATCATCGAGTGGTACTAGTGCTGTTTCGTCCGTAGGACTCTTCCTCAACTGCGACACGTGGAAGGTATTATGAATCCCGTCTAAAGTAGGCGGTAGTTCTAAAAGATATGCGACTCTTCCAACTCGAGCCAAGACTTTGAACGGTCCAATATATCGAGGACCTAATTTGCCCCGCTTGCGAAAACGGATTATACCCTTCCATGGGGACACTTTCAACAGAGCGAAATCTCCGATTTGAAATTCAATAGGTCGCCTTTTCTTTTTCGCGTAAACTTTTTGCCGATCCTGGGCCGCTTTCAGTCGCGCTCTTACCAATTTTATCTTTTCATTTGTTACTGCTATTAGATCACTTGGCGCAAGCTCTCTTTGCCCCACTTCACCCCAACATACGGGAGTTCTACATCTTCTTCCGTACAGGAGTTCATATGGAGCCATTTTAATGCCACTATGGTAACTATTATTATAAGAGAATTCCACTAGGGGTAGATGGTCAGCCCAGCTTCCCCCAAAGTCTAATGCACACGCTCTCAGCATATCGATAAGGGTTTGAATGGTTCTTTCTGACTGGCCGTCAGTCTGAGGGTGGTAGGCGGTACTTATGTGTAACCTCGTGCCCACACTCTCGTGAAACTTTCGCCAATAACGTGAGGTAAATATGGTGTCCCGGTCCGAAACGATTGACACAGGCACCCCGTGTCGAGATATGATTTCATTCATATATATTTCTGCCATTATCTCGGAGGAGTAAGCCTCTTTGATAGGTAGAAAATGAGCGCTTTTCGTAAGCCGATCTACGATTACCCATATTGTATCGTGCCCCTTTTTCGTTCTAGGAAGCTTAGTTACCAAATCCATTGTTAGTTCCTCCCACTTCCATACCGGGATCTCTAAAGGTTGCAACTCCCCGTATGGTTTTTGATGCTCTGCTTTCACTTGGGAACATGTTAAGCATTTCACGACATACTTAACGATATCACGTTTCATGCCCGGCCACCAATAATTGGTCTTCAAATCCTGATACATCTTTGTAGCCCCGGGGTGGACCGAATATCGTGACTTATGAGCTTCTTCAAGTAACGCAGTCTTGACTTCGCAGAAACGAGGTATCCAAATTCGGCCAAATCTCGTTTTGAGCCCGATCGAATTTTCTTCTAGCTTGTCGGTTACTCCTTTCAATCTTTCTTTCTTTACATCTTCAGCTGCGAGTGAGTTTATTTGGGAATCACGTATCGTCTCGAGTAATCGTGGCGTAACTATCATCTTCATGGATTTTACTCGAATAGGAGACGGATATTCCTTTCGGCTTAACGCGTCGGCTACTACATTTGCTTTTCCCGGGTGATAAAGGATATCACAATCGTAATCTTTGATAAGTTCTAACCACCTCCGTTGCCTCATATTCAAGTCTTTCTGCTCAAAGAAATATTTAAGGCTTTTGTGATCCGAATAAATTGTGCACTTCACGCCATATAGATAATGCCTCCATATTTTTAAGGCAAATACTACCGCTGCCAATTCCAAATCGTGTGTTGGGTAGTTTACCTCATGCAATTTCAATTGTCGGGAAGCATAAGCGATAACCCTTCCCCTTTGCATCAATACGCAACCTAAACCCTGGTATGACGCGTCTGAATAGACCACCAGGTCTTCAGTCCCGTCCGGTAATGTCAAGACCGGTGGACATGATAACTTCTCTTTTAATACTCGAAAGGCTTCCTCCTGTTCTTTACCCCACACAAACTTCTCTTTCTTCCTTGTCAGCTTTGTTAAGGGTAAAGCTATCTTCGAAAAATCCTGTATGAACCTTCTGTAATATCCCGCAAGGCCTAGAAAACTTCTTATTTCAGTTGGGTTCTTTGGAGGAACCCATTTCATTACAGCATCAATCTTTGATGGATCTACTAGGACTCCCTCCGAATTGATCACATGACCCAGAAACTGCACCTCTCTGAGCCAAAAGGCGCATTTTGAAAATTTTGCGTAAAGTTTCTCTTTACGGAGAACTTCCAGTACTTCACGCAAATGTCTTGCATGTTCGGCCTTGCTTCGCGAGTAGACTAGAATATCATCTATGAACACGATCACGGATTTATCTAACATGGGACGACATACCCGGTTCATAAGATCCATAAACGCAGCCGGTGCATTCGTCAATCCGAAAGACATGACTAAAAATTCATAATGCCCATAACGGGTTCTGAACGCGGTTTTCGGAATATCTTCTTCCCGTACTCTAACTTGATGGTAACCCGAACGCAAATCTATCTTGGAGAACCAACTCGCCCCTTGCAATTGATCAAAAAGATAGTCAATTCTTGGTAAAGGGTAGCGGTTCTTGACAGTTAGCTTGTTTAATTCTCTGTAGTCGATGCACATGCGCATCGACCCGTCTTTCTTCTTAACAAATAAGACAGGCGCTCCCCAAGGTGACACACTCGGACGTATAAAGCCCCTGTCTAGCAAGTCTTGTAATTGTGTCATTAGCTCCCGCATTTCGGTGGGAGCCAATCTATAAGGAGCCTTCGCAACCGGATTCAGTTCGATGCGAAACTCTATTTCTCTTTCGGGGGGAAGTCCCGGCAGTTCATCCGGAAATACATCCGGAAATTCATTCACAATCTCTACATCTTCAAGCTTCGGAAAATCTCGTTGAGCATCTACCACGTAAGCTAGGTATGCCTTACCCCCGTTAAGTGTATACTTAGCGGCTTGAACGAGGGTACAAAGTTTCGCTTCCATCCTTCTCTCTCCTTGTATAGTTATTCGTTTTCCACTTGGGGACTGAACATGTACCGTTTTGGTTTCACAATTAATTCCCGCTTGGTGTCGGGCCATCCAATCCATACCCACTATCATTTTGAATTCCCCCAGAACCATAGGTATGAGGTCGATATCAAATTCTTCATCTTCTATGGTAAATTTGCAATTTTTACAAATCTCGTGTAGCATATAAATCTTACTATCAGCTATCTCTACTTCTAAAGGCATTGGCATTCGTTCGATCTTAAATGAAGGATGTTGTATGATTTCATTTGAAATAAACGACATTGTGGCCCCGGTATCAAATAAAACATAAACCGATATAGAGTTTAGTAGAAAGATACCTGAAACCACATTCGGATGAGACTTAGCTTCTTCGGAGGTGATTTGAAACATCCTCCCTTTTGCTTTAGAGCTTTCTTCGTTCTTTCCCTCCTTCTTTGATCCTTGTTGGAGTTTTGGACACTCCGTTTTCACATGCCCCTTTTCAAAACAGTTGAAACAAGTCTTCGAGTTATTTGGACATTGAAAAGACGAATGTCCCTCCTTACCACACTTGTAGCACCCCTTCTTGCCTAACAGACACTCCCCAGTATGAAGCTTTCCACAAGTCTTACAAGAAGGGATACCACCTTTCGACTTATCTTTCCTTCCTTGATCTTGATACCTCCCCTTTTTGGATGGACTCGAACTTGCACCTTTCTCGCTTGATCTCTTTTCCCCACGTTCTTCTTGTCTCTTAATTTCGATTTCTCTATCCCGTGCCAGATTGATGAGCTCATCAAGGGTTTCACATTTCGAGGGAGTAATGAACTCCCTAAATTCCGCCTTTAACACCCCATAAAAACGATTGATCTTCATCCTTTCAGTTTTCACAAAGTCCCCACAGAACTTCATCTTATCCATGAAAGTATTTGATATTTCATTTATCGACTCGTTTTTCTGTCGGAGACGCAAGAAATCCTCCTGGATCTTATCAATAGCCGACTGAGGGCAATGGTAACTCATAAAGGGTTCCTTGAATTCTTGCCAAGTCACCTCTTGTAGTCTATCCTCCCCTATTTCTTTACTGTGTGCATCCCACCAATCTTTCGCCTGAAAAGTGAGTTGGCCAGTAGCGAACATCACCTTATCTTCATTATCACAACGACTTCGAATAAATACCGCTTCTATATTTGAAATCCATCTTTGGCATGCAATCGGGTCAATTTTACCATCATACGTTGCGGGATTGCACGCCATAAAGTCTTTATACGTGCACCTTCGTTCCTTGCTTTTGCTTCTAGATCCCTCTATCAGTTCTTTCAGCTCCTCAATCTTGCTAGTCATCATGGCATCCATAACTCCCAAGACCCGACTTTCTACTTCTTGAGCTAACCGTGGAAGATTAGCTTGCATAACCCCTTCTGCCACTTCTGTGACTTTATTGTACAATGCTTCCTGACGAGCAGTGTCATCATCATCATTAACATTTCTTGCCTCAGCCTTCTACACAATGTCACGTTTTCATTTAATCCAATCACAACTTTCAGTATATAATTATTCATTAATCGGCATTTACTTAGTCTACTTTGTGTCATTCGGTTCATTGCTTTTGGATTCTTACGAATCCGTTCTTGTTGAAATCACTAATCGTGATTGCATACACTTATTAAGCCTTATACGGACCTTTCGTAGTTATTAAAGAAGTCCTCAGACAGCCCAACAATATAACACGTGAAAAACAACAAAAATCAGCGAGTGGCATTAGGTGAGCCGTCGGCGACGGGTAGGTTGCCCGTCGGCGACGGGCTCTTGATTTGGGCGTCGGAGAAAAATACCCGTCGACAGGAGGTTAAGCCGTCGGACCAGGGCAGGTCGTCGGCGACGGGGGCCAACCCGTCGGCGACAGGCCTTCGTTTAACAAAAACGCTGCAGGTTCTTTTTGGCTGTTCCGACTATTTTCCGAGTCCGTTTTCAGCTTCCCGGGTCTCGGGATTTCTTATTTAACCCATCTTAACGCTTGATAACATAATACATCTTAATTCTTAAACCGCAGTGCACTATACATGTTCATATTAAACGAGTGTTTAAAATTTTACCTCCTTGGCGATCTTGGAGCGAGCATATTTGCACGAGCCACCGGTTTGAGTTCGAGCATTAAGACTCTTGCCGAATCCCTCAAACCTTGGCTCTGATACCAACTTGTTACGACCGCTTATTCATATGAATAAAAACAACAACCTTTTCAATTTCAAGAACTTATAGTTAACATTGTTTATAAACTTTTTAACAAAATTTGGGCATGACCCGTCCGTAGGACGAGCATACCCCCTGTTTGTACACATAATAAACATCATCCATCTACGACCCTATTAACATTAAACTACCCAGAACCAAGACAACAAGTTTTCAAGTGTAAGACTCCTAACAAGATGAAACAGAATGACAAGACATAGACCCAAAAAGTATGCATATAAACTAGCGGAAGCGTTCGGTATAACAAGGCTTAGACATGTGCTCGCTCCAAGCTCCGGATCGCCTATAGTGAGGTTTTACCTACATTCAACAACACGGATTTTGAAAGTTAGTCATCATACTAGTTATATATAAACCTTTCGTTTTAATTTAATTCATTTATGAACATCCATCTTTCTTACGCATTAGACTACCCAATACTTGGGTTTTGCATAAATACTCTCAATGAGAGTTAAGCATACATAAGACTACCCGAATACTTGGGTTTGGCATAAACACTCTCCATGAGAGTTAAGCATACATATCCAACCCGTTTAACCGGGTTGATTGCTTTCAACATAAAATTCTTCATTCTATCCGTATAACGGATTAAGCTTCTAGCATTTAGCATAGCATACGATACCACTCGTTCAAATCGGGTGGAAGCTTATTCGTGATCGACTTGTTCACTAGAACCGGTCGACTTGCATAACTTATCACAGTCCTCATAATAGCCAAACCCGCATGGGATTTGCTAGTTAGTTACTAATCACCGTAACATTTTAACAATATCTAATTATGATGTTATAACAAGATTATAAATAAGATATTTGTATGCAACGAAACATACCTCGGTCTTGTGATCCTTCCGATTTCTTAGAATTCGAACCTTCTTCCTTCACACCTAGATCAACATGTTCATTCATTCGTTTAGTACCCTAACTTCCATTCCATCACATTTCAATTTACACATAATTATCCTTTCAAGCAT
Organism: Helianthus tuberosus; assembly: GCA_030545235.1. Classification (NCBI taxonomy): domain Eukaryota; kingdom Viridiplantae; phylum Streptophyta; class Magnoliopsida; order Asterales; family Asteraceae; genus Helianthus; species Helianthus tuberosus. The sequence continues at coordinate 51,377 of JARYGA010030161.1, forward strand.
TTCATCAAACACCTAGTGTGCGTTACATTAATAAAGCATAGTGTACAAGCATTTAAAGCATGATTTGCTACTTCATCCTATATATGTCATCACTACTCAATCTAATTCTTACAATTCCTTTAATCAATATCAATTTATCTAGCATTCGGGTACTACAAACAGAATTACATGCCAATTACATATATTCATCATCCCTAAAATCTTCACATTCATAACACTAATCTCACAAAGTGGGTTTATAGAGACTTTCTTTCAATTAACCAAAATCAAGCATGATTTCTACTCTAGGGAGTATCCTTAACATATAAACAACACCAATCATATCACAATTTCATGATTGGGTCGAAACCCTAATTCTACAATTCATCAAATCCATGAATTCGACTTACCACTTGATTGGGTATGGGTAAATGATCGAAATTTCACCACATGCAACTGATAAGGCTTGATTTTTCCTTGTGAATTTGGTGAATTTGGTGAGGACAAGGGTGAACCCTTGTCTTCCTTGGCTCCAGGTCGCTCCACACACGTAGTGTGTGTGTTTGTTTTGAGTTTTTCTTATTTAGTCCTTTCTACTAACTAGTTACATATTTAGTCCTCCCACTTGAGGGGGTATTTAACTTAAGCCTTTTATCTAACTAGTTATCATTAAATCAAAACTTTCCATTAACCAAGTTAATTTCTTTTTTTATCATTTACCATAATTTTTGGGGTGTTACACAAAATGGCAGTTTACTCTTCATTAAACCTTTGTTCACACAGTTGTGTTCTAAATATTTGAAAACAGTATTGTTGAAACACTTATTATAAATATAAAACGGATTTATGCCCTACTGCTTATAAGGGTAAAATGGTGTTACCATATATTATGAAATATGAACATATGTTCCTCAGGCCTCATGATACTATCTATACTATATTATAATGCATGAGGGAGGGCATTTTAAGATACCCCAAAAAATAAGAAATTTCTCACTCTTAATTTATAAATACAACCCTAAAATGAGGGTAAATTAGTCTTTTAAACACTAATTATATTCTAGCCCCCCATCTTTTTTTTTGAACGACTAATGTCTTTAATCCCCTGTCATCTGTAAGACTTGAACCCAAGACTTTCCCCTTCTCAAACTAAGTGTTTTTAAAGGCTTTGCCTTTGCCAATGCACCACCACCCATTGGTAGCCCCCCCCCCCCAATCTTATTACATCTAAGTCCTTTAGTTTTAACAAAATTATAGATAATTAATTACACTTTTCCCCCTCCATTACAAACTTATATTTCTTTTATGTATTCTTTTCATATCTTATAAACTATGATGTATTAAAAACATTTGAAGGTACCATGACGACCTTCTAATTTTTTTCGACGTTTCGATGTTTGTCTTGGTCAATATTGATGTACGGATTAAAATATACAAGTAGATGATGACTTAGTGTACACGTGATTAAAGCATGATGTACTTTTAGTCATCGTCAGAAATAAATGATAGATTAAAAAGCTAAAAGCAATATCAATTTTAAAGCTATAACTATTGTTGAATAATTGATTAAAATTTTCCTTTACACTTTAGTTAAATATAAACTGGACTTCCTACTTTAAATGGGTAAAAAATCTTATAGTTAACCAACGGGAAAATTTTTTAAAATTTAAACTCTAAATTACAGTACTAAAGTTTATCCTCTAATCTATACTTTATCCTCTAATCATGTTATAAATGGTATTGGAAGATTAAAATGGCCTTTTCAACAAATCTATTAAAATTGAACGTTTTATAATATCTACTCGTATCCGAGGGAGATTCAAAATTCAAAAATCAGATCTACACTAACCCCCAATATCCATTCGTGCATCCGACTGAGATTCAAAATTTAAATACCAGATCTCTAAATCACATTCTTTTTCAACAAACCTTTTTTGTTTTCCTCCCATACTCCTCACTCAGGGACCAAATCCTACATCCGTTCCAGATGACGATGGTGAAGACAAAGGGAAATCGAAGGTGATGGAGGTCTCAAAATCAGGTGGCAGCGGTTAAGGTTTTGCCATATCAGCGGCAACGATGGTTTGAGATGTCGCCGACGGAGGTAATGGTCTCTGATCTGGTTAGATCGTCAATCTCTAAGACCCATATGATGATTAGGTATGTTTCACTTGCTCAAGTTGTTTTCCGCTCATTGTGATTCCGGTGCTCTGGAACATTCTTTTTGCTCTATTAATTTTTGTATATAGATAACGTGTTTATAGATTTGTTTTTGTACATTAGAATGATGATATAATGCTGTGAGAAGCTACTGATACGTACACCAACAGGTGATATGTCACAAGGTAATATTCCTGTACTTTTTACTCATTTGTCGTTGATTTTTTTCAAGTTAGTTAGTTTAGTTTAATTCTGATTGTTGAAATTCAAAACTTGCAGTGGGCAGAAGTTCTATTTACAAATTCTTTTTAGCACTTTTGAGGATGTTGGGTTAAATGCTTATAAGGTATGACTGTGTTCATAACAATTTACTTAACAACTTCATTCTTAATGTCCTTTTAAATAACTCCGTTAAGGAAGAAAATACAGAAAAGGAAATGAAGAACTGACTTTTAAAATAACCCAAACTGAAAACCAAGTTTTATAACCTAAAGAAATGATAATTGAAGCATACGTAACCGGTTTATTGTTTTTCTTTTTGTTTTTGGCCCTGGTCGGTTTTGGACACTTTTACATTAGGGGTTGGGTCATTTTCGCCGGTTGTCTGGTTGAACCTACACACTACACGCACCAAAAAGTCATGTCTAGACACTTGAACCTGAACACAAGTGAATTTTCGCAGGTTAACACGAAAATGACCCGTTCAATCAGAATATTTTATTTTATTTACTGAATATTAATGTTGTTAAGTTATATATCAAGTCATTTTACTCATAGCTTTGTGATTTAAAATGCAGATTTTTATCAAATTATGAGGGCCTGGGCCCTCTCCCGAGCCCCTATTGAGGCACAATGGCTTGTTACAGACAACTACATGAACATCCAATGGAATACTGCACATATATAGTGGTAGCTTAGCGATAGGAGGTTCAGACACATGGTAATTATTGGTTATAGTTGTTTATGTTATATGTAGCACTTTCAACCCATTAACTTAAGCTTTGTTTTATTTTAAATGGGTCAAATCAATTGACCCGAGGAACGACATAAATTTACCCAAAGTCTTATGAATATAAATCTTGATGGACTTAGGATGTTTAAATGATACTTGAGAGGTCACTCTTGCCATGATAAGTAACATAAAAGGGGGTATATTAAAATATGAATTGGATGACAAATTATGATATGATGCCATGTTTGTTTATTTGTAGCTGCCAACTTATACTTATTTAATTTATATCTCGTAGCATCTTGGGTTAATCATGTGTACGCATTTTTCAGTGAAATTATCGTAGTATTGCACTCATCGAAGCAATATAGGCTAAACCTCATGTGAATTTAGCTTATGTGTCTTAATGTTTAAACCTCATGTAAATTTAGCGCGAGATATAATAACTTTTTATGCACATGTTATTGGTCGAATTTCTGTTTTTTGTGCGTTAATAACTTTGAAGTGTGTATTTATCTATTAATTTTGTTATGTTGCCAAAAATTGTGACATGAGACTACAGGGTGAATGGACTTCAAGTGTGTGTATTTAATTTGTTATGTTGCCATTAATGGAGTTGCTGTTGTTGGAAGCGTGGATTATCCTACAAACAGTTTTATTACAGTTGAGTATATAGTTATTGTTGAAAACTTTGGTATTATGATGAATAAGATCTAACAACACAATATGAACACAGGTATAGCGACAAAACAAAGTGACAAAACTCTTATTAACCCAAACCATAAAGATTTGCCCCCCAAATACCCAAGGATCTTACAAACGTAAGATCTGAACAATACAAACGATACAAACAGTCTCGATGATCATCGACAGATGATCATCTATACCAAAACCACAACGATCTCTCGAATACACTTGAGAGATACAGAGAAGATACAGAGCTCCAATCACTCGCCACAAACCCTAACAAGCTATACACCGAAGAGAAAGTGTAACAGACAGATGAAATGAATGACTGAAGCTTCCGGAACAAACACTTTATATGTGAAAATATCCCCTTTTACACTTTGGTCCAAAAGAATCACCAGGGACGAACGCAGTCCTCCAAATCTTTCATAAAGCCCCCTGAACTAATGCACCTGATACAAACAACTCCAACAACCGTAACAAACTTACAACAACCAATAACAAAGGCCCAAAATACATAAACTTAATAACAGCCCAGATGAATGACATATAAGCCCAATATATTTCAACATTCCCCCTTCATTCATTTGGCTGGAAAAAATTCACCAGACCCAGTTTTTCACAAAATAAATCATGAACATTACCACTTAATCCTTTAGTAAAAACATCCGCAAGTTGATTCTCTGAATCAACTTTTTCAGTTTTTATAAAACCATTAGATATTTTTTCTCGCAAGAAAAATAAATCTATTTCGAAGTGTTTAGTTCGTTCAAGTAAAACAGGGTTTGCTGCAATTGAAATTGCAGCACTACTATCACAATACAACATAACAGGAAGTTTACAACTCAGATTCAATTCATTTAAAACATTCACAATCCAAACGAGTTCACAAGTCGCTGAACACATAGACCTGTATTCAGCTTCTCCAGTAGATCTAGAAACAGTGCTTTGTTTCTTGCTTTCCCAGGAAATCAAGTTTTCACCCAGAAAAACACAGAAACCTGTAACAGATTTCCTGGTAACCAAACACTTAGCCCAATTTGAATCAGCGTAACACACCAAATCCAAACTGTGGCTTTGCTTAAACATGAGACCCTTTTCCAGGACTCGACTTTAAATACCTTAGCAACCTTAAAGCAACTTTAAGATGACTTTCTAACGGACTATGCATAAACTGACTAAGGTATTGAACTGCATAACAAATGTCAAGACGAGTCAAAGACAAATATATCAACTTTCCTATCAGCTTTTGATAACCAGTGATATCAACAAGTTTTTCACCATTATTTTCACCTTTTGAATTAACTATATGGCTTAATTCTATCAGAGTATTTACAGGTTTACAACCTAGATACCCAAACTCACTAAGTAACTCCAAACAATATTTTCGTTGACTTAAACACAACCCAGACTGATTATACAAAACTTCTATCCCCAAAAAATATTTGAATATACCTAAGTCTTTTATTTGAAATTTTTCACTAAGCAACCTTTTAACATTAGCAATTTCAACATTACTATTGCTAGTGATAACTATGTCATCAACGTATACCAACAAAACAACAAAAACAGATTCCTTAGATAAGGTAAACAATGAATGGTCACAAACCCTTTGTACAAACCCAACACTTATTAGCACATTCGTGAGTTTTTCATTCCACTTCCATGGAGCCTGTTTCAAACCATACAACGATTTTACCAGTTTGCACACTTTATTTTCATTTTTCGAATAATAACCTTCTGGTAACGACATATACACATCTTCAGATATAGACCCATATAAAAAAGCTTTATTAACATCAAGTTGAAACAGAGACCAACCATTTTGAACAGCTAAACTCAAAACACATCTAATAGTCACCATTTTCACAACTAGAGAGAATGTTTCTCCAAAATCTATACCTTCACGTTGATTATAACCCTTAGCCACTAACCGAGCTTTATATCTTTCTACCTCACCATTAGCTTTATATTTTATTTTATATATCCATTTACAACCTATTGGTTTTCTACCCTTAGGTAAATCGACAATTTCCCACGTCTTATTCCTATGTAAAGCCTCCATTTCAAGATTCATAGCATCAATCCATTTTGAATCTTTTGATGCTTCACTATAGGATCGTGGTTCACTAGACTTATTCAAACTACTAGTGAAGCACAAATTTTCAGTCGACAAACAATTATAACTCACAACTTTATTAACATCATATTTAACAGAACTATTCAACACATAATCATCAAAACTTTAGGCAAAACAATACTTCTAGAAGATCTCCTAAGACCTGAAACGGTCCCCTCAGACGGGTTGATCTCTTCAGTTGGTATAACAGTGTCCTCTGCCCTGCCAGACTCCTCCCTAACACTACTATCTACACTAGAACCTAAGTCATGCCTTGACTCAACAGAATTAGGAGTGGCAGATGTAGAGGGAACTGGTTGCTGATCATCACTGTTATTACCATGAGAATCAGCAGTGCCCCCATCATCATCGGGATTGTGAGAAACTTCAGATGTAGACATTTCATATGAGTCAAAAAAATTAATGTTTTATCAAAAACAATTTGTTCACTTAACAGTTTAGATTTGAAAGGATACACATGTTCATAAAACTTAACATCTCTAGAGAATTTTTTTTTCTCATCTAAACTCCAAAGTTTATAACATGTTTTCGAATTAGAACACATTTATCAGCATCATAAGCGAATTTATCAGACTCATTTAAAATGGTACTAAAACATAAACAACCAAAGTTTCTCAAGTGAAACAAGGAGGGCTTAAAACCAAACACACATTCATACGGACTCTTACCATTTAGCACAGAAGAAGGAAACATGTTAATTAAATAAACAGCAGTTAGCACACAATCACTCCAAAATCTTAAAGGCAACCCACCCTGAAACATCAACGCTCTGGCTATATTTAAAAGATGCCTATGCTTACGTTCAACAACACCATTTTGCTGTGGTGTATAAGAACAAGATTTCTGATGTATGATACCTTTACTATTACAAAAACTAGTCATTTGACTATTTACAAATTCAGTTCCATTTTCACTGCGAAATACTTTGATCCTCATTTTGAACTGAGTTAAAACAAGCTCATAAAAACTTTGAAGGTTTTCAAAAACTTTAGTTTTATTTTTTAACAAATAACACCAGACCGACCTACAATAATCATCAACCACAGTCAAAAAATATTTATAGCCTTCATAACTACTTATTCTATGAGGTCCCCACAAATCTAAATGAATCAAGTCTCCAACACATCTAGATTTATGTTCACTAAGCGGAAACGGTACCCTAACTTGTTTAGACTTATGACATATTTCACAAGGACCGTGTTCTATATTATGAATACCTAGACTTCCTTTTAAAATAGTCAGAACTTGATCTGAAGGGTGGCCTAATCTATTGTGCCACATATTAGATCTCAAGGAGGGGAAGGCGAGACATGACACAACACGTAGGACACCTGATTATTTCTTGCGTTGCTGACTTGGTGGTTATCGTTAGAGCAACATAAGCCTAACCACTCATGGGAAATAGGGAAGGCCAAAACGGGAATATATGAATCTTGAAAATGTGGAAGTAATGCTGGAGTTAAATTTTCTTCATAAACATCAGTTAGTTATCGTCTGTTGTGTTTTTATTATTATTATTATTATTATTATTATTATTATTATTTATTTTATTTTTTTGGTAAAGGGAAGACATTTATAATGTTTGTCCTTTAATTGGTGTCTTTCTTTTTTCATTTTCTTTTTTAATTTTATTTGCCGTTATAATTTATTTTGAGATTAGTAGTTAAGAATACCCACTTAATTTGTTATCAAGATACTTTGAAATTTGATAGCTTAGTTATTGACGATGGGATTGCATTTATATTGTGTTACTATAAGGGTCTGTTTGGTATGCGGTAATGGAATGGACGAAAGAATTGAATGAACGGGGTAATGGAATGGACGAGGGAATTCAATGGATCATTACCATTCCATGTCTTGTTTGGTTACCATGTGTGAATGGAATGAATTATTATTGTAAATTCTTCGGTAGGCAAGAAAAAATGGAGTAATAAAATCAGCGGTGAGTGGTGGTGGTGGTCGGTGGTAGTGATTGTGGGTGGCTATAGGTGGCGGTGGTGGGTGTCGGCGACGGCGATGGGTGGTGGTGGCAGCAGCGAGTGGCGGTGCGGCGGTGACGACGAGTGGTGGTGGCGGCAAGGTGGCCGTTGGTGGTGTGTGGCAGCAGAGGTGGCGGTGGGCGGCGGCATCAGTTGGTGGTGGCTGTGGTGGTGGCGTCGACGATAGTGGTGGGCGGCGGCAGCGAGTGGCGTTGGGGGTTGGTCGCGACTGTGCTGATAACGGTTGTGAGTGGGTGGCGGCGACGACGGTGGCTGTCGGGGTGAGGTGGTGGCGTGTGGCGGCGATGGCGTCGGTGGTGGGTGGTGGTGGTGGTGGGTTGTGGCGAAGGTGGTGGCTTTTGGTGTTGTTGAATGATGCAAGAGGGGATGGAATGGAAAAAAAAACATGGGGGGTGGAAGGAATGATTTTGAGGGAATGGAATGCCTTTTGGAATGGGTGATTCCATTCCATTGACCAACCAAACACCCTTTTCTTCATTCCCTCGTAATCATCCATTCCATTCCACCTCCCATTCCTTCATACCAAACACTACCTAATTCTTTTCTCATTTGGTTCAAGGCTATTCAATTGGTTTTGAGCGCCAACCGAAATTAAAATGTTTAGTTATTAGTTATTAACTGTAGCAAATTAATTGGATTTTACCTCGCTTTGGTTTTATATTGGTTTATAGATCTTTTAGTTTTATGCCATGACATGTGGAACCATAAGAATATAAAGGGGCTTCTAGAGTTCTAAATCCAAGAACAAACACTTAAACAAAAACATTAAGTTATTGTATATGTTTGTGTAACACTTGTGACACATAACAAGCTTAATTAAACTAGAACCGACTACATGATACAATAATACGAATGAAAGGAGACATTGGACTAAATTGCAAATCTTGGTTAAATACTTCATTTTCCCTCCAAAATGACTATCTTTATACTTAGTTCGACTAAAAGAAAACCAGTGTCGTATTGTATATTGTTGTCGCCGCATCGCGTGGGTTTCCTACTATATACTATATAATAATTGGGGGGGGGGGGTAGTTGCACGGACCTCCCATTCGCCGGAGTATTGCAACTCCGCAAGCTAACAACGTCCCAATGTTGCCTGGCGGTGAGTACCCACGGTGAAGAGCCCCAACACCCCAGAAGGGCATTGCCGGGAGTCGAACCGGTGACCTCAAGATGGGTCTGGGTGGGACTGGCCAACTGGGCTACCCCAGAAGGTTATATACTATATAATAATGCGTGTAAGATGGACAAAAAAGTTGTTTTACCTATTTTTTTAAGAGTTTAAGGGTGTGTTTGGCAAAAGTAGTTGGTGGCTGGAAGCTGGTAGCAGATCACTGGAAGTTGGTAGCTGGTAGCTAGTAGCTGTTGCTTTTTAGATATATTTGGTGTTTGACAGAGTAGCTGGAGCTTTTAATAAAATGTATAAAATGACCAAAATGGACATAACTAAAAATTTAAAAAGTTTGTGCGATAAAAAGTTCATTATCTTTAGAGGGTAAAATAGTCATTTTTCCTAAAAGCTTGTAGCTCATTCTAAACGCTACTAGTAGGAGCGTTCAACCAAAAGCTTCAAGCTCCTTCAACCAAACAAGACTTTTTATTGAGTATGAGCTTTTTCTTAAAAGCTTAAAGCTAGAATCTCGTAAAAGCTCCTAAAATCTCCATACCAAACATACCCTAAGTAATTACAAATATTAAAACACATTGTAAAACTCTATAAAGCATACACTATTTAACTTTTTTTTAAAATTCAAGTGCTACTTATTGTTTCTTTGTCGCACATTGACGACGAAACAAAAGTGGAGTGACCACGAACTCTATAAAAGCAAGGCAAATTTTTACAAGAATCAAGTGAACGTTTGGACAAGAATAAGTTTTATATTTGGTCTTTATAATAAAATAAGTTGTAAAGTCGAGTTAAGTGAGCCAGCTTGATTTTTAATTGAGCCGAGCTTGAGTTAAGATTCTAGCATGATTTTAATTTCGAGCCAAGCTAGCTCGGCTTAAAGTTGAATTTGAGCTCAAAGCAAGCCTTAGCTCAGCTTGTTAACATCCTTTTAAGTGGTGTGCCCGCGCCACATCTAGATATGAAGCATATGGAGTGGGTTTATTTGGTGATTTGATCTACATGATTGGTGGGCCGAAACACCCCCCATAGGCCCACAGTGTCAGAATGAATACGATTGAAGCATGTGATTTTTGAAATAAAAAATGTTTAAAATTTATAGAATCTGTGAAATATTATATTCTTATTCAAGTTTATTTTTATAAATAATCATGGTTTCAAACTTTGTAAATATTAACCTTTCGTAAACATATATAAAGTTGTAACCTTTTATAAGAAACTTCTATTTAGGTTTTTGTATAACTTTGGCCATTTTAGATTTTTGTTTATACATAACTTTCACCATTTAAGTTTTTTTCTATATAAGCTTTACTATCTTAGTTTTACTTGTAAATTTATAAACATGAGTCACTTTATCCCCTTTATAAACAGTTGTTAAAAACTTTGACTATTTTAGTTTCTCTTAAAAAGTCATAAGTTATATAACTATTAATAGTGTATAATATGATAAAATTTACCATCGAAGTAAATATATATTAATAGTTTTGAATGAGTCGTGTTCAGGCTTTGGGTCAAGTCCTACACGAATACAGAAATTGTGTGAGACACATAAACCCGAACATAATACGAACCAGAAAAACATGTCAGACAAATGAACCTGATCACGACACAAACGTTTGGGTTGACACAATCATGACGCGCTTAACCCAAACTTTTATTTTATTTTTATATCATATTCACACTCTAAAATTACAAGTATACAAATACAAAATAACACACAAATTAATTGCCTCTAAACTATTATTATATCATATTCACACTCTAAAATTATAAGTATACAAATACAAAATAACACACAAATTAATTGCCTCTAAACTATTAAAACTGATACTCTTTGCTCTTTTTTTAAGGTCGACATAAAAACTATGAGTTTAATTTATAATATAAAACACAGATTTTTTTTTTTTGAGAAAAATGCTTAGATAGTTCCTGTGGTTTGCTCATTTTTCACCTTTAGTCCCTAACTTTCTAAAATTACATCTATAGTCCCCAACTTTTTGAATTTTGTTTCCAGATAGTCCCTGGCGTGGATAGGGGTTAGTTTTTAGTATTAGATGCATGTGAAATGACAGAAATACCCTTACTACAAAATTAGTAACTAAAAAGTTTAAACACGCTAAAGCCTGTGCTGATAACCAACATGCATTTGTCCCCTTCGCCTTCGACACCTTTGGCTCCCTAGCTCCAGAAGCTATCCGTTTGTTTACTAGGGTCCAAAAGGTTGTCCACAGCAGTTGCTCATCAACTGGGGGTAGGGGTTTGTCTTTAATAGGCTAGGGTTTGCTATTCAGAAAGGGGTAGCGGCGCAGCTTGTTGCACGCTTACCTGCGATATTGATGTAACTCGGCCAGTTCATATAAAAAAAAAAAAAAGAGTTAAACATCCAAAAAGTTTAAAATTAATATTTTACAATTTATGTAGGACCCACCACCCACCCTACCTACTTCATCTTCCCCTCTCCACACCACCACCACCATCTCCACCTTCAATCACCACCATCTCCACCCTAAACTCTTTCTTCTTCTTCGATGTACTCTGCAACAACAATATCAAACTTCCTTTTTTTTCATTGTTCAATGATCAATAACAAGAAAATAATCAGATCTTCTGAATCTTCTCCTTCTTTATACTATTATCACTAAAAAGAAACTTGCGATTTAAATCTGATTCAGCAAGCACAAACACTTCATCATCTATAATATCGAACAAAACACTAAAATTTTTCTAAATTTTATCCGTAAAACAGTTTATAATTGATGTATAATGTTCGAAATCACAGAACTTTGATCACAAACAAACTGAAATATGTCCGAACTGTTCGAAATTACACCGAAACTCAATCAATTTCACTGAAACAGACTGGATTTCGACTGAACTTGATCAAATCAGCCCGGAATGAACAATATTTGATCCGAAACAAATCGAATCAGATCGGAATTTGTTCGAAAAACGTCGAAAATCAACCGGAATGATCCGAAATTCAACCGAAACAATCCGGAACTTGATCAAAATAGTTCGAATTGAAACATACTGCACGTATTCTTAACAGTTTATGCCGTTCAGATTCAGATTATGCAGTTCAAATAACAAAATCAGATTCACAGCTTATGCCATCCAGATCCAGAAAGTTCAGTTTTTTTTAATCCGAAAACACTGAAATTTTCACCGAATCATATCGAAATTCGATCGAAAACAGTCCGAAACTTAACGAAGTTTATCATAACATATTAAAATCAACCAGAATATTCAAATGGTGGTGGTGGTGGTGTGGAGTGAGGAATATAAGGTGGGTAGGGTGGGTGGTAGGTCCCACATAAATTGTAAAATATTATTAACTGTATTTCTTTTAACTTTTTGGTTATTAATTTCGCAGTAAGGGTATTTTTGTCATTTCACACGCATCTAACATAAAAAACTAACCCCCATCCACGCCAGGGACTATTCGGGAACGAAATTCAAAAAGTTGAGGACTACATGTGTAATTTTAGAAAGTTAGGGACTAAAGGTGAAAAATGAACAAACCACAGGGACTATCCGAGCATTTTTATCTTTTTTTTTTTTTAAATAAGAGTTAACTTGGTCAATCCCTCACTACGAACACGACCAAGTTAACTAAAGATAGAAAGAATCCATTTAAAACAATCCACAATATGTTAAATTGGTATTGAGGTTTCGTGTTATGTAAGAATTTTTTTAATAGAAATATTTACATATTACTAAACTACATCATATAAATCTTAATCTACTGTTTGGGATTTTTTTTTGAAAGATGAACCAACGTCAAAACCTCAAACAGAGGCGGCAAAAGACAACCAACAAAAAAGATTACATATTGACAAATTTACACCAATCTAACCAATTAACATTAAGAGCTTTCGATCTACTATTTAACCATAAGAAACCGATCGACTTAATCTCCCGAATGATACCTTGAAGACTAAAAGCCTTGTTGCTGAATATAGCTTCATTCTTAGATTTCCATATGCTCCAACAACCAATCCTGATAATCCCTTGGACAATCTATTTTTTGTGACCTGATAAACCGATATGCTCATGTGTCTCCAAAAGATCTTTCACCGAAAACGCTAAGATATTAGGGATCTTGCACCACAAGCTAATGATAGGCCAAATAACCGAAGCGACACTGCAAGAAGTGAATAAATGTTCCGCCATTTCTTCACACTCTCCGTACATCACACAAGTCGTATTTCCTCTGTCGATGTTCCTTCTTTTTAACGCCTCCATAGTAGCTATCCTATCCAAAGCGACTCTCCAAATAAATACATTACATTTACTGGGAAGCCATTTACACCAAACGGGGAAATACTCCATTGGGTGCACGAAATTTCTGTTTAAAATTCTTTTAACCGCGCCCACACTGAAATCTTTGTCTGCCGCCCCACTCCAAGCCCATCTATCTTTGACATCTTTCAGCTCAACTTCCTGCAGCAAGTTACATAACCCTACCATCTCATCCGTCTCCTGGCCCACCCCCAAAGACCTTTTCCATTGCCAAAGATATCTCGAACCCATACTTTCCCTTGACATCCTATCACGAATTTTGCATTTTTTATCCTCTTCTAAAGAAAATAAAGCTAGAAAAATATCCTTTAGGGGGGCGTTACTGATCCAAGGATCGAGCCAGAAAGATAAACTTTCCCCATCCCCAACCTCTCCTTTGAAGAAATATTTTATCGGCATGTTATCGACCTTAGTATTAGCCAACACATTAACAATACTACACCAAACACCCCCATAACTTTTCTAATCGGAAACATATCCCAACTAGATCTCGTCTTGTGTATAGCTTCTATAACTTTAACCCACAACTTATCCTTGTCCTCCTTGAAACGCCACCCCCATTTAGCCAGAAGAGAAATATTAGTGGTTTTAAGTTTACTAATACCTAACCCTCCACGATCTTTAGACAAAGATACCCGGTCCCAATCCACCCAATGAAGTCTATTAACTGAGCCACTGCCTCTCCACAGAAAGCATTTTATTTTAGCTTCAAGATCCTTAATCACTTGCAAAGGAGCTTTATATAACGAAAAGTAATAATTCGGTAAACTTTCGAGCACCGACTTGATTAATGTAATTCTTCCTCCAATCGATAGCATAGCCGCATTCCATTTGGAGAGTCTCGTATCAAAAATATCATACACCGGCACTAAGAGACAAGAGTCTTGTCAAGTGAGCAGTGTTGCAAAAATAGCGACTAGTCGGCGATTAATCGTCGACTAGTCGCTAGCCGGCCTCCTACTGAGTAAATTTTCACTAATCAGTGAAAAAATCGCTAGTCGATCAAAGCCGGTGCTAATCGGTGCTAGTCGGCCCAAGTCGGCCTAGTAGGCCCAATAAAATCTTTACAAAACTGGCCCAAAATGATAAATTTAGCCCATTTTCCTTAGCCTTACCCTAAAATTGCTGCATTCGCTGCCCTGGTTGTTCACATCAGGCGGCTTCAATTGATCAGCGACCTCAGGCGACAACAGGCGGCGACCCTGCTTCCTTCTCCAGCGGCCCTGCTTCCTTCTCCGGCGACCTTCTTCCATACTCCAACATGCAACAGGTCAGGTCGCATATAACATACTTAATGAAATTGATTGTTAATTTACGTAATTGGTAATTGATTGTTACTCTAGAGTTATCAGCTGCATTGATTAGTTAGACATTAGTGAATAATATGCTGTAATTGTTGTTTAATTAGTGTTTGATTGGACTCTATTAGATGAATCTAAGTTCTAACAGTTTGTTACCAATAAGGTGATATATAGGTTGATGTTAATTTTAACTTTCAGTTGGCCGATTTAGTGAATGAATGAATCTATCAGCTTTATTCTTTTGTTACACATTTAATGAATGATATACTCTAATTGATTTTTTTAATTGTTAATTTTGGCTCATAGTACTTATAATCTTAAATTACATAAAATTTGAAATATGTACATACTTGATGAAATTGGTGTAGACTGTAGATGTGTATACTATAGTTAATTTATGTTTTATATTTGTGAAAGAGGATGAAGCGAGTCGGATGGTGTCGAAATTATTGAACACCACGGGGATGATGATTACATTTGAACTATTTGTTAATGTTTGAATTTTAAGTGTAAGATTAAATATATATTATTTTATATTTAATCTAGTAGCCATTATAATCATTTACATTATATGGATCAAAATATATAACAACCTATTAAATAATTAGTTGGTAATTATTGATGGGCCTAATTACTCTTATTAACTAATTAGGGTTTCCTCCTGGGTGCATATATAAGGAGAATAATGTGGAGGTTAAAGGGTTAGACAATTACACAAACCCTAATAACACATAACATCAATGTCGCCTCCCTCTCCATAACCGATTCCCCGTTATCGGTTTTCATAATCACCATCATTAGATTGCACCCTAAGGAGGAACCAGATCAAGCTGACAATCATGTCAAACACTGTTGTTGCGTCTCCATCTGGATTCTCTGTTGGCCTGTACTGATGCAATCAAAGGTATGTTTTCACATGTTTTCCATTATGTCTAAACAGAACTGATCAACATGTGGTATCAGAGCATATGTTGATTAGTCAGTTCTGTTTTCGTATCCATTATTCTGGGATTGAAATCTGGAAAACAGAAGTTTTGAAAACTCAATAAAACTCACGGCTGTTTTTCGGGTCATATGTGCCGATATCAATGTTTTTCGGGAAATGAATGTTTTTTAAATGACTCGGAATCATAATGGTAAATCTTAATTGTACCGAAATCTGTTTAAAGCCTTAAAATTCAGGTTTCGGGTTCCAGAATCATGTTTTTTTATTTTTAGGGTTCATCATGTGTTCTTAGGAAAATTCGAAATTCCTTTATGTTTTGGAATGTGATTAGGATTATTGAGTGTTTTTCCTGTTTTGATCAAATTTTATCATCTAAGTTTATTCGAAAACTGTTAATTGATAATCAGATAAAATTTTCGAAATATTTTGATAAAATTAGATCATCACTAAAACAGGAAACCATATCTCAAAACCCCTAAGAATTCGAATTTTCAGTTATGTTTTCACAACAACAGCTGTTAACAAGAAGTTTCGAGATCCCTTTAACGAGCCGAGACCAAGATCTCGACTCGAGACCATAAGGTCTCGACTCGAAATCATAAGTGTTCTCAAATCCTCACAACTCGAGACCACTGAGGTTTCGACCAAGGGCTTAAATCTTCACCACTCGAGACCATGGTTGCGACTCGAGATCTCATCAAGCACTCGAGATCTCATAAAACACAATAGTCGAGACCATGATTACGACTCGAGACTGAGGTTGCGACTCGAGACTTTAATGAGTCGAGACCTCATAACTGAGTCGAAATCTCACTCGAAACCTCATTATTTTAGGCTGTTTAATGTGAACTAAGACTTAGCTCGGGGCTCCGCCCCGAACCCCGTGCGGGGCACGCTATCCCCCTGCACCCCCAGCGAACTCACCGCGGAGTTCGATCTGCGCTAACAGGTGGTTTGCTATTAGATGATTGGTTATGTAAATACTTAGTTAATTAATAAGGATCAAATAATGTTTTACAAAACCAAAATGACTTTAATTGAATGAGCTTCTGATGTATCATTTCTGGCCAAAGCTGATTTGATACATCTACTTATCGTTCAAGTATTACGAAAGCTATGTTAAGTGTGCATCATAAACATGAATGTCTTAATATCTGGCCAAAGCTGATTTAATTCCTTCATAGATGGCATACTTAACAAGTGCATAACTAAAGTGATTGTCTCAATTTCTGGCCAAAGCTGATTTGTTACAACCACTTTGCACATATGCTTAAATGATTACACTTCTGGCCAAAGCTGATTTGTCTTTGTTTAAGTAGAACTTTAAATAGTCTATTATTTTGATGTTAGTAATAGACATATCACAACCTCTTCACACAATGATCCTTATATTAATGATCCTTAATTAATTTTTTATGATCATTTCGTCTGCCTTATTCTTAGTACCCATAATTTTTACTCACTATAATTTTCTTCTATAAATCTATATCTCATCCACTCTAATTCCTAAATCTAATATGTTTTGCTTAAAGTTTCTATAAGAATTAGCTCTTAAATTAAATCCTTGATTATCTCTTAAGACACGATAATCCTATTGCTCTCTTCTGATATAAGTACTACAGAAGAAAATTAGAGCATGATGAATAGGATAAATCGAATATGATGTCTCTTATGATAATCAAGATCCCTCTAACATAATTGCTATCACTAAAGTTATTCCAGATTAAGTCTTTCCTAAGACTAATCTATTATATATGGAATAATCACAAGAATTCCTAATATGCATGCCTTCATTTAAAATTCTAAACTATAAGCTAAGTGGTATATGTGAATACATAATAATGTACAATACCATGACCCATAAAGTTAAGGGCTTACGCATGGAAATAAGTACATTTTTCCAGTACATTACATACTAAGATTTTCACTTGTACAATTTGATGCCTTATAAATCAACTATAATACTCAAAAGTAACAAAGTATAATGAGTGTGTTGATAAGCAACATATGTACAAAGAAATAAATGTTTGGAGCTGGAAAATAAGTTGTTACTCACCTTAGAACCATTTAAAACTTTAAAAGAGGATTGTTCTAAGGTCCATAGACAAATTACAAGTAAAAAAATTCCAACTTTAAGGTTCTTCAAGGGAAAATCTCAGTGCATAATTATGCCATTAGACTAGACACAAGCAACGAGACTATCCATTATTCTAAAGAACAATTGGATAAATTAATTAGATAGTCACTTACTAATGATATTTAAGTCTGCTAATTTTAATATTCCAATTAACACATGTTTAGTTGACTCTAGTTCCATAGGTTTCCTTACCAGAAGTCAACAAATAACTAACATGAGAGTTAGTGACAAAATTAAATGTTAAGACTATAAGAACCATAATAAGCAGTCTTCTAACAACGCTTTTCGATACCTTATATATTCCGAATATTAATCAGAATACAGTATCATAATTAAGCAATGTTATGAAGGTTGTGAGGTTTGCATAGTCAACATAAAGTCACACACTTATCTTAAACTCTCATCTTATTTGTTCTAAATATCTGGATTGAAACATTACTAAGATAAAACTAGATGATACCTTACATTTTTCACAACTTTTGTCATCATGTAAATGAGAATTTGACAAAAGAAAAATGAGACTTATAAATTTCATCCATTATAACCAAAATTCATGAGAAATCATGACATGGTTAATGAGGATGATTTTTTCATCTAATCTCATTCTAAGTGATTTTAAATCATGACGTTACAGCCCTAAATATTACTTGGCTTAAGGAATAAGTATGGGTCCATCATAAGTCATTCATTAACATTTGTGGAACTTATTCCAAATGGAATATTCAGACATAATTCATTTATCATTTAAAAGACTATCAACTTGTATCTAAATTATGTCGAATATGGCCCACGTTCTTTAGAGAAATCTATTCATGTATGTATTTAATAAGATTTCTATTAAATATGTCCCTAAAGTTTCTTATGATATCTTGACATTAAAGAAATCAAATAAAGTCTAACGTATATATGATAGGTTCCCACGTTACGTAGCTCATTGAAACTTCTTTTGTAGCATTCTAGAGATATTAAAGATCAGTGAGAGGATTAAGTGTCTTAATAATAACTTGCAATAGTTGCAAGAGGTGGGAGAGTGAAAACTTCATATTACTTCAATTTACACCTCTTGTACAAGACACTGCTCCATCTTGACACTGTTCTATCATAACTTGTCTCCTTAAAATCTAATGCTACTCTTATAAAAGTTTCATTGTTGCTTAATTGTGGGTACACTTAGATTTCTTACCTAAACTAACATAATCCTCAACAAGAGAAATCACAACGACAAACATCATTAATTTGTTTTCTCTATTAGAATTTGTTGGTCGTTACATATTGACCCTAAGCATGCTGAGTTCCTAAAGATTTCTAAGGTCAGTGGGAGCAGTTAGAGTCCTTTTTATGACTTGCAAGGAATACAAGAGGCGGGGGGAAGAGTGTCATTAAATTTCACTCGGAATTTAACTCCGATTACACCTCTTGTACACCATACTGCACCAACTCTTACAAACTTAGAATCCTGAAAATGATAGCAACCTAACCAAGAGCTAATCCATAAAACTGAAACTTCTAACAAACCCAATAATCAACTCAGGAGGTCATCAAGGTTTAAAATCCTACTAACTTTGATGATTACATAACCTCCCTAACTGAAGTTGAAATGGATTTTGGAAAAGTTTACTGGTCTTATCTCTTCAAATTAAGCCATTAGTGTCAATTAATCTTCTAAATGGAATAAAACAGTTTTCTAGTAAAACTGATTTTATGTGTTCATATAACGTTTGGGATTTGATTGAATTACCTAAGAGTGTTCATAACTAAACCAAATCCTTATATATAAGCGTTAAGACACAAAGGAGCATGATTGATTGTCAAAGGTTGTACTTAGGAAGAGATAAATTATTAAAGAATCTTTATTACATATCTAACAAAAGATTTCTTTGAGGATCATCAGTGTTCTAGTAGCTTATAACAATTTAAAGCTACATTAGATGAACATTAAAAACAATTTTCCTTAACAAATGGCTGACATATTTACATGTTCATAAAACAACCTGAAAGTTCTAAACTGAAGGTTAAAGAACACTTTATTTGTAAGCCAATAAAATCCATGTATGGGTTAATGCAAACATCATAATGTGATGAAAAGCTAACGTAATTATTTTCATCAAGAATCAAGTGGATTAATGTACCTACCTCAAGATGAGTGGGAGCAACTAAAATAAACTTGTCTATATAGATGACATTCTTTTGACAAGTATATGTTACACAAGTCAAAGCATTGTTAACACAAACTTTGATATAATAAATCTCAGAGATATCTCTTACGTGATTAATATCATAACATACTGAGATAGACCCAATGGGATATTATTTCCGTTCCATAAGTTTAACATTAAATGGGTCCTTACATATGTAACAATCAATACTGCTCTCCTTCAGAGGATAATATGGTACATGAGATTATTTTTTACGCTTCATTAATTGGAAGCCTTATGTAAGTTTAAGTCTATACTCGTTTGGATATTACTCACATTGCAACACACTAGATTTGTCTAGATTAATGTGAAGCATCTAATGGAGTATTACAATATCTTTAAAAGAAACGAGAGACTACAATTTAAAGAAGAAGTGAGAATTAAAAACCGGTTTATTACTTTAACTTTGAGATATTCAAAGATGACAAATGTAATTTCGGGTATATCTTTATGTCAGCAGACAAAACCTATTTCATGGAGGAGTCATAATGCACTGATATTAACAACCTAAGTTATAACGACATAATATAGTCACTAAATGTTGTTGGAAATTTATCAGTGGACTCATAAGTTTATTAACTCCATATAATTAATGTTTTGAAGACTTAGTGTGATAAAGTCAGCTACCATGACTCCTTGAACAGTAACAGTTCAAGAGGTGCTGCATTAAATTTCGATACGCAATTAATTATTTGTTTATGAACGAACTGAGGAAACTAAGTTTTGTATCGAATACATTCATGATATGCTTAATGATCCAATAACTGAAGGGCTATTACCCATAAGTCTTATTAAGAGAGCTCATAGACGGGTATTAATTAATGGCCATGCGCAATTGCATGTCGTACTATGAATGACTAAATATTAGTTAATTTTCCTCATCAGTTTGATTTTGTATGTCTCTAAGAATATGTCAAGTCGACATAACGACATATAGACAAATAAAGTTACAAATCAAACAAAGGGCTTATGCGTATTTTGATCATGACGATTATGTTTTAAATTAAGGCTATAGTATGATTAATGGGGGTCCTGATTCACATAATGGTTCAACGGCTGTATTTCTCTGCTATAGTACTTGTTTAAGGCTAAAATGAGTGTTAACTCCTGATCAGGCTTATCTAATACTCATAGTAAATGATTACTCAGCTAAGTGGGAGAATGTAAGATTAAATATATTTTATTTTATATTTAATCTAGTAGCCATTATAATCATTTACATTATATGGATCAAAATATATAACAACCTATTAAATAATTAGTTGGTAATTATTGATGGGCCTAATTACCCTTATTAACTAATTAGGGTTTCCTCCTGGGTGCATATATAAGGAGAATAATGTGGAGGTTAAAGGGTTAGACAATTACACAAACCCTAATAACACATAACATCAATGTCTCCTCCCTCTCCATAACCGATTCCCCTTTATCGGTTTTCATAATCACCATCATTAGATTGCACCCTAAGGAGGAACCAGATCAAGCTGACAATCATGTCAAACTCTGTTGCTGCGTCTCCATCTGGATTCTCTGTTGGCCTGTACTGATGCAATCAAAGGTATGTTTTCACATGTTTTCCATTATGTCTAAACAGAACTGATCAACATTAAGTACTTAGACTTGTTATGATATGACTTATAATTTTGAACTACTTTTACCTTTTTAAGTATTATATTGATATGGATGTGTGAGTATATATATACATATTTATAAAAAATAATAAAATATACATATAAAATTTTTGATCCGATTAATCCCGAGTAGTCGCTAGTCCCCACCTCACCGGCCGACTAGCGACTAGCGAGTTCTCCAACCTTGCAAGTGAGCTAGCATTAATTCATAAACTGTTATTAACTAGAATCTTGACCGTGCCGCGCGTTACGGCGGCAACATCGCGCTTATCACTTCGTTACACGTGTAACGATAATGACATTAACATGTGGTGCCTGCACATGACGTTACACATTTTTTACTTTGTTACACACGTCACGTCTGTGACATCAACATCATTAAACACAGATAAAAAAAAGTACAATGTCTCGTACGTTGCGTTGTAAAAGTAAATTCGATAGCGATGCAATAGATAAAAAAAGTATAATAATGTGTCGCACGTTACGGTGTAAAGTGGCAAAAGTAATTTAAATAAAATGAGGTGTCAAGTTATTAAGCAGAATATATTGGCGGGACAAATTTGTTAATTACCAAAAGTCAGAAGCGAATGTGTAACTTATTTATAGATGAAGGTTAATATTCTTTTATGTCGAAAGTTTGACGGTGTGTAGTGAAAAAACAAAGGCCGGAATCACCAACCTTCGTTTTTAAGAGTATACTGTAAAATTGCCTTTGTGTATTGAAGCGGGAACCCGGTTGTGATCGGTTAGGTTTATTATGATGTTGGTACTGTATCAGTATTCGGTATAACAATCATAAGAAAACCCCGAAAAACAGAATCAAGATATGACCAAAAGTATATTGAAACGGTTTTATTCTAAGCCTTTTCAAGTAGTTGAGTAATGCAATTATATTAGTCAAATAGAGATTATGTTGAGTAACGCAAATATGTTAGTCAAATAAAGATTATGTGTTTGTAAAAAAAAGGAAAAGAAATAAAACCATTACATTTTAACCCAAAACATAGGAAAAAAAATAACCATACATGGGATTTGAACCCGCGTGTCCGACTTCCAAAAGCTTTGCACCAAAATGAAAAACCATCTGATCCTTTTGTTCTTTCATTTGCGAAGTGGAGCAACATTGTATATTATATTTTCACTTGGTAGATTTCCAGTTGAAAAAATAAGTCAAAAGTGGACTAACTACCGGGTTACCGGGTTTTCCCCGGAATTGGTGGTGGACTTGGGTTACTCTCGGAGTACTCCGTTTGTCCAGTGGGTGCCCCGAGAGTGCTCGGAATTGAGTTTGTTGGCCGTTCAAAAAAAAAAAAGTGGACTAACTACAATTTAACACGTGGTATGTGTTTTGTCTTATTATAACCGACTTTATGTTTTAAGTTTATATAGAACAAGTTTAAACCCCCGCGCGTTGCAAGGCAGGACGTAAAATCGTGCTACCAACGTTTGGGGGCAGAACCCTGCTAAGTAGCAAGTCAACATCAACCAAAACCAGAAAAAGCGTAAAAGAAAAACACAGATTATAACACCAAGTAACTGACGTGACATAAAATGTAGATTAACCTGCATTTATACCAACACGTATTAAAAAGTCGAAGGGGGTCAAAACGCTTTTAGAAAATGGAGGGACAAAAGTGTCAACTTTAAAACTCAAAGGAGAGCAAAGTAAACTTTAACTAAGCAACCCACGTAACGTAAGACATAGATGAACTAGCATTTATACTAACAAGTATTAGAAAATTAAGGAGGACAAAAAGCTTTTAAAAAATAAGAGACAAACATGACGATTTTAAAACTTAAGGGTGTAAAATAAACTTTAACCGATAAAAAAGCTACTTGAGGGACCACCAAACAAAGTTTGGTGGCTAAAATCGGCCAGGTGAAAGTGATAAATGTTAGTGGTAGAAGTGTAATTAACATTTTATCCTTGTGCAAATAATACACTGTAGATAAAATGTTACCTCAATTGTTATATTTAGTAAAGAGTAAACTGTCATTTTGGTCCCTGTGGTTTGGGCACTTTTGTCATTTTAGTTTAAATTTCAAATTTTTTACATCTGGGTCCCTGTGGTTTGCATTTTGTTGTCATTTTAGTCCAAAATCCAAAAACCCCCATTTTTTACTGTTGAAAGCTGCCTATTTTGTCTTTTTGTGCATGGGGCATTTTGGTCATTTTTTAAATTTCATTTTTTTAGCAATAAAACCCAGATTAAAATAATCAGCTATCTCTCTCTCTTCTCTCTCTCTATAGCACCACCACCACTGCCCCCTCCTCCCTCTCTTTCTCTTCTCTCTCTACGCACCCTACCCCCTGATTTACCACTGTTGATTCCGGTTGATCAAGTTCACCGCTGACTACCCCTCTCTGGTCATTATCCATAGCATCTTCCCCAACTGTTAACGCTCCAATGTTGGATATTTCATCATCTCATTGTTTGCATTACTGTTAGTCTAATTTACCACCATCAATTCCTGTTGATCACATGCATCATTGACCACTCCTCTCTGTTCATCATCCTAGCATCTTCCCCAACTAATGAAATATCATCACTCTGATTTATCAACATATGGAATCAACAATCAATAAGAAAAACTTCAAAATTTGGCGAATAATCAAACAAATCATAATCAATTAGCAACAAAACACTCATTAATTCACAGTCAATTAGTAAAACTGAACACGCAAATCAACACATCAATTACTCAATCAAAGAAATCAAATCAATTAGCAACAAAACTTGAAACCCCTGATATTCTTAATACCCTCACCAAGTTACTGCAACTGAGTCAAATCCGCCACCATCTCCACCAATAAGATCCACCACCGCCATCGTCTCCACCATCCGCCGCCGTCGGCAATCACTACCAAGATCCAGTCGCCGGAATTCCTCATCTCTCTCTCACTAACTCCCTCTCTCCGAAGGTGGCAGCAGCGCCGCCGTCTCCGGTAAGCGACTGTATCTCTCCTCCATCCTTCTTTCTGTTTGCGTCGTCGCCGTACGCCACCACCGTCTTTCTTCCCCAAATCTCAGATCCGTCATCGGAGTTCCTTCCCCAAATCAGTGTGCTGCTGAGTTTCTTTCTAGAGAGAGAGAGGGAGGAGGTGGCGCCGTGGCGGTGGTGGTGCTATAGAGAGAGAGAGAAGAGAGAGAGAGAGATGATTATTTGATCTGGGTTTTAATAAGTGAGAGAGAGAGAGCTGATAATCTGGGTTTTAATAAGAGAGAGAGAGCTAAAAAAATAATCAGTTTTCAATTTAAAAAATGACCAAAATGCCCCTGCACTAAAGGACAAAATAGGCAGCTTTCAACAGTAAAAAAGGAGGGTTTTTGGATTTTGGACTAAAATGGCAACAAAATGCAAACCACAGGGACCCAGATGTAAAAAGTTTGAGATTTGGACTAAAATGAAAAAAGTGCCCAAACCACAGGGACCAAAATGGCAGTTTACTCTTTAGTAAAATATGAAATTGAGGCGAAGTCCAAAATATAATGAGTGGGTGTTGTCACTCCAATAGTCCAATTGCATAAAAATGATCTCCAATACGAGACAATGAGATTAATCATTGATTCATTGGATTGGATTGGATTGGATTGGATTGGATTATGAAGTTTAGGAGAGGGAGGGTTGGGTTGGGTTGGGCTATGCTATGAATACACCGCAAGGCCTAAGGGTTTAGGTGGCCTCCTTCACTTTAATCATTTACACAAAAAACATTATATTACTATCGTTCATGTTGAAAACACAAAAAAACATTATACTACTATCGTTCATGTTGAAAATTATACTATTTTTATATTGGTTATCAAAATTAATTTCTATATCAATTATTAAAGTTAATGGGTTAGGATATAATAGGAAGTTTATTTCACTATGAAGTATAGGAAGCAATCATGAGCGTCCAATTGCACAATTAACGGTCTAGATTAAAATCAAATTAAAAACTGTCATTTAAACATGCTCTCCGAGCTTTCAAGGGTATTATCGTCAAATTCCAAAAATAACCGTTGTTGAATATACACAGAAAGTTTCGAAAAAAAGTTCATTACGTTTTACACTTCCATTGAACGAACACACATACAGAAATTTGAGAAAATCAAACTCCATTGAAGTTCATGGCGTCATCGAGAGATAATTTGAAGGTTTACCTTCGAGTTACTGAAAAGAAATCCGTATCTCAAAACCCTAAATCATCAAACAAGCAAAAAACATCATCAGTTGAAGAAAATATCGATCAACAAGGAAATATTAACCGAAAATCAACAATGAAACAACAAACTAGTAGACAACGCAAAGAGATTTCTGACAATGGTAATTTTATATATTTTTGCTTTTTAAACTTTATTCAAGTTACGTTTTATGAAGTGCAATAGACCTAATATACCATATCCCTTCCCAAAAATTATATGTGTTGTTAACTATTGCGTTTTATCATAATGTGTCCATTGCATTTTAGAAATAAGACAGTTTTATGTTTTTTCTGGCAATTGCGTTTTAGAAAAACACATTTTTGAAGTGTTTTTAGTTATTGCGTTTTAGGTAAAACACATTTTTAGGTGTTTTCAGTCCATTGCGTTTTAGAAAAAAAAAAACATTTTTAAGTGTTTTCTGTCTCAAATGCTTTTTTTTTCTTGACTAATGCGTTTTATTTTAAAATATTATAAAAAACAAAATGAGATTATGTAATGTTAATTTGCTGAGTTAATTTAATATGATGTAAAGTATCGCGTTTTATCTTAAAACTGTGAACTTTTGCTTTTTATCTTTATATTGTTAACTAATGCGTTTTATCTTAAATTTGTTAATTGACATTGTTTCATTATTCTGTTTAAAGATAAAAAACAAGAGGAAAAACAAAAAAGGAGAAGAAAGAAAGTGGTGATTGAATCTTCAAAAGATACAAATTCTGTTTCAGAAGATGAAAATACTATGGGAGCTATAGTTCTGCATAGCTCTGAACAACAACAAGTAAATTCAGGTAACATAAAACGCATTAAACATAATTTCATGAAAAAATATATGTTTCTAAAACACTTGAATATATCAGATGATGATTTTGTTGATCCACCACCAAGAGTGAAACAGACAAAATATCAAAATAAGGAAAAGTCAGAATCAAAACCAAAGAGATCATTGAGGAAAGATAAAACAGAAGAAGAGCCATATTATGATTACGATGGAAAAAAATCAACATAAGATGTGCAGTCAATAATCTCACAGATTATATTGAAAACTTGTCAAAATAGCAAAAGAAAGTTGTTAGAGAAATAGGGTTTGGCAGCATACTATCATTCAAGTTACATTCAGTTACACGCAAATTCGGATATTGGCTGGTAAAAAACTTTGATGCTGAAAATGATGAGATAAATACTGGAGATGAGAAGATTAAGATCACAGCTGAATTGATCCAAAAGGTATTTCAAATACCAAATGAAAAAATAAAGATTGAGGAAAATTTGAGACCAAAAGAAACTGATCTTATAATTAAATTCTGGCGCGGTCAATTCAGCAAAGATATTTTGAAGATAATGTATGCTGCCAACTTGATTAAACATTTAAAATCAAGAAATGAGCTTGGAAGACTGTTCAAACTAAACTTCTTGGTTAATTTTTTACGGTCATGGCAGAGGCAATGCAAAGTGGTAATGTTAACCAAAGATTCTTGCCATCGATGAAAAGTGACAAAAAAAAACCCAAGATTTTAATTGGTGTGAATATATTCTGAATGTTTTAAGGCGTACAAGAAGACAATGGCCTGGAAATGACAAGACCTTCAATGGACCTACTGGATTGTTAGCGGTATGAAATCTGATCTTTCATTATTGCTACATATTATGTTGAATGCTTGTTTAGGCTGCTTGTTTATATTCTTTATTTAAAATATGTTTGATTAAAACGCAATGTATATAAAGTTACAAAACGCAATGACTTGTTTATATTATTTGTTTAACATTTGTTTGTTTAAAACGCAACGTTTATAAGGGTACAAAACGCAATGACTTGTTTATATGCTTTGTTCAAAATATGCTTGATTAAAACGCAATGTATATATAAAGTTGCAAAAAATTAGTTGTGTAAGTTGTTTACAATGATTTATATTATAAAACGCAACAAAATTAGTATTGAGTATTTTTTTTTTAAAACGCAATGATTCATACAGATTCTATATGCTTACAAAAAACAAGGATTTGAAGATGCTGAACACACTGAAGAGTTCTCTCTAGATAAAATTGACTCTACAACATTACAAGAATTTGAAGATGAATTGGAAATTGTTGCGCAAAATGAGGGGAGAGTTCTTGTAAAGGATACAAAGAAAAGAGAGAAAACTGTCAGAAAGAATAAACAAAAAAAGAAAGATGAGGAGGATGAATTTTATGTTTATCCATCTGAATCCGACAATGAAAATGAAGAAATTTGTTAAGATGAATCTGAAGAAAAAGATGAAGACGATGTTGAAGAACAACCAAACATCTAAATCAACTCAGAAGAGATAAAAGAAGGAAACACCTTACTTAAAGCTGCAATAGACTGGATTGAACAAGAGGATGCTCAAAACAGCCAACTTAAAACCAATGAAACTGAAAAAACACAAACAGAAAGTGGAGGATCATGGGGGAAATTCTTCATAAAACCATCAGAAGTAAATAAAGTAAAATTGTGGGTAGACAGTTAATGTCGATTGTGTAATTTCATGCCATCACAAAATCAAAGTGAAGGTCTTTCTGACATTCATTCAACAAAAAGTGGCGATGAAAATATGAAGAACATTGAAGGTAAAAAATCCAATGAAGAAAATGTTGTGACTGCCTTGGATTATCATTTTAAAGTACTTGAAGAAATTTTCGAAACCATCCAATCACGCATAGATGATATTATTGAAGAATATCCAAATAGTGAAATTGTTCATAACAAAATAAACGAATGGGCTTCATTGATGGAAAAATGCAACGATCAAGCTAAAAAGCACAAGAAAGTTAGTATTGATTCAACTATGATCGAAACACCATCAAGATTTCTAAATTTGAGCCAAAATGAAGACACAGAAAATCAAATCAAATCTTTTCATATCCATTGATTGTAAAACGCAATGAGGATGCTACAAAATGCAATGAAGATAACACAATAGTAGTCCAATCCTCAAATCCAGAAAAAATCATTGAGAAATAAACTACATAAAGTCTGCAAACATTCATTGAAAATCCTTTATTGGTACAATCATCATTTAGCGAAGAAACTCCATCATTAATGTTGGAGATAATCCAAAAGACAGATGAAGCAGAAAAAAAAATCAAATAAAAAAATTCAAAATGATGAGGTACCATCCTTTGATTTGAAAATTTCTCAGTTGTTTTCAAATGTGGATGAAAATGAAGTGGAAGATGATACTACTTGCCACGCTGCACAATCCGAAAATCAAACGGAATCTGAAAATAAAACAAGCGAAAAAGAAGTTGAAACATGTATTCAAATTACTGGGATACAAACAATGTTAGATAGAATTGAAGAACATAATACTGAAAAAGAAATCAGTGATCTGATTCAAAACATATCATTCCTCAACCCACAAGAAGATCCGTATAAAACACCTGCAAAATCTGTTCAGGAAGAACAACTAACAAGTGATATCAACAAAACAGAACAAATAATCACAAAGATAGTACGACCAGATCGACAGAAAAATGCAACAGAAGTATTATTTTCACCATACAATCAAAGACAAATAGCAATGAACGAAGCAAGAACGGCAAACGAAAACAACATACCGGGATATGCTTTCCATGCAGAAGGAGAAATAACGTACAAAAGCATTTATATACACTAACACAAAACAAAAATCAAATATTATAATTAATTTTTTTTGCAGGGACACTCTCTTTGAAATTAGTGATCATGTATTTATGTCGAGATATGGTGCAGAAACAATAAGGCCAGGATTGGAAATAATAGGAGAAGTAATCAATTGTTGGGCATATGTTTTGAATGAAGAAGAAAAAAGAAGATCAAAAGACAACAAAACTCCAAGATTTTTTTGTACTATTCGAATGCTGGTAAGTTCTATAAAATGCAATTTGTCTGTTTTATACAAATAATATATGTTTAATGAAGTTTTATGTCACGGCCCCAGCCCCGGTATGACCTGGTCAGGAGCCGCGGGACAGGAACCCGTGGTATTGAATTAAATGATGCGACATCGGAAGATTTTAACAGGATCTTTTGAAACTTGAAATGCCCAATTATTTTATTTCATAATTCGGGATAAACCCCGTAATTTACAATAGAGGAATTTTACTAGGAAATTCCCTGATTTATAAAACATGTTTATTCATTTTAACTGAGCCACCTCTTCAAGCTTGTTAGTGCTCCGTAGCACGTTTTCCTTGATTTACAGCAGGTCGCCTGAAACATGTTTTAAAAATATTTTATCAGCGGGAAATACTGTCGAGTCACTCAAATTGGATAAAATGACACATAGTTATAAATTACAGCATAAGAGCGATTACAATGGCTTCTATCTTATTTTTATCTAGCGCCGTGTCACCTGGTGACGATGGTCATACCACTATTGGGTCATTCCCCAAGTAGTGATGATTATCACAGTTAGGATTTATTAGCCTAACTGTGAGAAATTAGTAATGTGCACAATACCCCAATTAGCCAGTGATTCAAGATAACCATGACTTAATCCCTGTAATTATAACTTTTGAAAATGCTTGGAGTATTGTAAAATACTATTGATAAAAAGAGAATGACTCACATTGCAGATTTATACGGGCAGAGTTTAGCCTACTGATTAGCCTTGTAACCTAAATTAAATAACAATGCACACGAACTAGGTCAGTAACTAATACAACATTTACGACAACTCACGAGATTAAAAACCCTCACAACGAATAACAAAGTGCTATACTTAAACATCCGTCGAATTCACGACTAGTGACAAAGTATGGCCCTAATGTGGGCATCACTTAAACATCCATTGGATAGTTTTCAATCGATCGGACATTGAATCGTAGCAGCGATCGAGTTAATACCCTGTATCGTAGCAGTGCCTCGCTATATTAATTGAAATTTTGACTTTTGAGCAGTGATACTTCGTATTTGTGAAAAGATTTCGACACCAGTGAACTGCTCGTAGCCTGTTCTATTTATAGGTGAAATTTGGGTCTCATGCGGCCCGCGCGAACCTTGGCTCGACCCTTACGCGACCCGCGTGGAGGTCTAGTAGTAGATTAGGGCTAGCGTGTCACACATAAGCCTGCCACGTGTGCAACGCGTGGCCCGACATACTTATCTGGTCAACCACACTTTGACGCGGCCCGCGTAAGGCTAAGCTAACCTTTACGCGGCCCGTCTGAAGACCAAGAATCTTGATTTCTTGGTTTTATTTATGGATTAGGGTTTCAGGGGTCCGGTTTCGTATTTACGGGTTAATTTGGGACATTTTTGAGAGTCCTTAGATCCTCCCCACCTTATTTAAAATCTCGTCCTCGAGATTTATTGAAATAAGTGAGGATACTTTCGCTTCATTTTCGATTCCAGTCCCAAGTGTATTCGGGTCCTCTTTTAGAATCCCATTTGATTTTGACTAACACTTTTGTGCTTGAGAAACTTAATCTTTCTGTCTTCTATTTGCAATGGCTTTTCAACAAATTTTAATTTCTCATTTACCTCTACATCTTGAAGAGGTACTACCAAGGATTCGTCAGATAGACATTTCTTGAGGTTGGATACATGAAATACGTCATGTACCCCAGCTAGCTCCTCTGGTAGTTGTAAGCGATATGCGACCGGTCCTATACGTTGGATTACTGGGAATGGTCCTACGTACCTTGGACTTAGCTTTCCCTTCTTACCGAACCGAACTACTCCTTTCCAAGGAGAAACTTTTAAGAGAACCTTGTCTCCAATTTGAAACTCCAATGGCTTACGCCTATTGTCTGCATAACTCTTCTAGTGATCTCGAGCCGTCTTTAGTCTTTCCTTGATTTGAGTGATCTTGTCGGTAGTTTCTTGTACTATTTCAGGACCTGATAATTGACTTTTTCCTATTTCTGCCCAACAGACTGGAGTTCTGCACTTTCGTCCATACAGTGCTTCGAACGGGGCAGCTTCAATGCTTGAATGATAACTATTGTTATAGGAGAATTCAATTAAAGGTAGATGGTCATCCCAGTTTCCACCAAAATCTATCACACATGCCCTAAGCATGTCTTCCAAGGTTTGGATTGTTCTTTCACTTTGTCCGTCTGTTTGAGGATGCTATGCAGTGCTTAGATTTAGTCGGGTTCCCATAGCTTCTTGGAAACTTGCCCAGAAGTGGGAAGTGAAACGACTATCCCTATCCGATACAATGGAAAGTGGAACTCCATGTAAGGATACTACCTTGTCTACGTACATCTTGGCTAACCTTTCCATGCTAAAGGTTTCTTTCATAGGTAGAAAATGAGTTGATTTGGTTAATCGATCCACAATTACCCACATCACGTCATTACCTCTTCTGGTCTTGGGTAACTTAGTAACAAAGTCCATTGTTATGAGCTCCCATTTCCATACAGGCATTTCTAATTGTTGGAGTAGATCTGAGGGTTTCTGGTGTTATGCCTTAACTTGTGAACAAGTAAGACATTTAGAAACATATCTAGCTATGTCCTTTTTCATTCCTATCCACCAGAAGTTATTTCTTAAATCTTGGTACATCTTATTGTTACCAGGGTGCATGGTATACCTAGATTTATGGGCTTCCTCTAAAATCTTATTCCTTAACTCTCCTTGCTTAGGTACCCAAATTCATTTCTTGTGGAATCTCCATATTCCATCACTTCCTTGTTCTAATTCCTTTATTCTTCCCTTCATTCCTTCAGCATCATCCTTGATTGCTGTTTCTTGAATGTTTTTCAGTTGTTCCATTAAATCTAATTGAAGATTTAATCTAAGAGCACGAACTCGTCATTGTTTTTCATGATACTTACGACTTAAGGCATCAGCAACTACGTTGGCTTTTCCTTCGTGATATTGAATATCACAGTCGTAGTCACTTAGGATTTCCATCCATCTCCTTTGCCTCATATTTAATTCTTTTTGCCTAAATATATATCTTAAGCTCTTATGATCTGTATAGACAGTAAACTTACTTCCATACAAATAGTGTCACAAAATCTTAAGGGCAAAAATTATGGCTCCTAACTCTAAGTCATGAGTTGTATAGTTTTCTTCGAGCCTTTTCAATTGCCTTGATGCATACGCAATTACCTTCTTGCGTTGCATAAGTACACATCCTAATCCTAGTTTTGAAGCATCACAGTATACTTCAAAATCCTCTGTTCCTTCTGGTAAGGCTAGAATTGGAGCGTTTGTTAGCTTTTGCTTCAAAATCCTAAAGGCCTCTTCTTGTCTAGGTCCACATTCAAACTTAACTGCCTTACAGGTTAGCTTAGTTAATGGTACAACTATCTTGGAAAAAATCCTTAATAAACCGTCTATAATATCCGGCTAATCCTATAAAACTTCTAATTTCCATAGCTGATTGCGGAACCTTCCATTTAGTGATCGCTTCTATTTTAGCAGGATCTACGTGAATACCTTTGTGATTCACCATGTGACCTAAAAATTGCACTTCTTGCAGCCAAAATTCACACTTCGAGAATTTGGCGTAAAGTTTCTCCTTTCTTAACAAAGTTAAGAGTATATGCAGGTGCTCACAATGCTCCTCCTGACTTTTGGAGTAAATAAGTATATCGTCGATGAAGACAATTACGAATTTATCCAGGTACGGTTTACAGATTCTATTCATCATGTCCATAAATGCTGCAGGAGCATTTGTTAACCCAAAGGGCATGACTGTAAACTCGTAATGACCATACCTAGTTCTGAAAGCAGTTTTAGGTATGTCTTTTTCTTATACCTTCAATTGATGATATCCGGAGCGTAAATCTATCTTAGAAAAATATCTAGCTCCTTGAAGTTGATCGAAAAGATCATCAATCCTAGGTAATGGGTATCGATTCTTAATTGTAACTTTATTCAATTCCCTGTAATCGATACACATTCGCATCGACCCATCTTTCTTTTTCACAAACAACACTGGAGCTCCCCACGGGGATGAACTAGGTTGTATGAATCCTTTGCTTAGTAATTCATCTAATTGCTTTTTCAATTCTAGCATTTCGGTAGGTGCTAACCGATAAGGTGCCTTGGCTATTGGTGTAGTTCCAGGAATAAGATGAATTCTAAATTCTACTTCCCTATCAGGTGGTAATCCAGGTAGTTCTTCTGGGAATACTTCTGGGTATTCTGCTACTACTGGAATTTCTTTGAGTTCCTTACCCTTAGTGTTAATGATTACTGAAATCATATACACTATTCCTTGCTTTCGTTCATAACTAGCAATTTTCATTACTGAAACGAACTTTAGGGGCTTTCGTGGCTTATCTCCTGTAATCACAACTAATTCTCCTGTGGGTGTATGTATTTCTATGGAATTCTTATCACAAAGAATTCGAGCATGGTTGGCTACTAACCAATCCATCCCTAACACAACATCGAATCCGGCTAAATTCATAGGTAACAGGTTTGCAGAAAATTTATGGCCTAAGAGTTCTATCTTTTCTTCCCGCAAAACCTTATCTATGTTAACAGAATTTCCATCTGCCGTTTCGACTGTAAAAATCTGCCTAAGGTTGCTTAAAGGTAGATTAAGAGCTTGGCAGAATGAAGTATTTATAAAAATTTAGTTTGCACCAGAGTCAAATAATACTTTTGCATAAACATCGTGAACTAAGAACGTACCGGCTATCACGTCAGGAATTAGTTCTTCTTCCTAAGTAGTCAACTGGAAGGCTCTTACGTTTTTCTTGGTAGCTCCTTCTACAGGTTTGGCTTTGTTGTCAGCTGGTTTGACCAGTTTTGGGCAGTCTGGCCTAAAGTGTCCAGCTTCTCCACAGTTGTAGCAGACTGTTGCTTTCTTCTTCCTGCAATCTTCTTCTTGGTTCCCCGGGATTTTGCAGAAATTGCAATACCCTTTGCATCTTCCAAAATGCTTCCTTTTGCATGAATTGCAAAATGGAACAGTGGAAGATTGCCCGGTTCCCTTTCTCTTGAAATTGCTTCGATTACCCATACGGAATCCTTGGGTAATCTTTTGGGCCACTTCCTTTTTCCGGGTTTCTTCTCTTGTGCGTACCAATCCGTCAGTGAGGGTGTTAGCTAATTCCATGGCATCGTCAATTGTGCGTGGTCTCGCAGCTTTGACGATATCTCGAATTTCGCCAATCAATCCCCAAATATAACGGGAAATAAGTACCGGTTCTGGCGAAGCCAGGGTTGGTACTACTCTCGCATACTCGAAGAATGTCGAAGTATACCCTCGACAGTCTACATCCACCATTCGGTGGTTCAGGAACTTATTTGTTATTTGTTCCTTTTCATACTCGGGACATAATTTTCTTTCTACTAGCTGCTTAAATTCTTCCCAACTCATGGCATATGCCATATTTCTTCCTTTGGCTTGAAGTACTGTATTCCACCATTCTAGCGCCCCTTCTTTAAACAGATGCGATGCGTACATGACCTTGTCTTCCTCGACACATTTACTTATCATAATTACTACTTCGGTTTTCTCCAACCAACGCAGTGCCGCAGTCGCTCCTTCATTTCCTGCAAATTCAGCTGGTTTACAGGCAAGAAATTCTTTATAAGTGCAACCAGGCGTTGCAGCTTTCATTCTATTAAGGAGCGGGGCTTGCATTCCATCGTTGTTGTTATTAGTATGGTTTTCGCCTCCGTTTACACTATTACTGAAATTGTCACCGTGTGTGCGTTTGCTAGGAATAATTTGTTGAGGTTCTACTGGATTTCGAGCAGCAGCAAGTATTGCTGGAATATCATTGGCTATTCTCTGAGCAACGATATTCTCGATATCTTGCCTATTCAGAAATTGATCCTCATTGTTATGCTCAGATTGATTAACTTCATTATTGGGTTCATTACCAGCGTGTGCCATCTGGTAATTAATTTATATAAGTAATTAGTATAAAATAATTAATAACCAAACATAACAATATAATTGCACATAATCATGTAAATATAGCCAAAATTGTCGATCTTTTGACTTTTGATATTTTATATATATTAGGCATCCGTACAAACTGGTTATCTTACACAGTTTTATTTTTTAGTTATTTTACATAATTATATTTTATTATGATATTATTATTAAACATATATTCCTATAACCATACAACCACAGTCACACCATTCTCGTCAGCTGGCATCTCAGAAACGACGTTCTCTTTCGTCGTACTTCCAAGATATCCTCTCTCCTACCTCTCAGATTATGTTCTCTGCATCCACCAGCTCCTCGCCAAAATGGCGGAGTTAAGCCAGATTTTCCATGCTCATAGGTGGGTGTAGTGGAGGTTCTGGGTCGAATTGAGGGAAAAAAGGTATCAGGGTTATTTAGGAGATTCTGGAACTGCCAGTCGGTGGTCCACCATTCTTCTAATTCTGCTGGTAAAGGTTGGGTGTGGATAATAGGATCTGGGATTTCAGGCTCTAGGTCAACTGGAATTTGTGCTTCCGCTGGGTAGTTAAAAAGATTTTCATCAACAGGTCCGATGAGGTCACTAAGTGCTAGTTTATGATCCAACTTCTCCCAGGGTGACATTTCCTGGTATTTCCTGGAACTTTCCCCAATCTCTATGGCCTTGCCTTTACCTTTGGGATCCTCTGTTTTAACAACTTTCCGTGTCGCTGGTTTTCTCATGCGCACACGCCTCCAGCCCATAATTCATCTTCTTTTCTTGGGTTTGGGTTTTTCAGGTGGCTGGGTTTGAAATTCCATAGGTTCTTCTAAGTCAGCACAATACCCGGTAAAGTCTCTGGAAACTTCCACATTAACAGGATATAGATTGAGATTCTCAAGAGCTTCAGATAATTCATTCATGCTGTTTAGCATTTCTGAAGAAACACACAAAATTTTAGGTTAAAATTTTGTAAATTGAATTTTCACATAATCACAGAATGGAAAGCAGAAAATTTTAATATTAATTACAAATATCTAACAAACTATTTTATTGAAACAAAATATTTATTTTTAGTACAACTAAAATATTAAAGTTTTTGGATTGTAGGTGACATAGGTGCTAGTACTGGTTTGGTGATTTAAACTATAAGTTGGCATTTACTGCTATAGTAGCTAACATATAGAGATTTGCCCATTGTTCATCTAACTCATCTTCCCATGGTGGTTTAGTGTCTATTTTCTGGGCTTTCTTATTAATTATTCCTTCTTTTGGTTGTGACTTCCTAATTTTCTCTTGACTTTTCCTAATAATCAAACTTCTTTTATTATGGGTAAGTGGTTTCTCATACTGTGCCTTACGAACAAATATTCCCTCCTTAGTATCTGCGGAGTATCTTGAGGAATTTGATTGGGATGTAGTTCCCTTATCTTTCAGTGAACTATCTAATTTAAGATAGATATCCGACATTCTTTGCTTACCCATACTGTAACTAACAAATAGTCAGTTAAAACATATAATTACAAGATGATAATCAGGAAAATTAAGTATTTTAAATATTTAATAGGCTTAAATCAGTGGCTCTGATACCACATTTTCCTGTCACGGCCCCAGCCCCGGTTTGACCCGGTCAGGAGCCGCAGGACAGGAACCCGTGGTATTGAATTAAATGACGCGACATC
This sequence comes from Helianthus tuberosus, assembly GCA_030545235.1. Lineage (NCBI taxonomy): Eukaryota > Viridiplantae > Streptophyta > Magnoliopsida > Asterales > Asteraceae > Helianthus > Helianthus tuberosus. The sequence continues at coordinate 88,633 of JARYGA010030161.1, forward strand.
GGAAGATTTTAACAGGATCTTTTGAAACTTGAAATGCCCGATTATTTTATTTCATAATACGGGATAAACCCTGTAATTTACAATAGAGTAATTTTACTAGGAAATTCCCTAATTTGTAAAACATGTTTATTCATTTTAACTGAGCCACCTCTTCATGCTTGTTAGTGCTCCGTAGCACGTTTTCCTTGATTTACAGCAGGTCGCCTGAAACATGTTTTAAAAATATTTTATCAGCGGGGAAATACTGGCGAGTCACTCAAATTGGATAAAATGACACATAGTTATAAATTACAGTATAAGAGCGTTTACAATGGCTTCTATCTTATTTTTATCTGGCGCCGTGTCACCTGGTGACGATGGTCATACCACTATTGGGTCCTTCCCCAAGTAGTGATGATTATCACAGTTAGGATTTATTAGCCTAACTGTGAGAAATTAGTAATGTGCACAATACCCCAATTAGCCAGTGATTCAAGATAACCATGACTTAATCCCTGTAATTATAACTTTTGAAAATGCTTGGAGTATTGTAAAATACTATTGATAAAAAGAGAATGACTCACATTGCAGATTTATACGGGCAGAGTTTAGCCTACTGATTAGCCTTGTAACCTAAATTAAATAACAATGCACACGAACTAGGTCAGTAACTAATACAGCATTTACGATAACTCACGAGATTAAAAACCCTCACAACGAATGACAAAGTGCTATACTTAAACATCCGTTGAATTCACGACTAATGACAAAGTATGGCCCTAATGTGGGCAGCACTTTAACATCCATTGGATAGTTTTCAATCGACCGGACATTGAATTGTAGCAGCGATCGAGTTAATACCCTGTATCGTAGCAGTGCCTCGCTATATTAATTGAAATTTCGACTTTTGAGCAGTGATACTTCGTATTTGTGAAAAGATTTCGACACCAGTGAACTGCTCGTAGCCTGTTCTATTTATAGGTGAAATTTGGGTCTCACGCGGCCCGTGTGAACCTTGGCTCGACCCTTACGCGGCCCGCGTGGAGGTCTAGTAGTAGATTAGGGCTAGCGTGTCACACATAGGCCTGTCACGTGTGCGACGCGTGGCCCGGCATACTTATCTGGTTAACCACACTTTGACGCGGCCCGCGTAAGGCTAAGCTAACCTTTACGCGGCCCGTCTGAAGACCAAGAATCTTAATTTCTTGGTTTTATTTATGGATTAGAGTTTCAGGGGTCCGGTTTCGTATTTACGGGTTAATTTGGGACATTTTTGAGAGTCCTTACATTTTATAAAACGCAACTCTATGTTTTATTACCTTCATAAAAAACAATTAATATTTAATTTGTTTATTGTTATGCAGTCTTTCTCATTGAATGAAAAGGAAGAAAAAATGATAGAAGAGTTTACAAAGAACATAGAAAAAATTCTTCAAGGTGCAAAGTTAAAAAGCATAAATGATTTTAAAATTATCCTTGTTCCGATTCTCCATTGTCACACCCCAACTCACAGCGGAAGACAAACGCGGGGTGCGGCAGACACATGGCACTCCTCATAATTTAAAAACATTACATTACATAAAACAGGAGCATCGATTACAACGTCTTCGAACTATCACATTACAAACCATATATTAAAAGCGGTACTACAAGCCAATATAGCTTTTATTATGCTACGTCCGCCTACTAGATCCTTCCATACGCACATGTTCACTCCTGTTTCGTTTTACCTGAAATGCATGTTAGTTTTTAAAAAGGTCAGCTAAACGATGCCGGTGAGTTCCACTGGTTTGGTTATTTCGTTTCAAAATGTATCAACATGTTTAATTACACATATCACGGTTCATAGATGGAATTACACGAGTGTTACAAGTGAAACCTATACTGTTTTAATCGTACTGTGTCACACAGACACTTAATCGCATCACCTGTATCACATGCAGTTTAATGCCCTCGGGTAGTTATGTCTAACAACATAACCTAGTTAGGACGCGTGCAGTTTCTTGGCTGCCGGCCGCACCTGTCCGGCGGGCAACTGGGTTTGTCAGACCAATAGTACTATCCACTGCCCACGGCTTACGTTAATCACTTGTATCGGGGCTAATATCGTGTGTTAGATAATTCACATCATACAGTTTGAGCAATTAACACAGTTTGTAACATGCAATTCACCCCAGAAAACAATAAAACAGATTAAAAGTGGGGGAGTGAAACTCACAGTGCAAATAGTAGTCTCGGCTAAAGAGTGTTTAATCAACAAAATCAGCTAGCGCAAGCTTCGATTCCAAGTGTTCCTTGTGAGTCCAGAAGTATGTGTGGGCTATATTCAGTACCTTTAATTTGAGGCTTGTTCTTGTTAGATCAGCTGGGTTTTAGGAGAAAGAGCAGAATTTTGGGAGGATTTTTGTGTGAAATTTAAAAGAAAAAAAATGAAATATATATATATATATATATATATATATATATATATATATATATATATATATATATATATATATATATATGTGTGTGTGGGGGTGGCGGTTTGGGTGGGCCTCCCTAGGGCCACCTCGTGCTTCGTAAATTGCGCTAAAAGATGATGTTTATCTTCCGTTGAGTGTTTAGGTTCGTTTACGGGTCCCGGACGCGTTCTTGATTTGCGTGACGGACTCCGTTTCGTGCGTAATTAGTGTCAAAAGACTCGGTTTTAAAAATCATGCATAACCGTCTTGAAATCCGATCCCAGTTACGTTTTAATCATAAAATACTCGTATTTGGGTGGTTTAAGTGTTTTTAAGCTTGATCGATCGTTCCTTGCACTTTTGATTGCCTTATGTTATTCCTGAAACGAAAGCGTTTCCCCAACCGGGAAGCGGCTTTGTTTTGTGTGCCCGATCTCTGATTGGCTTCAAACCTTATGTCACGGTCTATGGCACAAAACTAAGTTGTTCGTGGAACTCGAAATCTTAAATGATGCTACCAATAACCTAATAATCAATATCAAAGGTTTAAAGCGCTGTTAAACGGAACACTCCCGTTTAACACGTGTTTCAAGGCTAAGGACACCAACTTCGCACTGTTGGCCCTTATTAGTGTCATGTTAGTCATAACGTGTTCTCAAATTCCTCCGAGACATAACATATATCATTTAATCAAGCATATAAGTCACACACGTTTTTAGGGTTTTCGCGCAATTAAAGTGTTAAGTGTGCTTTACAGTTTTGGATCGTTTAGGGTGTACTTGGTTTCGTCATGGGTGTCACAGTCTCCCCTGGTTTAGAAATTTCGTCCCCGAAATTCAATTCGTCTAGCTAGGGAAGAGATGTGGGTATTTTCTACGGAACTCATCCTTCCGTTCCCAGGTATACTCAGGTCCTTGCTTCGAGTTCCACCGGACTTTTACCAGCGAGATTTTGTTATAACGTAGTTGTTTGGTCTTCCCGTCTACTATTTCTACCGGTTCCTCCACAAAGTGGAGTTTGTCATCAATGTGCACATCTTCTAACGGTATAATAGCTGCTTCATCCGTGAGACATTTCTTTAAGTTGGATACATGGAATACATCGTGAATTGTGCTCAGTTCATCTGGTAATTTCAGTCGGTACGCTACAGATCCAACCTTGGAAATAATTTCATACGGCCCAATGTATCTCGGAGCCAACTTTCCTGTCTTACCAAACCTGATCACTCCTTTCCATTGTGACACTTTTAACATTACTTTGTCACCTACTTCAAACGACAACGGTTTCCTGCGAACATCGACGTAACTTTTCTACCTATATCGGGCCGCTTTCACTCTACTTTGGATCTTATGCACCTTGTCTATCGTCTCTTGAATTAGTTCAGACCCCGTGAGTTGAGTATCGCCCACTTCCGCCCAACAAAGTGGCGATCTGCACTTCCGGCCATATAGTGCTTCGTACGGTGCAGCTTGTATGCTACTATGATAGCTATTATTGTAAGAGAATTCGATGAGGGGAAGGTGCTTATCCCAACTTCCTCCAAAGTCTAGGGTGCAAGCACGAAGCAGATCCTCTAATGTCTGGATAGTTCGTTCTGATTGGCCGTCGGTTTGGGGATGGTAAGCAGTACTCAGGTCTATTCTAGACCCCAAAGCTTCTTGTAACTATTGCCAATAGTGTGAAGTGAAATGACTATCACGGTCTGAAATGATTGCAACTTGGTACCCCGTGTCTAGCCATAATTTCATTCGTGTAGATCTCGGCCAATTTCTCGGTGTTGTAGGTAGTACGAATCGGAATAAAGTGCGCCGATTTGGTTAGTCTATCTACTACTACCCAAATCGCATCATGACATTGGGGTGTTTTTGGAAGGTGGGTCACAAAATCCATCGTGATTTGCTCCCATTTCCATTGAGGTATTTCGGGTTGCTGTAACATTCCCGAGGGTTTTTGGTATTCTGCTTTTACCCGGGCACAAGTCAAGCATTTGCTCACGTACTCTGCTACGTCCTTTTTCATACATGGCCACTAATAAAATTCCTTAAGGTTGTGGTACATCTTGTCTGTACCGGGGTGAATAGAGTACTCAGATTTATGAGCCTCATCCATAACCAGTTGACGTAGGTCATGGAGAGTAGGAATCCATACCCTATTTTTGAAATACAACACTTCATCCGGTTTCCTCACAAAATTCCCTTCATTTCCGTGTAAGTTTTTGCTATTTAGTTGGCCTTCCTCCAAAGCTTCCATTTGAGCATTATGAATCTGCTCTTTAAGACTGGTTTGAACAATCATCCCAAGAACTCACACTCTGCGTGGCTTTACTTGGTCTTTTCTACTCAAGGCATCGGCTACTACGTTAGCCTTACCTGGATGGTATTTTATTTCACAGCCGTAATCGTTCAATAGCTCCACCCATCTTTGTTGTCTCATATTCAGCTCCTTTTGATCGAATATATGTTGGAGGCTCTTGTGATCTGTATAAATTGTACATTTCGTACCGTACAAGTAATGCCTCCAGATCTTAAGTGCAAAAATCACTGCGCCCAGCTCTAAATCATGCGTTGTATGGTTCTTTTCATGTACTTTCAATTGCCTGGAAGCATATGCAATAACCTTGTTTCTCTGCATCAATACGCATCCTAGACCACGTCGAGATGCATCGCAATACACTACAAAGTCATCATTGCCCTCTGGCAAAGTCAAAATTGGCGCCTCACATAACTTTTGTTTTAATAGCTGAAAAGTTGTTTCTTGTTCTTCGCCCCATTCGTACTTTCGATCTTTCTGTGTCAAGGCAGTTAAGGATTGAGAAATGCAGGAAAAGTTTTCAATAAAACGCCGGTAATATCCAGCCAATCCCAAGAATTGGCGTATCTCTTTCGGAGACCTAGGCGCTTGCCAATTCTTAATAGCTTCGATCTTACTAGGGTCAACATGAATCCCTTGTTGATCTACCACATGTCCTAAAAATTGCACCGCTTGTAACCAGAAGTCACACTTTGAAAGCTTGGCGTACAACTTCTCTTTCCTCAATATCTCTAGTATGGCTCGTAGATGGTGCTCGTGTTCCTTTTTACTCTTGGAATAGATCAAAATATCGTCAATAAAGACTATGATGAATTTATCTAGATATGGTTTACAAACTCGGTTCATGAGGTCCAAAAATACCGCGGGTGCATTGGTTAACCCAAAGGGCATAACCAGGAACTCAAAGTGACCGTACCGAGTTTGAAAGGCTGTTTTAGGGATATCTTGTCACACCCTGGCTTTGCGGAAGCGGGGTTAATTTGGTGTGACTTCTTAATACCATAGCTTAACCATAACTAAGCTATATGAAAATAAAACCATGCAAGATCATCCATTGAATTAAGTTTTAAAACATAAGAAACGCAACATTGTCTTAAGGCGTTGACTCATGCAACGGACACTACAACCTGATAACATAAAAACATTGTTTGAAAGACACAACACCAACATGAAATAAACGCAGTTTAAGGACTGTGACTCGTCCAGGTAAAAGTCACATCCCCTAAACTTGGATGACCTCAAAACTCTTATGCAGCGGGAAAACGTAGCATACCGTGCCAGAATCCTTAGTTCCCTGAAATACATGTAAGTTGGAAAAATCAACAAAAATTGTTGAGCGAGTTCATGTGTAAGTGAGTAAGTAAAACCTTTGTAAAATGTCTGTATGTATGAAAATTCCTGGTATGTAGCAATAAGGAAAAAGAGATCAATTAATGTGTAGCTAATACATTAATAAGTGAAATGGCCTAGGAAGCACTCAAACCTGTAACGCGTATTTCATACCGGTCCTTCCGGCGGAACGACATAGTCACCACATGCAGCCACACGCTGGCTCATGTGTGGGGCTCACAACACCCGATAGATCTATCACTCATGCCTCTCGGTCCTTATACAAGGATTAATGGTCTCACGATAATAGCCTACCCATTCACATGATCTAGGTAATAACCCTCCTTATGCTATCCATACCATGTAAAAAAGTACTTGTAATCGTAGTAACATGTATTTCACGCCCGTAGTTAGAAAACTGAAAACAGTTAAGAGAAAAGGGGGAGCATGAACTCATAGTGGTGCGTCTCTACCAAGTATATCTCCTGATCAAGCAGCTGTGCGATGACCTACACGTACTATCTCTATTAGACGGATGGCCGTGGCTTAGCTTATGGTTTAAGTTTTCGGGGAAATAGTTAGACAACTATTTCGTGTTTATATATTTTTTTGTAAATACTTGGTAATTATTCTCCTTCCCAGGGATGGGGGATTAGTACATCTGCGTTCGTATTGTTTTGGAATTGTTAACATTTGGTAATATTATTTTTACCCTAAAAATAATATTTGTATAGTTCACAAAATAATCATGAAAACTCACAAGTGTTGTTATGAAAATATATATACTAAATATATATATTTATCAAGTTTTTATTTTGTGAAAATCCCACCTCTGATATTTGGAAATCTTGTAATAAAGATCGTGGCGAAATTTAGGTTTTGGAAACAAGTCAAAAATAACTTTACAACACTTGTAGTGAAAATATTCCAAGTGTTAGGTTTTTAGAAAAAAATTGCCAGAGTTTCCCCTGTATCTGGAGGTGGCCACGCTTTCAAGCGTATCATTTTCTTTTATAATTCAAATCAACAATGTTCCCAACATTATCAAACAACATTTCAACATTAAACTAGTCAATATATATGTAAATCGCAAATATTTCATGAACTTGTGGTTTGTCCAAAATATGTAGTAAATCCCATTACTTTTAGTGGATCTTTTGTATAAATCAATCCAGTTTCGTAAAAGTCTCATTTTTAACGAAATTCCATTCTTACAACTTCTTGTAAAATTTGACGAAACTAGTTCTTTGTCAAAACTTAATGTTACACAAGTGTTTACACACCTGTGTGTTTGCTAAAATCATTCTTGTTTATGAAAGATCCGTCTTTAAAAGTATGTTTTCTCTTGACACGTGGTCCTTTTGAAAATACCGTTTGTAGATCCGTAGATCTACTAGTTTTGAACACTATTTCATAAGTAATATTGATTTTACACAAGTTCATGTTTAGTGTGTAGTAGAGTTTCATCATTTAACCCTTTTCATTCTTCACATTTTCTATGTCATGTTTCATGAACATGACTAATCCGGGTTAGATGATGATCCGAGCTACCACAATATAGATCGGCACATAAATAATTACACAAAACAAGTCTTACAAGATTTACACAACTCTTATGCTTTTAACCAATATCTTTATCATTTTAGTGGACTTTTAACATATCATCTCGCATGTTCTTGAGTTTTAACCGTTACATATTATTTTAACCACTTTAGAATAGATCAAGAGTGTGTTTCAAGCAACTTACTACCAGCTCGAGGCTAGGGAAGAAACTAGTCGAAGATTGGGTGGATAAAAGCAATGTAGTGAGGTCCTTCACGTTCCGAATGCACCAAGCTTCCTCGTACGAGATCCTTAACACTTGTATACCCTTGGAATAGCTTGAACAAAATCGAAAAATGGATGGATGATATAGGGGTGTTCGGCCGTGAGCTATTTAGAGAGGAGAGGGAGAGTTTTGTTGTGATGTTTAAGTGTTGAAAGTGAATGATGGATCAAGGTGGATTCTTATAGACAAAGTTATGATCATTGTCCAATGGATTACATGTAAGCTAGATATTAGACAAGAGTGAATATTATAATCAAAATTAGGACAAGAGTGGGGTCACATAGGAACCGATTCGGTTTGGGGGGGGGGGGGGTAATCTAGTTAGTTTTCAACCATTAGTTAAGCATTAGTTAGTTAAGTTAGAGATTAAATCGGTTACTAATGTGTTATGCGTTATAGCGGGTGTTAGGGTATTCAGGGACCCTAACTGGCTCAGAAAAAGAAAAACTATGTCAATGACAATATTTTTATGTTCCGGGTAAAGTCCGGTTGTTCGGTCGGATAGTAATCCGTTAAAATGCTTAACAAAGCTTTAAAGTGTCGTTATTATTATTCTTAGTGACACCACTTATTCCCGACACTTTGGAAAGTGTCTAGTAATATTTTTCTCATGTTTTGGCACTTTATTAGTTAGCTAGATGCTGAATTTTAATTAAAGTGCTGAATTTTGTACTTAAAGTACGTTTTAGGCACATCCGGTCACTGTAATCTCATTCCTAGTGACGCAATCCTACAATCCTCACTTCCCTGCACTTTCTATTAGTGTAGTAAACTATCTCTGGCTCATACAGGCCTTAGAGGCAGTGTCTGCCTGGTGCTGGCTATATCAGCGTGTTAAATGGGTTATCCGTTCGTTGTGCTACTGTGCCTTTGTGCATCAAGGTTGTCACTGAAGTTCTGTATGTAAATAATAGAGTAACAACAAATAGAGTATGAGGCATGGTTATGCATATTTCAGAAATCACGTAGAAGTTTATTTACCATTGCAAGCAAGCACAGTAATTGAGCAGTAATTAAATACTAATTAATTCGTACGGATACCTGGTTTGGTGAGGGTTGTCACATTCTCCCCCCGTTAAATAAATTTCGTCCTCGAAATTTGTACTACCCTACTACTTATGGTTATGTCACACACGTATGTATATGGATAATATCGAAGTGGATAATCATCAAATCGAAACAAACCTTACTCACATTAGCTGAGTCCCAGAATATATAACAACCCGAATCCTAGGGTTGAAAGGTGTGTGCTTCTAGCATTGGGTGTCAAAGGTACAAGTCGCATTTGACGCATAATCTAGTGTAACCCAGTTAGTAGGGGTTTCACAAAAGTGGAGTTTTGACTAATAAGATTTTTAATCGCTCGGTTGCAACATGCAAACGAGTTTTCACAAACCATAGCACCCGCGATATGAACTCAAAAGCAACAACTCAACGTAATAATAAAATGATCTGTCAACTCCTGAATAAATGTCTGGTAAGGTTTAGTGTGTTGACATTTTTGAATGGTGAAGATACACCGAATGGAATACAAGCGAATCTGGTGTATCATTGTCCTGATTCGTAGTTGCATCAGTAATGTTTAAATGATAATTCAAGCAAAAGTATGTGTGGTCTCGTGTAAAACGGTTACCATGATTAGCACAAGTTACAAGTTTATGATGACACCACAAGGTGTCGTAATGGCATTATCTAATAATAGTGGTGACTGAACAAGTTCACCGCGTTTGAAATCAAATGAAAGTGTACTGAGACAATCTGAAGATTTGATTTATACCATGTTATAGAGTTTCCAATTAAATACGGAATATCAAAGGACCACTGTTTCCAATCGAAGATGAAAAGTAATAAGTATCGCAAGGCATTTGATTGACAACGAAAGAATCGTTAGGAGGTACATTGTGCTTATGAAATGAATATATGTACCATTGCCTTAACACACAATTGTGTTGAGACCGCTTTGATCGTGAAGATCCCAAATGGATTGTTAACAACTAAATAGGGAATTGAATCCGTATACGAAATGAGTAACCAAATTAGTGCAAGCTTCAATTTGGTGAAAATATCACCGCAAGATATCGAAACAATTCAACGTTTTAGTGGAGTCGTAGGCCAACCAAATCTACTACGACTCGAAATGAAAGAATCCATGCAAAAATAGTTGAATATGATGCTCCCAATACATCATATAGCGTTTCAAGTTAAACCTGTGAACTGGAGAAGTTCAAGCAATTGAACTTGGTTTCAACGTAACCCGACAATAAACGTATGTATCAACAAGGAATTCTCGGCATAGTCGCAAAATAAACCATGAATGTAACTTGAAAAAAAAAAAGAAAAAAAAAGCGGTTTCAAGAAAGTGTGTTGACTTGATAACAAAAGAGTCAATAATAACAATAATGTAGGTCATTCGAATCACGAGTCAGTAATTCGGTTTAGCAAAATAATACGTAAATCCCAATGAAGTGCTTGTTCAAAACGAAATCACATGCGTAGCAAATGATGCATGTATGTCAGGTAAGTTTCCGAGTACTGAAACAATGTGTGCTTGCTAAAATGAAGAAGTGACCAATTATCGAAACAAATGTGTGCTCGCTCTCAGCGAAGAAAACTTGTGTGATGCAACTACCATTAAGGGGAGTAGAGATGCAAACATCTACTCGCCAGAAGTAAAAGAATCCAAGTACTCCCGGTTTGGTCAACAGAATTGGCATATGCGCCAGGTTAATGATGGTTGATTGAGTTGACAGATATGGTTCCTAAATAAAAACCCTAACGAGTTTGGACCTAGGTTCACAAAGGTCCTACATCTATGTTTTCTAAATCCTCCAGATTTCGTATCCCGTGTAGACTAGTTTGTGCATTGTGTAGGAAGCACTATCTTTGTGTACGTCTAAGAACAAGTCATTGTCCCACAATTTTCCTGGTATACTTTCTTCCCAAACTTCCAGCTAAAGACGCTCGATCGTCGATCAGTCGTGTAATACTTGTTAGATGCTCACAGTTAATCAATTAAGTAAGTCATCGGGTCTTAGCAAGAGCCACTGACTCTGGTTGGCTAGCTCGTCTGACTCCCGGTCATTTGAAAGTCATCGTCCTTTCTTTTGACGAGCAGCACTGAGGTTATCCAAAACAGAAGTTTTGGTCTGTTATCTTCCTTCTCTATCCACTGCTAAAACTTCACTGTCAATCCTTGCATCTCCGAAAATGTAAGTCGCTACGATGCATCGACTACGGGTGCAATGCCTGGAATTAAATCGATGCGAGATTCGACTAATCGTTGAGGAGACGATTCCGGCAAGTCTTCGAGGAAGACTTCAGGGTATTCTCCAATCACGGGGGTATCGTTAAGTTTTAGTCCTTCGGCTCCCTTGTCCCCGACATGAGCTAGGAAACAACACATCCTTCCCAACAACTTTCGTGCCTTAAGAAATTCGCGATCGGTGGTGGCGTATCCTGCTTCGTGAGTCACGATCGTTCCTACATTCGTCATAGAGGTGCGGATATCAACCTCCGCTCGACCGCTTGGCAACTAATACATCCAATCACCACGTTGAAGCTTCCCAACTCAACTGGCAATAGATCTAGCGTAGACTTACGCTCTCCGGGTTCTATCGTGCCGATTCCAGTTACTGCGTTGGCTTCCACTAGCTTCCCCTAAGCTAGTTCTAATGGGTACTGGAATATCTACTTACTCGCTACTTAAACCAATTATACTCTCGAACTCTAGAGGTGCGAATCGTAAAATTTGCAACAGTATTTGGCAATACAGATGCATAATATTGAGTAATATGGGACGCACCGATATTCATGCTTGGAATCCTGGCGTGCTTCCCTGGCTCCGGTGTTAGACATCTTTCCCATCATTTTGCTTAATCTCCCTTGGGCAATCTTTCCTAAAGTGCCTCATATCCCCGCAGGTATAACATCCCTTATCTTTCCCCTTTCCTTTCTTTCCACGCTTCATCTCACGCCAACACGTTTCCCTGTTGTGTCCCACTTTGCCACAGTTGTTACACTTCCAATTTTACATCGCCCGGTATGATGACGTCGGCACCTGTCGCATTTAGGTAGCTTACCCATGTACTCTTTTCTCTTTTTGGCCTTGTTGTTGCTACTCGACTGGGTACCCTGTTTGAAATTTGCCAACTTTCTCTTGTTGTCCCCGGATGACTCTACATGAGTCTCCTTCTTCTCCTCAGAGGTTAAAAATTTGTTCATCCTAATTGCCTCTTCAGTCAAGGCTACAATTAGATTGATGGCCTCAGTGATTGTTGCAGGCTTTGACGTCGTCACCATGCTCATGATTTGGGGTGCCAATCCCAAAATGAAACGCTCAATCCTCTTAAACTCCGGATCTACCATGTATGGAACGATACGCGACAGAACTTGGAACTTCTCCACATACTCAGCTATTTTTGGACCTTCCATCTTCAAGTTCCAGAACTCGGTTTCTACCTTCTGGCTTTCTGTTATCGAACAGTACTTTTTATGCATTAGCTCTTTCAGCTCGTCCCATGATAGAGCATACGCAGCAACCTCGCCCATTGTCTGAACATGAAGTTTCCACCATGACAGAGCCCCATCTCGGAACAGTCCGGAAATGTACGTGGCCTGATCTTCTGGGGCGCATTTGCTCGCACGCAAAACAGTGTCCGTCTTCTCAATCCAGCGTACGAAGGCTACGGCACCCCCAGTGTCGTCGAAATGTAGGGGCTGGCAGCCTAAGAACTGCTTGTAGGTGCAGCCGTTGGGTGGGTTATTTCCTGAGGTACCTCCGTTGCGCTCGGAGCGATGGGCCTCGTACTGAGCGATAAACTGCAAGAGGCGTTCGTGAAATTCCGCCTCTGTCGTTGGCAGAGGGTTGTTGGTATCGGTGTTCCTTCGAGTCGACATCTTCCTAGAAGAAAGTCGGTTGGGTCGGGTCTTAGTAAGGACACGAGCACATAAGTTTCTATTTAACGACTAAGACCTCAGAGGTATATTACATTTACGTAAATACGCAGTTGTTTAACAATTAATCACATATCCTCACGGTTATAACACAGCTTGCAAATAGGAACGTAGCAAGTAAACATGTGGTATTATAGTTATAGCACAAATATGTAGATCATCAACGTGCTTAGTGAGAGCATAGCGACGATATTTTTCGTCGGTCATTAGTCATAAGTATTGTCGCGTGTTTAAAGATGATCGGGCTTTCATTATCCACCTGCCACAATCATTGCGTCTTACCAAAATGCATTATATCAGAAGGGACTCAGGGTCACCCTACCCTTGTCCGACACGTATATTAGTGCATCAAGATTTTGTAATCAGAAGTGGTCCTCACAAGTCTCCGCAATCCCGGCTTATCATTAGTGTCTTTACCCAAGTGTAATGCAATCCGCATAATCCAGAAACCAACTATACTGGTGACTGAGGTGGAGGTGGAAAGAAAAGTATACAGTTAACGTGCGTGAGTCCCTCCTCGAGCTTGTATATACGTTGAAGTAATTATTTGCTCTGCCGCTTGATAGTTTAGAAATGAACATCGGAATCCCGAGAATGGTGAAAGAACAAAGGTCAAGAGCACAAAGGAGTCTTGATGTATGCGGCGGATCAAAGCATGCTGGTGAAAGACAGGCTGGAGAACGTGGTATTTTGCATAGACTTTTCGGACAATATGTGCTCTTGTGATGTAGACACTCAAGTCATGTTTTCGGTTATGTAATGTTTCGCAATTGAAGTTGCCAATTGTGGCGTCAGCTCAAGCTCCAACATTCTGTGACTCATATCCTTAACTGTAGTTGATGTTACAAGAGCAACTCATCTCGCGTGTGGCCTTTATAATGTATGGGTCTAACTTCAGCACAGTGTACAATAGGAATCACCAAGATGGCTCGTCCGACGTTGTAGAGGTGAATGTAGCAAATGGTGCAACCTGTGCAGTTGGGAATATGCTGTTGTAGCAGATGAATCGTTATGCGGGTGCTGACCTGAAGTACCTCCCCGAGGTACGGTTATATTCTGAAACGAAGCTATAGGCATCTTGGCGCAATGGACGTTGGTCTTCATAGGGGAAAGGAGCAATGTCAGCGGTTGCGGGTGTAAAAACGAACATCTCGCAAATGAGGAGATTGGCCGATGCAGGTAGATATAAGGGGTGCAATGTATGGCAGACCAAAAAGAAACAGGGCCGTGATCACGTAAAGGTGTAGGTTCAGCAGGCGCAACATCAAGCTGACCCAAATGGTGTAGCAGCTGGCTCGAGTGCAGGCTCCGGGTCATGTTACGGTGTGGTGAGTATCAGTGGTGAGTGTGGGAACAAAGGTGCTTCCATAGGAACTGAAATAGGGGCTGAAACAGGAGTCTCAAGGGGGCGTCACAGGAAACTCGAAAAGTGGGTGACCATTAGCATCGTCTATCCACCCGTGTCGGGTGTGCGTATCGAGGATCAACTTGGGTCGCAAAAGGCGCATGATCGAACTGTACAGGCACAGGGTCAGGAAAGGGGCAATAACAGAATCAGTGGGAATATCAGCAATGTGATGGGCATCAACATGAGCATCAACAGCATGCTCATCCTCCAACAATGGAGCAACATTGGGATGATCATCGATAGGTACATCATAAATCAAAGGATCAGCAGCAGGTACATCAGCATGAATAGGGTCGTGCTCGAATACGGGGTCTGGAGCAACTACTGGCTCGGGGGCCACTGCAGGCTCCGGATCGTCAGACTTCTTCAAAAAAAAAAAAAATCTATAGGGTCAGCAATCATTGGGTCAACAGGGGCTACGGTATCCACCACGGGCTGATCTAGTTGGATAAACTCAATGTCATGATCAAACTCAAAGCTAAGGGCAGGGGCAGGTGCAGTGGATGATGCCATATCAGGGTCCGTGTTGTGCGAATGATGCTGCACTCCCTGCGTATGTGAAGGTGCAGATGCTACAAACTCAAAGGAATCTGGGACAGGTGAATTGATGGGTGCCTCCTCCGCAGGAGCATCAGCGAGAAGTAGGAGATTACTGGCAGCAATAAGGGCCTCGCCCTCCATGTCATCCTTGAGTGGGTCCTCATCAACAAGTCGACGTCGTCGTCAGCGCCTACGTCAGGGGGCATATCAATAATAGGGTAAGCGGCAAGGGGTACAGGGGTAGGGATCACCACGAGCGGCGACCTCCTAGTGATAGGGCCATCAGCGGCTCAACCACGTCATTGGGCAGCGCAAATGGCTGGAAATCATCATTGTCCGTGCTGGTAGTATCTGAGGTATACACCTCGTGCTCTGATGAGACTATGTCGTCTGATACTATAGGGTCTGTGGTGTCCGACTTTCCAAGGCCGGATGAAGGCAGGTCGTCTGTAATACAAACACGCATATGCACAAATAATCAATCACATAGTCAAATAAACATATTAGTCACCAATATGCAATCAAATAGTTCTCCTAGTCCCACTAGCCTCCCAGCCTCCCAGACTGATCTTCCTAATCCCACTAGCCTCCCAGCCTCCCATACTGCTTTTCCTAGTCCCACTAGCCTCCCAGCCTCTCAGACTGATCTTCCTAGTCCCACTAGCCTCCCAGCCTCCCAGACTGCTCTTCCTAGTCCCACTAGCCTCCCAGCCTCCCAGACTGCTCTTCCTAGTCCCACTAGCCTCCCAGCCTCTCAGACTGCTCTTCCTAGTCCCACTAGCCTCCCAGCCTCCCAGACTGATCTTCCTAGTCCCACTAGCCTCCCAGCCTCCCAGACTGCTCTTCCTAGTCCCACTAGCCTCCCAGCCTCCCAGACTGAGCCTATAAATAATAAATAAGATGTGCTCAACATTTGTTTGTAAAAACATTTTGGATCTGGACTTAAGTGGTATGCAATGTAAAAATGTTTTCGTGAGAGCCCTAGTGATCATAGTCTAGACTCGAGAAAGAATCCTAGTTCGCTATGATCAGAGCTCTGATACCAAGCTGTCACACCCTGGCTTTGCGGAAGCGGGGTTAATTTGGTGTGACTTCTTAATACCATAGCTTAACCATAACTAAGCTATATGAAAATAAACCATGCAAGATCATCCATTGAATTAAGTTTTAAAACATAAGAAATGCAACATTGTCTTAAGGCGTTGACTCATGCAACGGACACTACAACCTGATAACATAAAAACATTGTTTGAAAGACACAACACCAACATGAAATAAACGCAGTTTAAGGACTGTGACTCGTCCAGGTAAAAGTCACATCCCCTAAACTTGGATGACCTCAAAACTCTTATGCAGCGGGAAAACGTAGCATACCGTGCCAGAATCCTTAGTTCCCTGAAATACATGTAAGTTGGAAAAATCAACAAAAATTGTTGAGCGAGTTCATGTGTAAGTGAGTAAGTAAAACCTTTGTAAAATGTCTGTATGTATGAAAATTCCTGGTATGTAGCAATAAGGAAAAAGAGATCAATTAATGTGTAGCTAATACATTAATAAGTGAAATGGCCTAGGAAGCACTCAAACCTGTAACGCGTATTTCATACCGGTCCTTCCGGCGGAACGACATAGTCACCACATGCAGTCACACGCTGGCTCATGTGTGGGGCTCGCAACACCCGATAGATCTATCACTCATGCCTCTCGGTCCTTATACAAGGATTAATGGTCTCACGATAATAGCCTACCCATTCACATGATCTAGGTAATAACCCTCCTTATGCTATCCATACCATGTAAAAAAGTACTTGTAATCGTAGTAACATGTATTTCACCCCCGCAGTTAGAAAACTGAAAACAGTTAAGAGAAAAGGGGGAGCATGAACTCATAGTGGTGCGTCTCTACCAAGTATATCTCCTGATCAAGCAGCTGTGCGACGACCTACACGTACTATCTCTATTAGACGGATGGCCGTGCCTTAACTTATGGTTTAAGTTTTCGGGGAAATAGTTAGACAACTATTTCGTGTTTATATTTTTTTTTGTAAATACTTGGTAATTATTCTCCTTCCCAAGGATGGGGGATTAGTACATGTGCGTTCGTATTGTTTTGGAATTGTTAACATTCGGTAATATTATTTTTACCCTAAAAATAATATTTGTATAGTTCACAAAATATTCATGAAAACTCACAAGTGTTGTTATGAAAATATATATACTAAATATATATATTTATCAAGTTTTTATTTTGTGAAAATCCCACCTCCGATATTTGGAAATCTTGTAATAAAGATCATGGCGAAATTTAGGTTTTGGAAACAAGTCAAAAATAGCTTTACAACACTTGTAGTGAAAATATTCCAAGTGTTAGGTTTTTAGAAAAATTTTGCCAGAGTTTCTCCTGTATCTGGAGGTGGCCACGCTTTCAAGCGTATCATTTTCTTTTATAATTCAAATCAACAATGTTCCCAACATTATCAAACAACATTTCAACATTAAACTAGTCAATATATATGTAAATCGCAAATATTTCATGAACTTGTGGTTTGCCAAAATATGTAGTAAATCCCATTACTTTTAGTGGATCTTTTGTATAAATCAATCCAGTTTCATAAAAGTCTCATTTTTAACGAAATTCCATTCTTACAACTTCTTGTAAAATTTGACGAAACTAGTTCTTTGTCAAAACTTAGTGTTACACAAGTGTTTACACACCTGTGTGTTTGCTAAAATCATTCTTGTTTATGAAAGATCCGTCTTTAAAAGTATGTTTTCTCTTGACACGTGGTCCTTTTGAAAATACCGTTTGTAGATCCGTAGATCTACTAGTTTTGAACACTATTTCATAAGTAATATTGATTTTACACAAGTTCATGTTTAGTGTGTAGTAGAGTTTCATCATTTAACCCTTTTCATTCTTCACATTTTCTATGTCATGTTTCATGAACATGTCTAATCCGGGTTAGATGATGATCCGAGCTACCACAATATAGATCGGCACATAAATAATTACACAAAACAAGTCTTACAAGATTTACACAACTCTTATGCTTTTAACCAACATCTTTATCATTTTAGTGGACTTTTAACATATCATCTTGCATGTTCTTGAGTTTTAACCGTTACATATTATTTTAACCACTTTAGAATAGATCGAGAGTGTGTTTCAAGCAACTTACTACCAGCAAGCAAGCACAGTAATTGAGCAGTAATTAAATACTAATTAATTCGTACGGATACCTGGTTTGGTGAGGGTTGTCACATATCTTCCTCTTGAACTTTCACTTGATGATAACCGGATCTAAGATCGATTTTGGAAAAGTAACAGGCTCCTTGCAACTGATCAAATAAATCATCGATTCGCGGAAGAGGATATCGATTCTTTATGGTAACCTTGTTCAGCTCCCGGTAGTCAATACACATCCGAAAGCTTCCATCCTTTTTCTTCACAAGTAACACTGGTGCTCCTAAAGGTGAATAACTGGGACGGATAAAACCTCGGTCTAGCAGTTCTTGTAACTGAGATGATAGTTCTTGCATCTCTGAAGGTGCTAAACGGTAAGGTGCTTTTGCAATTGGAGCTGCTCCCAGTATTAAGTCGATACGGAACTCGACTTGCTGATTAGGTGGCAATCCAGGCAATTCATCGGGAAACACGTCTGGGTAATCACACACTATTGGGATATCCTTAATACGTTGTTCTTCTGGTTCGGTCGTCATTACACTTGCTAAGAACACATCACATCCTTGACTTATACATTTCAACACTTTAAGGTGGGATATAAGGTTTAATATGGTACCAGACTTCTCTCCCTGTACCATAATAGCTTCATCATTAGGAAAAGGGATCCTAACAATCTTTTGCTCACATATAATCTCTGCCTTGTACTTGGACAACCAGTCCACTCCCACTCCTATATCGAAACTTCCGAGCTCTACCGGTAGTAGGTCAATAAGGAATTGGTGGTCGTTAAGAATTAAAGGACAATCACGAATGATTTGGTGACTAGTTATAGGTTTATCGTTAGCAAGTCCTATGGAGTAAGGACTTGTTAATTCAATAGCCGGCATATTCAACAATGGCAAAAATGTAGTAGAAACATAACTCCTATCCACGCCCGTATCAAATAATACTGAAGCAAACTGATCGGAAACGAGGAACGTACCTGAGACCACATTTGGATCCTGCCGTGCGTCACCAGACCCAAGTATAAAGGCACGACCTCAAACTGCATTTGAGGTGGAAGCTTGGCCCTGCGTATTCTTTCCTGCTGACTGCTGAGCAAGCTTTGGGCAGTTTCTTTGGAAGTGGTCCGTGCTGCCACATCCATAGCATGCACGGGGGTAGGTAATCTATTGCACCGGTTGTTGGGGTCGCTGTTGCAGAGGTTGAGGCCTTGGGGTTTGGAAACGGTTGGGTTCCAATGGTGTCTTACAGTTTCGGGTATAATGTCCACTTTTATGGCACCTCGAGCAAATCCCTGCTCGACATGCACCATAGTGGTGCAAAGTGCACTTGTTGCATTTTGGGGCTGTTCCTTTATAGCCACCAGAGTTTCCCGTTGGTGTAGTCATGGCGTAGCTTTGACTAGTGGCTCTCCCCCTCTTCGGTATAGCTGCCCTCGCTCGACTACTTTCTGGGGCCTCTCGCTTATTTCCTGCCGGCTCTCCCGGCATTGTCAAAATCTTGCGTCTAACCATGTCGTACGTAACCGTGCCTGACCTAGCTACCACTCCGTGCATGGTCAGGTGCTCCACCGAATTAATGATAATCCTTACTTCCGGGGCCAGTCCCTAGATATACCTCTCGATCCTCTTGGACTCCGGTCGAACCATATCTGGCAAGATGCGTGCCAGTTCATTAAAGCGATTTGTGTAACCTGCATGATCCGCACCTTGCATCTGTAGGTTCCAAAACTCATGCTCGAGTTTCTGAATTTTGTGGATTAGGCAGAACCTTTCTCTCATTAGTATCTTAAGATCATCCCAAGTCATAGCATTAATCGCATCCTGCCCGCGAGATTGCACAATAGCATTCCACCAGTTCAAAGTGTGGTCGGTAAAAGTGCAAGCTGTATACTTTACCACACAGTCACCCGGACAATTACTTATGTTAAGGACCGATTCCGACTTCTCGATCCATTTCACAAACCCGTTCGGTCCTTCAGTTCCATTAAACTCCATTGGTTTGCACTCCATAAAGTGTTTATACGTGCAAACTGGCCTAACATTGTTTTGATTATTGTTCCGATCTCCCGGCCCTGGTTGCGGGTTCGGTTGCGAGTTCGCATTGATGCCGGCGTTAACCTGCGCCATGATAGTGGAGATAACGGCTTGAAGTTGTTGTGCTATCAATTGGGCAATTTCTGCCTCTGTCATTTGAGGTACACGTTTCGGGGCATTCTATTATAAACAATAGATATGTATGTATCAATGTCACATAGCTAATCATTACTTATCACATTTTCAGTTACCACATACTACACAATTCCATTACACATCACACAATTTCATCACACCCATAGATCCACGACACATATAGTCAAAAGCATCGTCATGTATATCTATAATATTATCGTCATACAATCGTCAAAATTTGCACATAGACTTAACCCAAAAGGGTCAGTGCTTAAATGTGCGGTCAAAACTGGTCACTAAAGTGACATACATGCATCATACCACACGACACAAACTACGAGAGTCGAAAATACTACGGCTACATCCCTACCTCGACATAGGCATAGCCCAGTGCTTGGTAGGATGTACAAAAAGTACATCATCTCTATCTATACTAGAAAGGAAACCATACTATGAACACCACATCCACCACGTCAACCCTGCAAAAACCTGCTACCAAACCTACAATAGCGCCAGTACATCCATACACTAAAGCTCGAAAATGATCCTGCTCATGATGGACGTATCCCATACCCTGCTATAAGGCAATGATCGCCTGCTGCAAGACGGCCAAGTAATCTCCCATAGACCTCCGCTGCTGCTCGTCCTCATCGCGTGCCATCCTTAATAACGAAATCTGCTCCAACAGGAACCCCATCAGGCTGCTCTCAGTGATGGGAGCAGGCACCTCCTGAGGAGGAATTGGTATGCCCCAGACAGGTGGGGAAGGCTCCCTGAATGGCTGGGAAGGGCCACCATGCTCATAAGTGTGGAAAGGGGAAGGGTCCTCCCTAGGTGGGGTAAGAAAACGAGTAGTAAAGTGCTGCTGGGTCCCTTGGGGGTGGGTATCAAGCGAACAGGGGAAACATGTGGGGTAAAAACAGGCACAGGGACAGGTACCCTCCGACGAGGGGTACCTCCTGAGAACTAGGTGAGGAGGGAGTGTAAGTACTTGGAGTGGAAGGGGTATAAGGGTCGGGGGAGTCTCGGGTGTAGGTAACCTAGGGGCTACCGGCCCCCACTCCCAATGCCCCGTGGCGGGAGTAGGGCTCCTAGGAATAGGTCCTACTGGGATAACGACATCCGGGGTACGACTATTCTCCGAGGAGCTAGTCAGGAGGCGAGATGGTGAACGGTAGGCGCTCAAGGCCTCCCCTACACGCCTAGTAGGGGGTTTAGGGGGATAACCAGCACAACAGTACCCGGACTCATCCGACGAGTAGCCCTTGGGCAACAGTGGCATCTGTGGATCCTCCTCAGGATCGGTCTCCATATAAGAAGTCGTCTGGCAACTCGAATGACTCGACATAGTACCTGTAAAGGAAAACAACATCTAACACCGATTCTATCGACTGGCATAACTGAAAATAAACAATCTACAGAGGTACACATAAGCACGTATTGCACACAACTTTAATTTTAGTTTTGAAAAATTTTCCACCACTGTTAAGTTAGCATGGCATCTCAGTTCTCTCTTCTCTCTCCGTGACGTTTCCGGAATGCCCAAGTACCAACTGATAAATTATTGTGTTCCGGACCACAATAATTTATTTGCCTAACAAGACCACCCCAGTAGTAGCCACGCCACTCCGGTTCTAGAGGTTCTCAGGGTGAGGAGTTAACTCAGGATTATAGTCTAGGTTCTTTTAGGGATACCTAAATCGCTATAACCGATGGCTCTGATACCATCTTCTGTCACACCCCGACTCGCATCGGAAGACAAACGCGGGGTGCGGCAGACACATGGCACTCCTCATAATTTAAAAACATTACATTACATAAAACAGGAGCATCGGTTACAACGTCTTCGAACTATCACATTACAAACCATATATTAAAAGCGGTACTACAAGCCAATATAGCTTTTATTATGCTACGTCCGCCTACTAGATCCTTCCATACGCACATGTTCACTCCTGTTTCGTTTTACCTGAAATGCATGTTAGTTTTTAAAAAGGTCAGCTAAACGATGCCGGTGAGTTCCACTGGTTTGGTTATTTCGTTTCAAAATGTATCAACATGTTTAATTGCACATATCACGGTTCATAGATGGAATTACACGAGTGTCACAAGTGAAACCTAGACTGTTTTAATCGTACTATGTCACACAGACACTTAATCGCACCACCTGTATCACATGCAGTTTAATGCCCTCGGGTAGTTATGTCTAACAACATAACCTAGTTAGGACGCGTGCAGTTGCCTGACTGCCGGCCGCACCTGTCCGGCGGGCAACTGGGTTTGTCAGACCAATAGTACTATCCCTTGCCCACGGCTTACATTAATCACTTGTATCGGGGCTAATATCGTGTGTTAGATAATTCACATCATACAGTTTGAGCAATTAACACAGTTTGTAACATGCAATTCACCCCAGAAAATAGTAAAACAGATTAAAAGTGGGGGAGTGAAACTCACAGTGCAAATAATAGTATCTGCTAAAGAGTGTTTAATCAACAAAATCAGCTAGCGGAAGCTTCGATTCCAAGCGTTCCTTGTGAGTCCAGAAGTATGTGTGGGCTATATTCAGTACCTTTAATTTGAGGCTTGTTCTTGTTAGATTAGCTGGGTTTTAGGAGAAAGAGCATAATTTGGGAGGATTTTTGTGTGAAATTTAAAAGAATAAAAATGAAATATATATATATATATATATGGGGGGTGGTGGCGGTTTGGGTGGGCCCCCTAGGGCCACCTCGTGCTTCGTAAAGTGCGCTAAAAGATGATGTTTATCTTCCGTTGAGTGTTTAGGTTCGTTTACGGGTCCCGAACGCGTTCTCGATTTGCGTGACGGACTCCGTTTCGCGCGTAATTAGTGTCAAAAAACTCGGTTTTAAAATTCATGCATAACCGTCTTGAAATCCGATCCCAGTTACGTTTTAATCATAAAAAACTCGTATTAGGGTGGTTTAAGTGTTTTTAAGCTTGATCGATCGTTCCTTGCACTTTTGATTGCCTTATGTTATTCCTGAAACGAAAACGTTTCCCTAACCGGGAAGCTGCTTCGTTTTGCGTGCCCGATCTCTGATTGGCTCCAAACCTTATGTCACAGTCTATGGCACAAAACTAAGTTGTTCCTGGAACTCAAAATCTTAAATGATGCTACCGATGACCTAATAATCAATATCAAAGGTTTAAAGCGCTGTTAAACGGAAGACTCCCGTTTAACACGTGTTTCAAGGCTAAGGACACCAACTTCGCACTGTTGGCCCTTATTAGTGTCATGTTAGTCATAACATGTTCTCGGATTCCTCCGAGACATAACAAATATCATTTAATCAAGCATATAAGTCACACATGTTTTTAGGGTTTTCGCGCAATTAAAGTGTTAAGTGTGCTTTACAGTTTTGGACCGTTTAGGGTGTACCTGGTTTCGTCATGGGTGTCACATCCATGCAGAGCATTTCTTTGTGATCTCATTCAATCTTGAAGAGAAACAAATATTCATCATTGACAACAGTGAAAAAGAGGTCACAAATAAACAAAAATATGGTGATGTGCCTGAAAAGACAGTAAGTTTTCCGACTTACGCTTTTAAAACACAATATAAACCACCTAATCTTTTTGTTTTTTTTCTGTAGAGGAATGATTTGGCAGGTTACCTTAAATATGTTGGTCATGAAAATGCAGATGATATAAAGGGCATAAAACCTGTTAGAATGAAGATGAAATGGAGGACAAAAGATAACAGCATTGACTGTGGTATATTCTATGTGCGTCATATGGAATGTTATAACGGTGAAGAAGTCGAAAAATAGAATTGTGGGTTTCATGAGGAATATGAATATCAAGAAGGGTAAAAACAAAAAAACAAGTGAACAAGCAGACCGCACAACTTGAAGATTTAAGAAGAAAGTTTATCAAAAAGATATTATTGCATGATCTCAACGAACGCAAAGAATATGTTATTGAGGATTCAAAGAAGTTTCGCAACCTCAGTGCAAAACTTAAAAAACTTTCTTGTGACACTAGTTTAGAAAGGATTAAAGAGAGGCTTGCTCTTGCTGGATTATGAATTTATCATGTTTAAAACAATTACTTTGATTTAGAAATGCTAGTTATTATAAAACGCAATATTTTGTCTTTTATTCTAATTTATCATATAACACAATATTTTGTTTAAAACATATACTTAGAGTTACAAATGCTACTTATTGTTTGTTATTTTAAAACACAATACAATGTCATATAACGCAATGATTCAAGATAGGATTGATATTTTAAAAATTTGTACAGTTTATCAATAAAATTTTTAAATAATATGTTTAAAAGAAAGGGTACATATATATTAAAATGCTATTATGCTAAAAGACAACATTTTTTTTATACACTTGTTTTCTTTTTGTAATATTATAAAACGCAACATTTTAATAGTATGCTAAAACTCAACGTTGTCTATTTATTTGTTGCTTGACTTATGTTATTTATTCTAAAACGCAATACAAACTGTTTCCTTATTATTCATGTCAAAACATATAGCGCAATACATCTTTATAACGCAATAAATGTTTTTTTTACTGTTTTTATAACGCAAAAAAAAAAAAATAAAGGCTTAATGACAATAATGACAATCATAAAACTACTATTTTTTACTCTTTCTAAACCGCAATGTTATAAAATTAAATAATAATAAATGAGGAAATGATAAGACAAAAAAAAAAAAAAAACTGACACCTTAAAGACAAAAGAAATTGATAAGACAAAAAGCCTTAAAAAGCCTTTTGGATTCCTGATAAAGGGTACCCTCCTGATAAAATACTGTATGATTGAACAATCAATTCAAAGAAAAAATGAAATATAATCATTATTATTATTACGACACTTAATACCAAACCATTATATAAGAACAAAAATCCTAAATTATATTCACATTCCTCATACACCAATACCCAACCACAAACACACACAAAAACCCTAAATGGCTAATCAAGAATTATCAGTTTGGTGGTTCAAAGAGAACATTTCGTTCTTCAGTTTCTTGATGTCAAAAAATAAGATACCATTCCGTTGCTTCTGTTCTTCAAAACTGCAATGAGAATGTTTTGAAAAGGATGAATAAAATTGGAATACCACCAGCATGTTACATTGACCAGACAACCGCACTATTCAAAATTCTGCACAAAAGTTATGGAAATCCGAATCAAACGGCAATTGAAGAAACACAAGTTACATCTTGGGATGTCACACCCCCAAAATACCACCTAGGGAGTGTCCCTGCTAGGCGTGTGACAAATCAATAACGAGCCACCAATCATATTGAACTCATAATAAGTTTGTAAATAAAATACCAATCATTAAAGAATTGTACCAATAATAAGTTTAGTAAACCCCAACAAGTTTAGCGGAAGCAAAATAGATAACTAAAGTTAAACAATATCAAAACCAAGTTGCAATATCAAGAACCATCTCATGAATCTCTTCTGTCGACCCATGACCACTCCAGCTACCTCAGACAGCAAGTTCCACCATCCAAAATACCTAACGACCTGCGAGCATGCAACAAGTGTATCAGACAACGCTGGTGAGTTCATAGTTTTACGAAAACGTTGGTTACCAAGTGTTTAGTTAATCCATTGAATTTAATTCCGAAAGTAATGTTGATAATATCTCGATAATGAACAAGACGGCTCTTGATGTATGTTTTGCCCGTTCCCTAGTGCTCCTATCAAAGCACTGGGCCCGACTGGGTCATTAGTTCACACCCGCCCTCTCTCAGGAACGGGGTGAGGGTGCCAAACCTAAGTAGCGCTACCAACTAATACCCCGCTACCACCCACGATAGCAAAAGATGGGACTTAAGAGATAGAGAGTGAGAATATTATCCAACATCCCAGTTTTACCCAAAAGATTTATCCCTCCCCGGGATACCCACTGACTGTCCCAAACCACCGGGACGCATGCTCAAAAGTAATGAACTCACCTTAGACTGCTCGGTATGTTATGTCACGTTATTCACAGTTGGTCAACAAATCCTTACATGGTTACCAATAGTAATCAGTTCCATAAGCATTTAGATCACATACCCAATGTTCACATTACACCATTAGCATACTAGCAAAGCACGTAACATGATACTAATCATGGCAGATAATTAGTCACCTATCCGTTCACAATCATCACATTGCATACAATGCACATACTCTCATGATAATTCTTGTCATTCAGTACACGCATCGGCTCATAACACAGTTTCACAGTTTCAATTAACAACATAGCTTGGTATGTCATAAAATTAATCACATTTTATGATTACACTACTGTTTGGATCACCTATACAACGCGCAACACCAATCACACTTAACCACTAATATGGTAATCATAACAATGCTCGGCCCAATCAGGTTCGGCCCAACTTAATAACGTGGCCCGGTTCTCTTTTGTGCGATCCCTTTCTAATCCGTGGCCCATAACCGATGACTGGTTTCAAGTTATGTGGCCCGATCACAATTGTACAAAATGTATATATATATATATATATGGATCACGAGTTCCTAACAGGCCCAAAAATAAATCTAATCAAGGAACAGCCCAACCTAGCCCATGTTGGAGGAGCCGGCTGGCCCAGCCTATCGCTGTTACGCTACTCGGCTGCCCGGTTCACATGTGCGGCCCAGTTATGTGTGCGGCCCATCTATGCAACAGGCCCCATCGCATACATGTGTTTGTTAAAGATGTCATGCAATCCAGTTTCATGTGTGTGTGAACGACCCAATTTTTAGAATTCGTCTATTCGATTCGCATGACCAAATCACAATATCAAACAGTTTATCACATAATCATTCATCTTTATTTACATTAAATCAATTCATTAGGTTTAGTATTAACGCAACAATCATCAGATTAAACAATGTTATATTATTAGAATTGAGTAACCAATTTGTCATTTGATTCACTAAATTAAAAACAATAAATCTAATAAAATCGTGACCCCCCCCGACTTAGCCATTTAACATAAATAATCATGATCCCTTCCTGTCACTACTCGATGTCCATTAACAGTTCACAAGTAATAATACACTAACAATATCAAATCTAGTTATAATCATAATCATTATTCACTTACACGTATATCCATCCAAATCATCATAATCATTCTCATCAATTAATACACTTCACATGGTCATCAGACCATCACGTGTAGACTTGGCAACAACTATGTGAATTCTAATGCTTATTGGACCTACTCAATTTAGTGGATCTGACAAACATTACTACTAGTTTATCACTACATGAAAACCATCAATCATATGTCATGCCATGTGAACCCTAGTGCCTCAATGTTAATATTAATTACGAACAGTAGTATGATTAAATCCAATCATTTAGTCATCGCAAGGAGCCATCATATATTCATACACGTACAAAATTTTAAATCCCTGATTCATACATATCAGATCACACATATAGAATTTTAAATCACAAGAATCACTGATCCACAACTAAACACGTATAGAATTTTAAATCACATGATTATGATCATCAATCGTACATATCAGATCACACAGATTTGTGCATAGTCAGAAACAATTAATCAGAATTAAAGCAAACACTATTATACTAACCGATTGGTCGAGGAGAACATGCTAGGATGATGATGTTTTCGAGAAGGAGGGTTTGCCGTGGTTCTTGGGAGCGACTAGGGTTTGCAGTTTGTGAAGGAGTTGCATCCTCCTCCTCATAATCATACGTGCACAAGGTCACGAAGGGATGGGTTGGGCTCCTATCGGTTTGGGCCTGATTGTGCGGGCCGAGAAGTATGCAAACGAGATGGGAGTGTGCGATACGAAATTCGTGTGTGGCTATCAATGTGTGTAACAACCACTTGACGTTACTACAATATACAATAACAAGTATACAATAACAAGTTCAATGACTCCCACAACGATCACTAGTTCACAATGTACGACAGATCCTGAATAGAAACAATACGTGCATAAAAGGGCCTTGGAATTCCGAGTTGTCACATCATCCCCAACTTGAAAGAAATTTCGTCCCGAAATTTGACAAGTAAGCAAAGAGGAGTGAAGTGAGAAATAAAGATTGTTATCAGTTTTCCTCAGGTGCCACATGGGCGTTCATAACCTCAATGGAAGCTTAGGGTACTCATCTGAAGAAGAAACAAACTT
The DNA here is from genome assembly GCA_030545235.1 of Helianthus tuberosus. Classification (NCBI taxonomy): domain Eukaryota; kingdom Viridiplantae; phylum Streptophyta; class Magnoliopsida; order Asterales; family Asteraceae; genus Helianthus; species Helianthus tuberosus. Next base: position 116,938 of record JARYGA010030161.1, read on the forward strand.
TGATCCATGATGCTGATCTTGCTAGTAATTTTTATTTGATGTTTTTATTTGATAGAAGTAATTTTGTGGTTTGTAAACATCATCTTTGTATTAAACTTTCATCATCTATATAACGCAATATTTAAAATATCCACTTGATGTTCATGTTTAATTTGTTCTGTGTTGATAAAGTAATATCAATTCATTGTTGTTATAATAAAACGCAATAATAAAAAAATTCCACTTGCTGTATATTGTTGTATGTATAAAATGCAATAACAATACATTGTTGTTATCATAAAACGCACTTAACAAAAATAGCTGATATTTATGTAGGATATCACAAAACGCAATAACAAAAGTAGCTGAAACCTATACATCATAAAACACAATAACAATTTTTTTTCTTTTTTATTAATATCATAATTTTTATACATACTTACAATGTATTGCTAGACCCTATAACATTAGAAGAAACCTTCTCTTTACATGTGCGACTGTTATGTCCTTTTCCACCACATACACAACACGATTTCTGGATCTTTGATGATTTCTGAATTGCAATCTCACGATTAGACTTAATCCTTTTTTGTACACCGCATCATTTTCTCCTTATTTTGATCAGGACACGAATCATAGAATCAGACTTTTCTAAGTTCCCTCCCATATCAGCAAACCTATCTTTGCGACTAGGAGGCGGCGCATCAACCATAACCTCATCCGCTTTATCAATATAACCTTTAATATGATCTCTGTAACGACACAACTCATCTAAATCCCCAACCAACTTATTAACCACATATTCATTTGCTACAACGATTTCTCTAAAAACTTTATCAATTTCACTATTCCTACCAATTTCATCAAACCGAATACTGCAATGAATTGAGCCATTCGAAACAACATCTCTCATCCATCTTCTAAGAACATATCTTCTAGGAAACTCAGTTATATCATCATACCGTAGAACATAAAATATATGGCGGCACAATATACCAAATTGTTCAAACCGTTTGCAAGTACAACTTATACTTAAACCATCTTCTTGTTTGCTGTACTGAACCTGTAAATAAAATTAAAAAACTATATAAAATTAGTGAAATCTAATATAAAACGCAATGAATAATTAATATAATAAAGAAATTAAGCATATGATCATATAATATTAAAACACAATAAATATAATGATAAAACGCAACTAATGATGAAAAACATAAAACGCAATAGATGTTTAAAACAATATTAATTTAAAAAATTACCTTGAATAAAGATGTGCATGGCTGTTTGAAATCCTTTATTTCATAATATTGAACATCACCCACAGTATCATGAGTCTTTGACATACACTTGTAATGGCAGCATCAATTTCAACCTGAATATCTTTAAAAATTGTTTTGGTATATATTTCTGATGCTTGTTTCTTCAATACAAAGTCACTCCAGATCTTAGACTGAATATACCTTGTATCATAATCATTCCTCCTATGCTCATGCCTTTGAAAATCCATTGCAGTCTCAAAATGAGTGAAAATTTCAACAAGTGTACATCTTGGATTACAAAACTGACCAAAGAAGTAATTCTCGCTTTCACATCTAGACGTAGTACGCATAAGACCAGCCAAATTCTCTCCATGGTAATAAGAGGGTATCCAATCAAATCGAAGATCGTACATATCTTTTAACCATTCATGATTTTCCAATCCAAAAGTAGACATTATTGAATGCCACTCAGTTTCAAAATCTTCTGGAATAATAGTATCATTCCAAACAACACGAGTCATTCTTGTATTAAACTCAATGTTGGATGACAAAACAGGACTAACCTGTATAAAAAAGCAATAAAATTATTAAAAATAAAACGCAATAAATTAAACTATATAAAAAATTGCAGTTTATAATATCATAACATTTTTCATTTATTCTTCTAATAAAACGCAATATCATGAAAATGATAAACCTAATGCATTATTGGTAAAACGCAATTGTGTTGTTATATTAAAACGCAATTCTATTGATAAAAATGTTTAGGGATCTTATTATATAATACATAAAACACAACAATTAACCTATATAAAAATTGCAGTTTATTAGACCATAAAACGCAGTATAATACCTTTGTCTTTAATTTCTCCCATATATGCCACATACATAACCTATGCCTACTTCTTGAAAGTACATCCTTAATAGCTCTCTTCATTGTAGCATCTTGATCAGTAACAACAACTTTAGGCTCATTTCCAAAAGCATTAACAAAGCACCTTAAAAGCCATCGATAAAAATCTGCAGTCTCAGAACCAAGTAATGCACCACCAAATGTGACATTCCTAAAATGATTATCAATCCCAGTAAATGGTACAAAAACCAATCATACCTACATAAAATAAACTAATAAAGCATTAGAAAAAAAAGAAAACAGGAATATATAACGCAATAAAAGTAAAAAACTTACTTGTTTGATTTATAAGTAGCATCAAAACCTACTATGTCACCAAATACTGTATAATTTGTTTTTGATTGCTCATCAGCCCAGAAAAGTCCTTTCAATCTTCTATCTTCACCAATAATATAATCACATGTGAAACCAGGAGAACATTCTTTCTTCCTAATAAGACGCCTAACTACCATTTCTGCATCATACTCTCTTATGTAAAGATTCAAATCCCTTCTATAGTTCTTACAATCAACTTTACTAGCACCAACTTCACCAAAACCACCATACATTGTTTTCATAATATTGAATGCTTTAACAGGTCCAACATTGATTGCCGACAATTCAGATATAAAACTTTCCTTAACATAATCAATACTTCTGGCAGCAGGCAAGAAATGAATATCTTCATCTTCAACAAAGATGTGATTATGTTCTTCTTCAAAGTAGTAGATTTTAAACATATTATTGTTCTCTAATATTAATTTTACATGAGCATTGCATCCAACTCTTTTTGAACCTCTATTACGTCTAACAATCTTTTTACTATTTTCATCAACTGAACCAGAATCTATTGCTTTGCTAACATGAAATCCTTCTTTTGAGCAGACAATATATCTTATTTTCACTAAACCACCATTTTTCCAAGAAGTATTTTTTTTCTTGCAGAAAAACCTGCAGCAAGTGCATATCTCTGATAAAACGCAAAAGCCTCATCAAATGATTTAAAAAACATTCCAACAGAAGGTCTAATGGATCCATTGACTTTAGGTTTGTAAAACTTTCTTCCACTGTTTAAGCATACTCGTTCCTCCCATTTGGAATTGTGATCTGAAACAATTAACAAATAACTATAAAACACAATACCTCTTATATAATCATGTTTTTAGTGTTAAATCTCGAAATATGTTATTCAAACTTGAAAAAATATAGACCTTTAAAGTTTGTATATCATCTAATGTGATTAAAAGCATAAAACGCAATACGTTCAATAAAACGCAACAAATGATGAACAAACAAAACAATGTATAAAACGAACAAAACTATTAAATTGTACAACAATGACAGTTTTGTGATTTATATTAGAACAACTATAAATTTAAAGTTTGTATGCATATAATGTGAATAAAATCATAAAACGCAACTCTTCAATAAAACGCAATAACTGATAAACAAACAAAACGAACAAATTATGTTAAATTATACAACAATGACAATTAAACTTATGAAAAATCAAATAATAATAACAGAAAGACGAATTATAAAACGCAAAAGATTGAATTTCGGCAAAATAACAAAAAAATTACTCAAAATTGAAGATAAACTTACCAACAGAGTCTGCAGAAGACATTGCGATTTAACAGAAGACATTGAAGATAAAATTACTCAAGATTTTTGCTTAAAAAAGGTGAATTTGCGACCGATTGTGATTTAGGGTTATAAAATCTCAATTCTGTTATGAAATAATGAACTAAGAGAAGAGGTAACAAAATCTAGTATAGTATTAGAAAGAAGATATGATAATGTAAAATGATGAAAAAACCCACACGTCCAAAATTTTAAAAAGTATAGATGAACGTAGGGATGAGATCGGTACGATACCGGTACCGTACCGGTACCGATACCGTAAATACTGTTACCGAAATTGAGAAAATGTGGATACCGATTACCGTACCGTATTTATAGATTCAGTACCGGTACGGTACCGGTATCGGTACCGGTATTTCGGTACTTTACCACATTGGTACCGCTTTGGTGTCATCCATTGTTTTACCTAAAAAAATATCACGTACAACCCATCCATACATTATTAACTAAACTAGAGTAATATATAGAGGAATGTAAAAAAAGGTAAACATATTAAACATCCATGGGTTCGACTTTTACCCAATTTCGAGTCACCATCAAGTTCGACAAAAGGGATTTTTTCAACAATAGTGTTGTCTCCTTACACAACCAAACACGAAGATATTAAAAATCTAAAAATAAGAAAATATATATTGATAATTTATAACTAAACCATTAAAATATTTACTTACTTCAATGGATTCCATACTTTTTACCGATGATTATTAAATTCGGTATTAATACCGATATTTACCGAAAAATACCGGTACCGATACCGCTTTTTACCGATACCGAACTTTGAAAAATCTATTACCGATACCGGTACCGTTTATGATCGGTACGGTACGGCATCGGTACGGTACCGGTATGGTACCGGTACGGTACCGGTATTTCGGTAAAAAATCTCATCCCTAGATGAACGGCTAAGATTGCTTCCTATACTTCCTAGCGAAAATTAACTTCCTATTTGATCCCCACCCTAAAGTTAATAACATTGTCATAAACTTTGAAAATTTATATTATATACTTTGGCAGTGAAAGTGTAAAATACAATATACCTTAACGTATAATACGTACGAGATGAAATTATAACATGCGTAATTAATTTTATAACACGTGTGATTAGGTTTCTACCCCATGTGTGATTTCTGATTTTGTAAATGCGTGATTATGTTCATGCGTGATTATGGGTTTCAACATACGTGATTATGGTTTTTCAACATGCGTGATTAGGGTTTTGAGTTTTATAACGTGCCTAATTTCATCTCGTACGCATCGTATGTTAAAGAATATTGTACGTTAACCCACCCCCACTTTGGTATTCTTATCAATCTTGACATATCTAAAAAGTATATGATGAAAATATAATTTGATTACAATAAGTAAATAAATAGAAACCTACAAATAAGGTATAGTGTCGTGACGCTTGAAGTCTTAAAGGTGAAGAGTATGTTGTGAGAGCTTGAGTGCCATGACCGAGAACATAAAGTCTCTCTTCACGTCTTCACTATGTACAAATTTGTGCATGTAATTAGAAATAGATAAAGTACCTTTGTGGAGTTTAATGGGTCATCCAAGATTCTAATACATTCTATAGAGTAATGATTTTAAGCGGTTATGAAAGCACATCAAATAGGCGTGCAATTTGAAGGCCAAGAGCTTCAACCATTTCTTATATGGTGAGAGAAGACTAGAGAAGAATAAGAACACATCGATTAACTTCATGCTAGATAAAAAAAGTATGGATTTTGTGAGGAAGTTCCGTTTGTATCAATGGTATGCATAGGCGGTTCAATGGCGTTATCAACATCACAAGAAGTTTCTAATATGCGAGGGGATGGAGGACTTGGTTACGCCACATATTATAACCGGAATAAGAAAGATTTATTGTCAACATGTTTAGGAGCTTACTAATCAGAAGTAAGAAATCCGATATTTTATCGATATGACTAGGGCGTTGGAGGCGACGATGACTGTCATTGTGTAAGGAAAAAGGGTGATGGGGAAGAGAGGGGGAAGAAAAGAAAAGACAGATATGAGGTTGATACCATGTAGGTTTTAAAACTTCACCTCAATTGATTGAGACTGTATTGATAAGTATTTATAATATTTCTATTGTGATAGTCTGGACAATTGTCGAGGAAAAACCCCTTTAAGTTCAAAAAACTCAAGAAACTCAATGGATGGACTGCATGTTGCCACGTGTTACAACCTTTTTCAGAATTCTGACATGTAAAAGTTTTTGTAAGACAGAGAGAAAAAGTTAATATGTTATAACTTTTTCTCCGTTTACGTAGATGTTACATCACATGTTACACTTTTTTTTCAACAATAAATTTTGCAGGTTTTACGAAGTGTAACATTTTCGAACTTAAAATTTACCAGTTTTCATTGTGTAATGCATGTAAAAAACATGTTACATGTCAATGTGTTAGACATAAATGTGAAAAAACAAAAAGCTGTTACACGTAATTTTATCAGTCTGTAACATGTTTCTGAAAAGTTACTTTATGTAACATGCAATCTCAACCATAGAATTTCTAGACGGAGATTGAGTTTCTTGATTTTTTTAAAATCATAAGGGTTTTTTTATTATCCTTTTTCATGAGAGGCTAGCCTAACATAAACATGAGTAACTAACTTTATTACAAAGTAGACTAGGTTTAGGATATACAAAAATAACAAACTAGATAAAATAATAATAATTACATCGAGCAACAATGACAAATTTGTTGATTTTAGAACAACGATTTTGGATATGATTGTAGACCAAGATCAAGACTTTCGTCTCTCTCGATCTATCAGATCTTAGATGTATCACATCTAGTCACGGAATAGCCGATTCTGGATATTTATGCTCCCCTCTCTCTAAATGTATATTATTCGGTTTTCACATATTTTCTTCTAACCTTCTTCATTTACAAGGTAGCTTGAGCTTTTTATAAGTTGAGTTCAAGCCCAGATTTTAACAAGTTAAGAATTTTTGAGTCGGGTCAATTTGACTTGTCTAGTTTCGAACTCGACCATGAGATGAAGTTAGCTCGACTCAGCTTGCTCGTTTAACAACCATGTATGTGATACCTGGGGAAACATCAACCCTATATGTGTGGGAGTACCTTTCATAAATATAATAATTAAAATTAACTACAATACAAAAGAAAATTCAAATTATAGAGTTTGTTTGCAAATGAAATAAAAATGAACGTAAAGGGAGCACGTGGTTAAGGACTCGTGTTCAACATGGGTCCTTAAAACATACTACGAGCCACCTTAGAGACACGTCTATCTCCTAGGGTATAACAAACGAAGCAGTGTGTACTGCTGGAGAAGACATCTAACATTTGAAATCATACCCAAAACGGGTAGCAGGAAAGAACTCATAATCATCGGAAACTTACCTTTCGTGTATTTGTTTTGGCTATGTATTCAAGAGATTTCTCAATGGTGTTATTAGGTAAGGTAGAAACCTATGTTTCAAAAAAAAAGGTAAGGTGGAAACCTCAGTTTTATGGTCAAAACAAAGGACCGAAGTGACTAAAGTCCGAATGGGTTTCTGTTTCTAACTAGGTGGCATGAAAACAGAAGGCGGTCTTAACTTTTAGTTTTCAAGAAAAAGCTTGTGGTTACCTAATTGGTTCAATCTTTTCCCTTATACTCACACCCTTCAAAATTGATTTTTTATAAGGGCGAACAAGTCTTTTTGTGTAGGGCAATTTTGTCTTTTGCCATTCAATTAGTAAACTCCAAAACCCTTAAAAATTCCATATCGATCAAATTAGGTTACTAAATACTCATAAATCCCAAATCCTGAAAGTTACCTTTACGCTATGGAGATGCTTACCAGGTTCTTGAACGATTATTTCTAAGATATAATAATTGAAGCTTGATCGAAAGAGCAACAAGTTTGGAACGATTATCTACTATTGGTATTCGATTCTTTCCGCGTTCTTCTCAATCCATATCATAGTTAGTGTGATTGTGTGCGATTGTGTTTTGAATTATATAGGTTTAGAGTTGTTAAAATCATATATTTGCTTTGATTTTGTATAAAGATATATACATTCAAATATTATGTGATGTTCAGGGTGACAAGATTTATTTGATGAAATTTGCTTTAAATGTATTATTTAACAAGCAAACAAAACCTATTTTATTAATACACAACACCTAAACAAACCTGAACAAGACACCCAAACCACACATTAGACAACCCCTTCCCTTCTTTTAATGTATTTTTTTGCCAGCGAAGATAAAAATAGTATTCAACCATTGGTCCTACTCCATTTAAACTTTATTTAATGTGTATTTTTTTGGACTGCTATTTTACTCTATTTGAAGTGTTGATGCTGGCTCTTTGGGTACAGCCGACTCTCTATCTCGATTCTGATATGCTTCACTAAGAACAGTCCACAACATCATCATATTTATTCTTTATAAACCGTTCCTTTTTTTAATTCGTGTTACTTGACCTGAATTCTTAATGTGCCATCGTAGTAGTCTAAGAGTAGGGTTGTACCCGTTTTAACGAAGATAAACTTGGGCCATGTCCTACATAAATGAGGTTCAAATATATTGACATAACTACTTATTATTGTAACAAGTTGGATATACTTTAACAAAAAAAAAGCATGCACTTTTGAGGGTTTTGGAGTTTATGGATTGAAAGGCAAAAGGCAAAATTGCCCCTACATAAAAAAGACTTATTTACCCTTATAAAAAATAATTTTGAAGGGTGTGAGTATAAAAGAAAAGATTGAACCAATTATGTAACCATAAGGAGCAAAAAAATCAAATTGAAACTATTGGAGCAAAGTGGATATCTGAACCGAAGCACAAGGAACAAAATAGAACTTTACTCAAAAGTTTATAAAGAAACAAGTTTATTCTATAAATACCAATCAAATTGTGTAAAAATGGTATGAACAATAGATAACCAAGACAAAACAACAATAATACCAGAAATAGCGGCAAAAAACATGACATAAAACTTTTATTACTTATCCAACCCAAAAACACCCAACCTCCCAAGATCATACAAAAATGTAAGATAAACAATCAAACAATACAAAATATGTAATCAACTGATAACAATCAGTTGATTAATCGAAACGATACAACTTGATATACAATGACCCACAAGATCAGAGATACAAATGAAGCAAAAGATGAACAAATCTTCAACAGATCTTCATTTAAACTCCAGCAGACTGAACAAATTTCAACGAACGCGAGATGACTCGAGGCTTGAACAAATCTTCGGCGTGATTCCGGCCTCTGGTGACGCTTGGTTTACTCCGGTGACTTTCCGGCGTCGTTTATCTTGTTGCAGATTATACGAACCGCGAAGTGAGGGTCTGTGGGTGTTGAGATGGATGAGAGGGTAGAGAGTCTGATATTATGTGTAACAAGAATGAGAGCAACTGATTTGTATGCGTAACAATGGAGAAAATGAAGCTACCAAACCCTAACAGTTATCACAAGTCTTTTATAACCTGCACAAACAAAATTACACTTTGCCCCACAAGAAGAGTCACAACTGATCGGACCCCCTGAGATGTTACACTTCCAACCCTCTCAATTATACAAACTTATCACTTTTTCACAAGTCTGTTATAACAAACTAAACAAAACAGTCCAGCTCATATCCAGCTGATATAAGAGCCAAACTCGATATAACACCAACAGACCCAATATAGCCTAGTCCATTATAAGCCCAAATTAACATATGTATGACCAATAACAACTGAATGACCAATAACATACAAAAAAGTCCATATAGTATATGAATTAAACTCTTGTTTTCAACATTCCCCCGTCATTCATATACTATACATGTTAATAGTACCCATTTTATCACACATAAGATCATGTTGTAACCTGAATGACAGCCCAAAAAGTCACTTTTAAAACACCCCCTTCATTCAGGAGGCAAACATGTTTAAATTACCAAATCCCTTACAAAAAGACTGACATTAACACTCAATTCTTTCACAAAAAAACATACGCAACATGAACATCTGTATGAACCTTAAACACAACAACTTAGAGAAATAAAACAAGTGAATAGAATTTCGAGAAACAATATTCCAACTCAGACAAACAAGTATTCAACCATACAACAAGATGAGACAGGAGATTTCTTGAAGTAAATACAACTATCAACAAGAAATCAAAGAACTTTCTATAATAGGCTGTAAACAACTTAGACAAATAGTTATGACAAGAACACAGACAACATTGAAAGCCTACACGCATTCTGGAAAAAAGCACAATCACATACTTTTATAACCAAAAATAAAATATCTCTTGCACAAGAGAAAAAAAATACAAGGAGGCTAACATTACATACATTCAAGAAACAATCTTGAAAACAGATCCCATAAGACCTATTCAAACCAGAAGATATGACAATCATACAACATGACATATGGATCACACGTACAAACGTTTTAATAGTGTTGAAGACAAACAAAATTATAACATAATTCAGTCAAGACAAGAATCACCAGATTTGACAATCACTTGTCATATTCAAAATCTAATCAAATAAAGATTCAGATAATACAAGAAGCAATTCTGACAAACAAAAAACATAAACAAAAAAACCAGAACCATATTGAACAACCTTCACAATTCACAACCAGGTCTAATATAACTAGAATAGCAAGAATCTTTAACAATAAAAACTGATATAACAAAGATTCACATATGACAATATTTATATCAACATATAAATTCTAATTGAACAATAGACTTTGAATCTATATTCAAAAGAATCAACTACTTAAACAACACATAAAGTCACATGTCTTAAAATTTAAGACCCACATCTGAACTAAAAAAACCTGGTCAAGAAATCATAAAGACACATTTGTTTTTTTTACCAAAAATATTTACAACTACACAAGACATGAACCACAAAACTGAATCACGTGATTCAACACGAATCTGATAAAGAGAGAACAATACAACTCTAAACCAGACAACAAATAACAGTCAAATAACCTTCTAATTGAAGCTATAGATCCTATGATTTTGCAACTAGAACAAAAAACTTCTCACAAAGGAGTAAACTAGGCAGCCACAATATATAAGATCAACCTTCTACACAAAGATGCTAGCAAGACAATAATACAGTTTACATACATTGATACAATTTCTGCTCAACTCAACCAGAATACAACAGACATGAAAACCTTGTAAACCAGAATCAACTAGCACATACTTGAATCAAATCCTCAACAATCACAAGAAGTTACAATTAAGATTTTTAAACAATCAACTCTCATATGAACAAGATAACTTGTCGTAACCCCTGTCCCCTAACAACCCGGGAACGGGCGGCCGCGGCCAGTTTCGGTGGTATCCAGGTTTTTATCATTTTGGCAGCGGAAATTACACCAGGACCGTAGTTAGGAAATATTTTATCAGAGTAAAATACCACGCTTTTATAATATTAAATAGGTGGTTATAATATTAAATAGGTTGGAATAATACCGAGTTTTAAATACACACATTTTCATAGGGATAAACCATATTTTATTTAAATAAAACATCTCTTTATTTTAGGTAACTTTATAGCCACTTTTCCAAGCCTTCAGTGCTGTCCAGCTGGCTTCTATTTGGCTTTCACATTTTGTTACCTGAAACGCGTTTAAAAACATTTTGTCAGTGGGAAATACTGGTGACTGAATCCCAGTTTAATAAAGTTAAGTAAAACCATTGTACAGTATTGAGGGCAGTCGCGCAATTACATTTGTTTCCATCTACTTTAATTACCACCCACGGTACTGTCAACCCGACTTGTGGTCATGTTACTACTCACAATGTAGTAACAAATTTTGTATACAAAACCCCAACATACTGACGATAATTGTAGAATACAAATACTCAATCACTGCTTAATATAATGTTAATTATGTGAGGTTTTGTAAAAACAATTTGCAAAAAGGAGATTACTCACATTGTTGTCTTAGGGTTTTCCATAAGGATTTCCTGGTGATTATCTATAAATTACACAAATGCACACGCGTTAGTATAATAACCCAATATTAGTAATACCTTCCCCGAGACGGCATTCCAATGACTACGTCGGGCAGAACCACGACAGCCGTTATGGAACCCTGGATCATTCGGGCAGCGTATCTAATACGTAACCGGGGTTATGATACTTACAACGGGGCAGAACTTCGTTATTTAGGGGGGTATTATGCCCGAGAATAGCTTTAACTATGTGAAAATACGAGAGAGAAAAGAAAGTGTGAGCGAGTTGGGACTGAGTCCGATGCTCCCAATTTATAGGAGCTGATTTCAAGTTCCTTGCGGCCCACGTAGAAGTCCTCTACGGGCTTCGCGGCTCGCGTCGTAGGGGTGGTAGGGCCTAGCTTGTCCAGGTCATCACACTAGGTCCAACACGTTGCTGCCACGTGGCAGCTCTGGGCTTCTCCTGGTGGCCTATCTGTCGCGGCCCGCGTAAGACCAAGGGGTGGTCTTCGCGGCCCGCCAAGGACTAATAAAAATTGTTTTTAATTAATTTTAATAAAAATAAAGGTATTCGGGGCCCGTTTTCGTATACGAGGTGTATTTTTTGGACATATAGGGATACTCTAATTACTTTTAGGGTGTCAGATTATTTTTAGGAGGGTTGTTATATCCTCCCCACCTTGTTTTAGAACTCGTCCTCGAGGTCTACTGGAATAAATGTGCGTATTTCCTTTGCATTTCTGATTTAAGCTCCCAAGTGTACTCTGGTCCTCTTTTGGAGTCCCATTTCACTTTGACTAGAACCAATCTTTTGTGCTTGAGATTCTTGACTTTCCTGTCTTCAATCTGTAGAGGTCTTTCTACAAACTTTAACTGTTCATTTACCTCTATATCCTTAAGAGGTACCATTAGTGATTCATCAGCTAAGCATTTCTTGAGATTAGATACATGTAATACATCGTGTATTCCTGCCATTTCCTTTGGCAGTTGTAGCTGATAGGCTACAGGTCCTATTCTTCTAATAATCTTAAAAGGTCCAACATACCTGGGACTTAGCTTTCCCCTCTTGATGAATCGTACCACTCCTTTCCAATGAGAGACTTTCAATAACACTTTGTCTCCTACCTGAAATTCCAATGGCTTCCGTCTGTTATCGGCATAACTTTTTTGTCGATCACGTGCTGCTTTCAATCGTTCCTTGACTTGAATGATATTTTCGGTTGTTTCTTGTACTATTTCAGGTCCGGATAGTTGCTTTTCTCCAATTTCTACCCAACAGACCGGCGTTCGGCACTTTTGTCCATAAAGTGCTTCGAATGGTGCAGCATTGATACTTGTGTGATAACCGTTATTATAAGAAAATTCTATTAACGGTAAGTGATCGTCCCAATTACCTCCGAAATCCATTACACAAGCTCTGAGCATGTCCTCCATTGTTTGAATTGTCCTTTCACTTTGTCCGTCCGTTTGAGGATGATAGGTTGTGCTTAGATTCAACTTGGTTCCCATTGCTTTTGGAAACTTGTCCAAAAACGAGAGGTAAAACGGCTATCTCTGTCAGAAACAATTGATAAAAGAATTCCATGTAACGAAACTATTTCATTTACATATAGCTTAGTTAATTGTTCCATACTAAAGGTTTCCTTCATTGGTAGGAAATGAGCTGACTTAGTTAGCCTGTCTACAATCACCCAGATTGTATTATTACCTTTTCTTGTTTTGGGATGTTTGGTAACAAAATCCATTGTTATCAATTCCCATTTCCAAACTGGCATTTCTAACTGCTGTAACAAACATGAGGGTTTATGATGTTCAGCTTTGACCTGTGAACATGTTAAACATTTAGAAACATATGCTGCTATATCCTTCTTCATTCCTATCCATCAAAAATTCTTTCTTAAGTCTTGATACATCTTATCATTTCCAGGATGCATCGTATACTTAGACTTATGAGCTTCTTCTAATATACGGTGGCGTAGGTTTCCTAATTTAGGTATCCACATTCTTTTCTTATGGAATCTCCAAATTCCATATTTTCCTTGTTCTATTTCCTTAATCATTCCCTTCAATTTTTCAGTATCATTCTTGATTACTGATTCTTGTGCCTTTCTAATTTGTTCATTTAAATCTACTTGCAGGTTTAGCTTAAGTGAACGTATTCTTTTTGGTTTTTCGTGATATTTTTGACTTAAAGCATCAGCTACTACGTTTGCCTTTCCTGCATGATACTGGATATTGCAATCATAATCACTAAGTATCTCCATCCAGCGTCTTTGTCTCATATTTAACTCCTTTTGCCCGAAAACATACCTTAAACTCTTATGGTCGGTGAAAATGGTAAACTTACTACCGTAAAGGTAATGTCTCCAAATCTTAAGGGCAAAAATTATAGCTCCAAATTCTAGATCATGGGTTGAATAATTTTCTTCATGATTCTTAAGTTGTCTAGATGCATAGGCTATAACCTTTTGACGTTGCATCAACACACATCCATAGCCTAACTTAGAAGCATCACAATAGACTATAAAGTTTTCAGTTCCTTCTGGTAACGCTAATATGGGTGCATTGGTTAGTCTTTGCTTAAGAATTCTAAAAGCTTCTTCTTGTTTTGGTCCCCATTCAAACTTAACGGGTTTACAGGTTAGCTTAGTTAAGGGAATGGCTATTCTAGAAATTTTTTGAATAAATCTTCTATAATAACCAGCCAATCCTAAGAAACTTCTAACCTCGGTTGGTGACTCAGGGGTTTTCCATTTAGTAATTGCCTCGATCTTTGTGGGATCCACATGAATTCCTTCATGATTGACTAAATGTCCAAGAAACTATACATGTTCTAACCAAAACTCACACTTCGAAAACTTAGCATAAAGCTTTTCTTTTCTCAATAAACTTAGAAGTGCGCGCAGATGCGCTGCATGTTCCTCTTTGCTCCTAGAATAAATAAGAATATCATCTATAAAGACAATTATGTATTTATCCAAATATGGCTTACATATTCGGTTCATCATGTCCATAAATGCGGCTGGGGCATTGGTTAAACCAAATGGCATGACAGTAAATTCATAATGGCCAAACCTTGTTCTGAAAGAGGTCTTAGGAATGTCCTCTTCCTGTACCTTCAATTGATGATATCCTGACCGTAAATCGATTTTAGAGAAAAATCGAGCTCCTTGCAATTGGTCGAACAGATCATCGATTCTCGGTAATGGGTACCGATTTTTAATCGTGACTTTGTTCAATTCACGGTAATCAATGCACATACGCATTGATCCGTCCTTCTTTTTGACGAATAAGATTGGTGCTCCCTAAGGTGATGAACTTGGTTGTATGAATCCTTTCTCCAACAATCCGTCTAACTGTTTCTTCAGTTCCTGCATTTCTACTGGTGCCAAACGGTAAGGTGCCTTGGCAATTGGTGCTGTTCCTGGTAGCAGGTGGATTCTGAATTCAACTTCCCTGTCTGGAGGTAGTCTGGGAAATTCTTGTGGAAACACATCTGGAAATTGAGATACTACAGGGATATCCTTTAATTCTTTTCCTTTAGTGTTAGTGATTATGGAAATCAAATACACTAAGGATCCTTTTCTTATATAACTTGCTGTTTTCATCACAGAGATGAATTTTGTGGATCTAGATGGCTTGTCTCCTTTAATTGTGATCTTTTCACCTTTTGGTGAATTTACTTGAATTGACTTTTGATCACATAGAATACTGGCTTTAATGGCTATTAACCAATCCATTCCTAATACAACATCAAATCCTGCCAGATTCATTGGGTAAAGGTTTGCAATAAATTTTTTATTTAAAAATTCTATTCTTGCTCCCTACAAGATTTCAGAAATCTTAATGGTTTCTCCATTTGTTGTCTCTACTAGACATTCTTGTGGAAGTTTAGTTAATTGTCGATTGACAAGTTTGCAAAATGAAGTATTAATAAAAGTTTGGTTTGCACCAGAGTCAAATAATACTTTAGCAAAAACATCATTAACTAAAAACGTACCGACGATCACGTCCGGGATCATCTTTGCTTCTTCTGCAGTCAGAACAAATGCTCTAGCATTTTTAGTATTCTTGGTGTTTGGGGCTGGAGCTAGTTTTGGACAGTTTGGCTTGATGTGACCTTTTTCCCCACAGTTGAAGCACATTCCATTATTAGGTTTCTTCCTGCAATCTTCTTCCATGTGTCCTGGTATCTTTCAGAAATTGCAGTAAGTGGAGCATTTTCCTGAATGCTTCTTCTTGCAAGCCTTGCAGTACGGTGCAGAGGTAGAACCTACATTTTTCCCACGGTTGGAATTTCCATAACGAAATTCTTGGGTAAGCCTTTGAGCTAGGTTTCTCCTCTGATCCTCTTCTCGTGTACGCACTAATTCATCAGTCAAGGTGTTTGCTAGTTCTACAGCTTCTTCTATGGTTTGAGGTCTAGCTGCCTTGACTACATGCCTAATTTCACTGATTAATCCCCAGATATAACGAGAGATTAATATTGGTTCAGGTGATGCAAGGGTTGGCACTATTCTAGCATATTCAAAGAATAACGTAGTGTACCCCTGTCACACCCCGACCGCGTAAAACAACAAACCGCGGCGGAAACGTCGGGGATTGGGGCGACAAAATTATTGTTTCAACAACCATGGTAATTAAAGTTTTGTATTATTCAGATTAAAGTTTACATTGTCTTAGAATTCAAACAAAACATAACATAAATAACTGTCTTTTAAGTCACTAAGGCCCAAGTCCGCCTAAGTGAAGCACAAACATCATCATGCATTAGCACCTGAAACACATGTAAAAATAGGTACGTCAGCATAAAAATGCTTGTGAGATACATAGGTTTTGTTTATGCAGGATTCATGCTTGTAGTTAAAAGAGATGTTTAACAAAAATGTAGTAATGAACCTTGTAAAATGTTTTCCTTTATAAAATCATATGAAAATCAATGTGAAAATCAAATGATAATAAAAGGACAATTCATGGTTAAATGAATAACCAAGTAAAAGTAAATTTGTATAAAATATGTAATTTGTAATAAAATGTCGTGTTCTTGTATAAAAAGTTTCATGTCTTGTCAAAGTGGTTTAGATAACGCAACAATGTATAATACAATAAAATCACTTATATATAGGAAGTACCAGCGGCGTATCCACCATGCTTTTATCATATAACACATAGCCCCGTTACATAAGTCACTTATCAATAACCAACCAAAATGTCTTGTTCAATATGTTCAATGTCATGTGTGAAATGTATCATGTATAACCAAATGTAATGCATAGCAAGTAGAAAGAATCTACTCAAACTATATGATAATGTCAATGTGAAAACAAATGTCATGTACGGTGAATAAAAGAATCTACTCAACCCCGTAGGAAAATGTACAAAACAAGTTTTTGAATAAACCTAAGTTTAAATCAAATGTTATGTTTTGCAGAAAACAATGCTTTATGATTACAAACATTTATGCAGTAATGTTAATCACATACATTCAAGCCTTGCGACTGTGGCGACAAACCCTTAAACAAATTAAAGGTTTATCTAAATTATGTACATCGGATTATGTCATTTCCAACTTCCAAACAAAGCTAGGAAGTCGGAAACGGGATTTGTCAAGTCCTATGGTACCATTACATACTACCGAGCGGCGTGATCAGTGTTAATGAATGTATTATTGTCCCGATTAAACATACCAAATGTCATAACCAATGTAGCATGTGAAAACCATGTACTAAGTATGCTAAGTAAACATACATAGTAGAAATGTTCATGTAAAACAATGTGTCCATATGCTAAGTAAACATATGCAACAAATGTGTCTAATGAAATCAATGTGCTAGCATGCTTAACATACATAGCAAAACATATTTGAAAGCATGTACTATATTTGTACTAGGTGAAACTAGCATGTTTATGTCATAAAAGCAATGAAAACACGAAAGTAACAAGTATGCACATGTGTATCACCCCAAAGTATTTGAAAGCGGTAAAAGAGGGGAACTATGTACTCACTTGGGATTGCTTATTAGTCTTGAGAATAAGACCAATTTAAGCTCCAAGGATCACAGAATCAACAAGGCACCTAATATAGGCAACTATGTTAATAATCGGATCCTAACTCGGGAGATAGGATAGAATGATGTTCTATAAATCAAATGAGTATTCGAACTCATATGGTATGATTTAATAGAGCTAACATTCTGATTTGGAAGTCTACCTAAGTGCTTTTGACCTGTTTCGACCCATTATGGTAGTATAAGCTACTATAATGCGTCGTTTGCGTAAAACTAAGGTCGGATGGTTATCTATGAGCTATGTCAAGTCTAACATGCCCAATTATGCCTAAACATGTTACTTGGGGAGGTGTTAACTTGGTTAACACACAAAGAAAATGGCAAGAACAACCCCTGAACTATCAACAGTTTGCTGAAAAACAATTTCTGTCGCTGGGCCTTCTTTCGCGCCCCGCGTAGAATGGGGTCTGGGCTTACGCGGCCCGCGACCTCCCATCAGATTAGCCAACAGTTTCATTTTTACAGCTTTAGTCCCTGCACTTGATTAAGCTCATTTTTGGCACATTTGACTCCCGTTAAGCCATTTTCAAGGCTCTACAAGGTAGTCAAAGTATAGAGGACACAAAATATGCTCGGAAATATCTCGGATGTAGGTTTATTTGGTCGTACGGTCACATTATTCGTCTAATTATGACGAAACTCGAACGGACGCGAAAACGATCCAAACTAAGCGACGAATGGTATTTTTGCATGCCGATCACTAAAATAAAAATATTTTAGTGACTACAAAAATTTTGGATGTCCAGATGTGGTCAGAAGGTAAGATATGCGCGAAAATGCAAACTTACGTCGTTTTTGACACTTTTAGTCCCTGTAAGATCAAATAAGCATATTTTCACACACCGAACCACTCAAAGATTATTTCTAAGCTATGTTTAGGTTATTTATGGTATGTTTAGCTTATGATCATATTCCGCACTGTACGTTGCCTTACGAAATGGCAGACTTTTGCAGTTTGACGCAAATAGTCCCTGTGAGTGAATAAACTTGTTTTTGCCATACCAAACCCTTTAAAACTTATTTCTAAGTTATGTAAAGGTTATTTAAGGTATGTTAAGCTTATGTTTCTGTTCCAGAGTGTTTTTCGCGTTAAACTGATTACGTTTACGCATCAGTTTGCTTATAACTTTCCAGAAAGCGATATAGAGTTCAAAATCGATCAAAAATCAAAACGTGCAAAATGTTTAACATAAATAACAAACATTGGGATCAAAACACACTGTTTTATTAATATTGAATTGTCCAGAGTTCATACAATGATTACTCAAGCACAGATGTCACAGTCTCCCCTACTTTAGGAAATTTCGTCCTGAAATTTATTTAGAGGAAACTTGAGAGAATAGATGCGGATATTTCGCTTTCATCTGATCTTCAAGCTCCCAAGTAAATTTTGGGCCACGTTTAGATTCCCAGCAAACTTTGACAATAGGTATGCGCTTGTGTTTGAGCTTTTTGACTTCACGGTCCATGATTTCCACAGGTTTCTCAACGAAGTGCATTGTGTTATCAACACGAATTTCATCAAGTGATACGTGGAGGTTCTCATCAGCTAAACACTTTCTGAGATTGGACACGTGGAAAGTTGGATGAACATTTCCAAGTTCAGGAGGTAGCTTAAGTCTGTAGGCTACTTTTCCGATTCTTTCAACGATCTTGAATGGTCCAACATAGCGTGGTGCAAGTTTTCCTTTCTTTCCAAATTGGATCACACCTTTCCAAGGGGATACCTTAAGTAGGACGTGATCACCAACTTGAAATTCTAAGGGCTTGCGTCGTCGATCCACGTAACTCGTTTGATGGCTTCTAGCTGTCTGAAGGTTATCACGAATCTTCTTGACCTTATCTGTAGTCTCTAGAATGAGTTCAGGTCCAGTAAGCTGAGCTTCACCTATCTCATTCCAGCAGACTGGTGAACAAAATTTTCGACCGTATAAAGCTTCGAAAGGAGCCATGTTGATGCTAGAGTGATAACTATTGTTGTAGGAGAATTCGATTAACGGTAGATGCGAATCCCAACTACCACCAAAATCAATCACACATGCTCTAAGCATATCCTCCAGTGTCTGGATTGTTCTCTCAGATTGATCATCCGTTTCAGGATGATATGCTGTGCTCAAATTAAGTTGGGTACCCATGGCAGATTGCATGGTTCTCCAAAAGTGAGACGAGAATCGAGCATCTCTGTCAGATATAATGTTCAAAGGAACACCATGTCGAGATACAATCTCATCTACATATATCTTAGCAAGCTTGTCAGCAGATAGATCCTCACAAATTGGCAACAAATGTGCTGACTTTGTAAGACGATCAACAACAACCCAAATGGCGTCATGACCTCTTTTAGTACGTGGCAGCTTGGTAATGAGATCCATGGCAATGTTTTCCCATTTCCAAACAGGAATCTCTGGTTGCTCCAATAATCCAGAGGGATGTTGGTGTTCTGCCTTAACCTTAAGACAAGTAAGGCATTTGGAAACATATAAGGCAATATCTTTCTTCATACCCGACCACCAATACTGGGTTCGAAGATCCTTATACATCTTGTCTGCACCAGGATGAATAGAATAACGAGACTTATGAGCTTCATCCATTAGCAAGGTGCGAAGATTGTCTATACTTGGAACTCACAAACGGCCCATGAAATAGAATATCCCAAAGTCTTTCAGTTCAAGCTCAGGTTTAATATGACACGGTAATTCTTTACCCATCAAGTTTTGTATAACACAAGTATGTTGAGCCTGAGAAATGCGGGTTTAAATATCAGATCGAACCTGAACACAGTGAAGCTTGACACGTTCCTTACGACTCAATGCGTTGGCCACGACATTCGCCTTACCAGGATGGTAGCGAATTTCGCAATCGTAGTCGTTTAGGAGTTCAACCCAACGTCGTAGCCTCATGTTTAGTTCTTTCTGATTGAAGATATGCTGGAGACTTTTGTGGTCAGTAAACACTACACACTTTGTACCATAAAGGTAGTGTCTCCAGATTTGAGAGCAAAAACTACTGCACCTAACTCAAGATCATGAGTAGTGTAGTTTTTCTCGTGTACTTTCAACTGTCTTGATGCATAAGCTATGACTTTGTTTCTTTGCATAAGAATGCAACCAAGGCCTAAGTTGGATGCATCACAGTATACAACAAAATCATCGTTGCCCTCAGTTAAGGTCAAAATAGGTGCATCACAGAGCCTCTGTTTCAGGTCTGGAAAGCTTCTTCTTGTTTGGATCCCCACTTAAAAGGTTTATTCTTCTGAGTTAAAGCGGTGAGAGGAACCGCAATCTTGGAGAAGTTTTAAATGAAATGGCGGTAATAACCCGCTAGACCAAGAAATGAACGAACCTCGGTAGGAGTAGTAGGTGTATCCCAATCCTTAATCGCACTGATTTTGGCGGGATCTACATGAATACCTTGTTCGTTGACGATGTGCCCCAAAAATTGAACTTCCTTAAGCCAGAATTCACACTTGGAAAATTTGGCGAAACGTTGTTCTTTCTTTAGGAGCTCCATTGTAAGACGGAGATGTTGCTCATGATCAGCTCGTGTCTTAGAATAGATCATCAATGAAAACGTTAATGAACTTGTCCAAATAAGGCTTACAAACCCTATTCATCAAGTCCATAAAAATAGCAGGAGCATTTGTTAAACCGAAGGGCATAACAGTGAACTCATAATGACCATATCTTGTGCGAAAAGCCATCTTGGGAATATCCTCTTCGAGTACACGAAGCTGACGATACCTAGAACGTAGGTTAATCTTTGAAAAGCAAGTAGCACCTTGTAGCTGATCAAAGAGATCATCAATGCGAGGTAGGGGATATCGACTCTTGATGGTAAGCTTGTTAAGCTAACGGTAATCGATACACATCCTAAATGATCCATCTTTCTTTTTCACGAATAGGACAGGAGCGCCCCAAGGGGAAAAGCTCGGACGAATGAATCCTTTATCAGATAGCTCCTGAAGCTGCTTAGATAACTCTTGCATCTCAGACGGTGCAAGACGGTAAGGTGATTTAGCAATAGGATTTGCACCAGTTACACGATCGATGCGGAACTCAACTTGGCGTACAGGGGGTAAACCAGGTAATTCTTCAGGAAATACCTCAGGATAATCCCGAACAACAGGGATATCTTGGATAGTCTTACCCTTGCCTTTCTCCTCTACGACATGTGCCAAGAAACCAACATATTTCTTTCGTAGGTATTTTTGGGCTTGGGTACAAGACATGAGTTTAAGACCACTAACGGGTTTCTCCCCATGACCTTCTAAGATCTCACCAGTCGAAAGCGGTAAACGGACAATCTTCTCAAAACAAACCACCTCAACATGGTATTTGGCTAACCAATCCATTCCCACTATAACATTAAAGCTCCCGAGTTGCATCGGTGTGAGGTCAATAGGGAAAAGATGGTTGTTAAGGTTCAACTGGAAATTTCAAAGAACAGAGTCGAGTACAACAGGTTCACCACTAGCTACTTCTACTGTCAAGGGCTTTTCTAGTTTTGTTTTAGTCATCGAAAGCAAAGGCTCAAAAGCTAAGGACACCAAAACTCTTATCGACACCCGAATCAAATAGAACATAAGCAGGATGGTTGTTAACAAAGAACGTACCGTTCACCACTTCGTTATCTGCGCGCGCCTCATTTGCATTCAAGTTAAAAGCTCTACCACGAGCCTGTGCCTGATTTGCATTTGCCAACCTCAGACAGTTGTTCCTGTAGTGGGTTAGATCCCCACAGTTGAAACATGAACCAGGAGGATAATGAGGTCGTGCAGGATTCTGGGCAGGGTTTTGTACTGCTTGGTTTTGAGCTGCCCGATTTTGATTCGGAGCAAAGCGGCAGGTGTTTGCAAGATGACCAGACTTGCCATAGTTTGTGCAGATACGACATTGCACCTGTGATTGATGATGGGTATTACATCTGTTGCACAGGGGTGCGTTGCCAGCATCCAGCCTCTTGGCAGCAGGTTGTGCATCCTGATTAGGAGCAGCCTGATTAGTCTGAGCAGTGACAGTGAAATTCTTGGAAGCCTTACGCTTCCTTGATTCCTTTGAAGACTCAACAGTCTTCTTACCCTTCTGCTCCTTGGTGCTATCAAACTGTTTCTGCTTCTTATCCCCTTTTCTGTGGAGTTTACCCTTCTTGACTTGCGATTAAGTAAGGGTTGCAGCTAGCTCAATGGCCTGTCAGACGGTAGTAGGGTTGCTGCCAGTGACAATATCCTGAACAGGATCTGGCAAACCGTTTATATATTTCTCAATAGCCTTATCCAAAGGCGTGACTACTGTCGGACAGAGCAAGCTTAACTCCTCGTATCTGTCAGTGTAAGCCCGGTGTTCACCACTGTCTTGTTTTAGGTCATGGAACTCATTTTCAAGTGTCCTCTGCTCATGACGAGGGCAGAACTCTCTCATCATAAGAGCTCTAAGTTCCTCCCATGTCTGACCCAAAGCAACCTCAACACCTCGGTCTCTCATTACCCCATTCCACCAGGTGAGAGCCCTCTTTTGGAATACACTCGAAGCAAACTCTACCTTACGATTGTTAGGACACTGAACATGGTGAAAGGTGCTCTCAAGACTCTCAAACCACTGTAGGAGCCCAGTTGCTCCTTCAGAACCACTAAACTTGAGTGGTTTAGCCGAGTTAAAACTTTTGAAGTTGCACGGAGCAGGTGCATTAATATTGTTATTGTTGGCTTGGTTTATTTGAGTGATGAGATTAGGTAGCATAGCAGCCATCTGCTGTGCTATAATAGCTGCCAGTTCGGCATTGGGTTCCTGAACGTTTCATCGAGGAGGCATTCTAAAAGAGGAAACATGAGAGAAAACGAGTGAGATGATGTGATGAAAGAAATGAGATATCAATAAAATCGACAAAATGCAAGGATGGTGGTCATTCGTTTGTTACCACAAAGCAAACAAATGACACACAGTGACAAATCAAAGTAAATAGATCATAATAATTGTTAGGGGAGGATTTTCCAATCCTAAGTGTTTTGGTCAGAAAATCTGATGAGGATATTGCAACCAAACTCTTTGTTTAGGGGAATGATGCTGAAAATATGTAACAGCGATGAGGATCACTTCAATGTAAAGTGCACAAACAACACAAGGATTTATACGGGGAAAAAGCCCTTGATCAAGAGTTGATCTCCGGCACAAAAAACCCCGGGTGATGGAAACTACCGATCACCAAGCTATAATAAATGATTGAATGTTTACAACTTCGGATAGTAACGAGCTAGGTACAAGGATCACTACGGTGGAATGTGTAAAAAGTGTATGAAATTGCTAAGTGTTTGAACGAGAGCTTGTATGAGAGCTTGTACGAGTGTGTGTAACTGCAAAAATGACTAAGTGTGTTCTACTAGCTCGTTACTCCCTTTTTAAAATAGAAATAACCACCTAAACTAACTTTCCGACTTTCGTGCCAAGCCTCCACGTTCTCCATAACGTCTATTTTTGGTCAAGCACGTGCAGAATAGTTTAGGAATATTCTCCAGGAATGTCGCCAAGACTTGGTCAAGCTTGTTATACCTGCGAGATAGTACAAAACATGAGTAAACAATCGTCAGTACGAGGATCCTTAAAGTGATCCATGATCCTGATCCTGAAGTTCTTCTGAGGATCACCACCTGTCACATAAGTAAGGATCACTAGTTAGGATAACGAATAAGGATCACTAATTGTTAGAAAATCCTCCCCTAACAATTGCCCCCAAAATATAAGGAGTGAAATTGTAAAATTAGTGAGTTATGTTTTCTTGATCTTATCCGTAACAAACTAACGGATATATAGCCGTTAAAATAGAACTAGCCGTTGCGATGATGATGTCACGGAAGTGACAATCCTGCAGAATCATAATTAAAAATAGAGATATAGATAGGATCATTATGCATTCAAATTCGAAAGAGACTCCCTTTAAATTCTCAGTCGACGAACAACCAGGTAATTCTTTCTCCTCTTCCTTCCTTCTTACTCTGTTTCTCTATCTTTATCTCCGTCACTTCGAAAATGTTGCTCCGAAGTTCACCGGGCAAGGATCACCCAAAGAACAGTCCTCCGAAAAGCCAGGGGATCATTGAAGACTCCATTAAAGAACGTTGCTGCTTCAATGATGCTCAGATAGATAGGATTCGCCACTGCTTTCCGGCGAACACCGAATTCAGGCCTTTTGACCCCAATGCCTTGAGCGATCATATCTCCGATAAGTGGGTTGCTTTCCCCGTCACTCCTTTCACCATAGGCTATACATATCCTTTTCCAGCCTTCACCCAATCTTTCTTCTCCCTAACCGGCATCTCTTATATCCAAGCCATGCCGATGATTTGGAGGGTTTTGCACACCCTTGAGAGGATCATCGATCAGGAGGGAATAGATCTAGGAATGGCAGAGCTGGGAGAACTGTATGATCTTACCACCTTTGGCTCTCACCGTTATTTGTTCAAACGTAAACCTGGTGAAGAACACCCGATCTTCAAAGCCACCAAGAATGATGCTAATTGGAAACGGCGCTTCTTTTTTATCAAGAGAGATTTCATCCAGGATGGAAAGGATCTTCCTAAAAAATGGGCTACCCATGGTAGGATGGAGGATCCTGAGAAGGATCACCAGGAACTTTCTTTTGATGTAAGGATAACTGATATTTTTGCTTTCTTGTTATGCAGCTATCACCGTTTCACACCTCAAACTGTCCCCTGCTGCTAAGGAAAGGCTCCTCGCTTTCAAGAGACTTGATCCTGAGACAAGAACTTTCAAGACAACAACCCAAGATTCACAAGAGGTATCCTCAGGCTCTGTCACAATGTCAAGTAAGTATCCTTGTTTAAAATTTAAATATATAGTGAAATATGAACTAGGAAAAGATACTTATCTTGTTTTAATTGTGTAGGTGCTGGAAAATCTGCCAAGCCTGTATCCCAATTCAACACGGCTGACCTTGATGTCGTACGATCCAGGAAGAAGAGATCCACCACCAGTCCTAGCATTTCCATTCCAAAGGCACCCACTAAAGGAAAGGGTGTCAAGAAGAGGAAAACTTCTGATGCTGAGGATCTTCAGGGTCTACCACTGATCCGCCACCAGTTCCTTGAATACTTCAATGATGTAAGGATCCTTTATTCTGCCTATGTATCCTACTCGTATGAGGATCACTTGGTCTTGAACTGCTTTTATCCTTTTCTTTTGCAGAAATTTGCTGAGATTGAGGATTATGTGGGCCACGTTGAGGATCAAGATAAAAAGATTGCCGACCTCCAACAGGTTGCCGTGCTCAAGGATCTTGCACTTGCTGATGCTCGGAAGGAACTCCTAGATGAGAAGACTAAGACAGCCAAACTTCTAATCGACCTTGACTATGAAAAGCATGACCTTATTGAAAATGCTAAGGTCTCTGCCGCCATTACGATGTACCAGACAAAATTGAAGATGGCCCAGGAAGCTGAAGATCCTAGCTTTGATAAAAACAGCTGGGATGTTGAGGGTTGGAAGGCAAGGTTGGCTGATCTTGAGGATGATGAAGAGGAGGCTACTGAGGTCTTGGCGATTGAAGCAAGTGGCAGTGGGAAGGATCTTACGAAGGATACCGCAGCTGGAGGAGATGATGATGCAGCGAAGGCTTAGGCTGCATGATTGGGCGATGATGGAAACTTCTAGACATAGCCGGAGCCCAATTTTTTAAGTTTGATAGTTTGTTTTGGTGATGGTGTTTTTTGTTGAACAATGGTGGATGGTACTGAACAATAGGTTTTTAGGATTAAGGATCATGTATGATCCTTTGGATAATAGGCAGGATTGCAATCGGTGGAGGGATCCTCTGTTTGGGGGATGAAGCCATTGTGATCCTGCCGCCTTTATATTCCTGCACTACTTTTGAACTCATTATCATGGACACCCTTTACCTACCCCAGTGGACGGGCCACGTTTTGCTGGTAGAAGCTCGGGTAGGTAATTTTGACAACCTTTAAAGGGTTAGCCTTATGTTAATAAATAAAAACTTAACCTTTTGTCGCTTATCTTGTGTTGTTATCCTTTTTAATATGTTACTTTCCAACTGTTGTAATGTTCATTCTGTTTATATTTATCAAGCCTTGAAAAATTAGAAAAGATATCCAGAAAGTTTAGGATATGATCAAGGATCACATATCCCATAACCGATAAGTTCTAAAAAGTGATATGGTTTAAGAATTACAAGTTCAGTTGTCAAGTATAAGGGTTATTTAAAAGAATAATGAATAAAATCAAAAGAGTTAAGGATCATACCTGAGAATCCAAGTTAGAATCCTAACCATAACAAGGATAACTATAAGATAAACCTTAGAGTGAAGTAAGGATCAAGGATCCCTAGCTGCCTATCTTCAAGGACCTGAAATAAAGCATAACTTGGGACTAAGCCAATATAAGAAAAGAGTTAGCAACTGGGGACAAGCCCAAGGATAACTGGGGACAAGCCCAAGGATAACTGGGGACAAGCCCAAGGATCGTGTGTAAACTGGAGTATGGCCCTAACTGGCGACTATCCAAACTTAGTGACATGAAGATGCCAAAACCTTAGCTAACGTGAAAACGTTAGAAACCTTAGCTAACGTGAAAACGTTAGAAACCTTATGAACGGATGTATGGTACGTCTACCATTATACGTAGGATCCTAAGCATAGCCAGAACAATGGAATTATCAGCCCCTAGAACGAGTACTGGTCCCAAAGCCTTGAACTACACCAGGATCATCGTGCGCTACAGGCGGAATCTGGGGACAAGCCCGAATAGCTGGGGTTAAACCCAAAAGACGGATTGCTTCTGTGGATAACCAATGTTATGCTAAGGATACCTGAACTTTCAAAACTTGAACTCACGTGAGAGATGGATAAAGGATACATGATCCTTATCCTTATAAGAGAAAATAATGAAATGAAATAGCTTAAGTTTAGGATATTACCTAAGTAAGGATCACCGATACTTCGAGGATCCTTTAAGGATATCCCTTTCGCTAGGATCACCTCTGCCATGAGGATCCTGGTCACATGAAATATTTCTTTAAGTGGACAGCATTCCAAGCTCTTGGTAGCAAATCACCTTCCATGGTTAGCAATCTATATGCCCCCTTTCCTGCTTCAGCTTCAATCAAATAAGGGCCTTCCCATTTTGGAGCCAGTTTCCCATCAGCAGGATTGGTAGTATTTTGGAATGCTTTCCTTAATACCATATCTCCAACTTGAAACCTCCTGATCCTGACATTTTTGTTGTAAGCACCAGCCATTCTTTGCTGATAACTGGCCATCCTTATCCTAGCCATATCCCTGATTTCTTCAATAGTATCCAGGTCTTGAGCCAAGTTTTCATTATTTTCCTCAGGATCACGAGTAGTTGTTCTAGCAGTTGGAACCACCATTTCTGTTGGGATCACTGATTCTGCCCCAAATACCAAAGAGAATGGTGTTTGACCAGTAGCATTTTTAGGGGTTGTTCTATCTGCCCAAAGCACATAGGGTAGTTCTTCTGCCCATTTCCCTTTTTTGGATCCAAGCTTTTTCTTTAAATTGTTGATGATGATCTTGTTGGATGATTCTGCCTGACCATTAGCTTGTGGGTGGACTGGTGTTGATGTTATCATCCTAATCCCCCAGCTGTCACAAAAGTTAGTGGTTCTGCCCCCAATAAATTGGGAACCATTATCACATATAATCTCAGAAGGAATTCCAAATCTAGTGATAATATTTCTTTTAATGAAGGATATAACTTCCTTTTCTCTGACTTGGGCAAAAGCTTCAGCCTCTATCCACTTGGAGAAGTAATCAGTCATAGCAAGCATGAATACTTTTCCACCAGGTGCCTTAGGGAGCTTACCAACTATATCCATACCCCATCTCATAAATGGCCAGGAGGAGGATATAGGGTGCAATAATTCAGCTGGTTGATGAAGGATATTGCTGTGTCTCTGACAAGGATCACATCTTTTAGCATACTCCACAACATCTCTCTTCATGGTTGGCCAGTAGTATCCTGTCCTCAAGATCCTTGAAAATAATGCCCTGCCCCCAGTGTGGTTTCCAAAATCTCCTTCATGGAAGTCTTTTAAAACTTCTTGGATTTCCGGATCCTCAATGCATCTCAAGTATGGTCCTGCAAGAGATCGTCTATACAACATATTATTTAAAATTGTGAATTGAGATACCTTAGATTTGAAAGCCCTAGGGTTTTCTCTTGTAGGAATCTCTCCATGTTGTAAGTATCTCATAATTGGTGAGATCCATGATCCTGATCCTGAATAGGATTGAGTATCCTCACTAGGGATAACTGCAGAATCATTTCCTATCTCCATAGTCTGGTGATCCTCGATAGCCGGGGTCAGGATATGGATAATAGGAATCTTGATATCCTCTGGGATCTTCATAGATGATCCTAAGTTAGCCAATGCATCAGCTTCTGTATTTTCTTCCCTTGGTACCTGTGACAAACTAAAGGAAACAAAAGTGAGTGCCAAACTTTTGACTATCTCCAAATATTTGGTTAGCTTTTCACCTTTAACAGCATAGGATCCATTAAAGTGGTTTGTAATTAACAAAGAATCTACATGTACCTCAAGATACCTGATTCCCATATGCTTAGCGATTTGCAAACCAGCAATTAAGGCTTCATATTCAGCCTCATTGTTAGTGGTTTGGAACTCACAAGCTATAGAATGGGGTATTATGTCCCCCTGTGGCGAATTTAGTAGTATTCCAAGCCCTGTGCCTTTGACATTTGAGGATCCATCAGTATGAAGTATCCATGGATCCTTGGTCTCTTCTAGCTGCTGGACTTCTAGCTCAGCTTCTTCTTGTAAAACACTACTGAAATCAGCCACAAAGTCAGCTAATGCTTGGGATTTGATGGCTGTCCTAGGCTCATATCTTATATCATATGCACTCAGCTTCACTGCCCACTTAGCCATCCTTCCTGACATCTCTGGTTTCCTGAGGACATTCTTAATTGGGAAATTAGTTTTAACAATGATAAGATGAGTTTCAAAATAATGTCTTAACTTTGTGGATGCCATAATTAATGCAAGAATAAGCTTTTCAAGGTGTGAGTACCTGGATTCGGCATCAAGTAAACTTTTACTTACATAATAGACAGGATGTTGTGTACCTTGATGATCCTTAACAAGGACTGCGCTTACTGCTTTTGAGGATACTGCAAGATACAAGGATAACACATCACCTTTTTCTGGTTTCATCAAAGCCGGGGCCGAGGATAGGTAATCTTTGAGGGCTTTTAAAGCATTTTCATGCTTCTCCGTCCACTCAAATTTATTGTTCTTCCTTAGGATATCATAGAATTCTTTACACCTCTCGGAGGACTTGGATATAAATCTGTTCAAGGCTGCTATCCTTCCTGTTAGCCTTTGAACATCCTTAGCATTGACCGGAGATTTTATGTTCACTATTGCTTTGATTTGTTCCGGGCTAGCTTCAATGCCTCTCTTTGTCACCATATATCCTAAGAATTTACCTGCTTTAACACCAAAGTGACATTTTGAAGGATTAAGTTTCATGTTATATTTGTCAAGGATATCGAATGCTTCCTCCAAGTCTCTTAGGTGATCCTTAGCTTTTAAGGATTTTACCACCATATCATCTATGTAAACCTCCATAGTTTGTCCAATCTGATCCTTGAACATCATATTCACCAGCCTTTGGTATGTTGCACCTGCATTTCTTAATCCGAACGGCATAGCAATATAGCAGTATATACCAGTTGGAGTCATGAAGGCTGTATCCTCTTGGTCGGATGGTTCCATTTGGATTTGTTGAAATCCAGATGAAGCATCCATAAAAGTTAACAGTTCATGACCCGCGGTTGCATCCACCATGGAGTCAATGTGGGGTAAAGGGAAAGGATCCTTGGGACATGCCTTATTTAAATCGGTAAAATCGACACATACCCTCCACTTTCCGTTTTTCTTTTGAACAACAACCACATTGGCCAACCATCTTGGATACTTGACCTCTCTAATCATACCTGCCCGGAGCAATTTCTCTACCTCTTCCTGGATAATGGCATTCCTTTCTGGTGCAAACTTCCTTCTCCTTTGATGGATTGGTTTGAAGGATCTGTCGATGCCGAGCTTGTGAGTGATAACATCTTTGGATATACCAGTCATATCTTCGTGTTTCCATGCAAAGGTAGTCTTTCTCCTTTTGAGGAAGGATATGAGGCCTTCTTTCATTTCGCCAAGGATCCCTGATCCGATATAGATTTTGGATTCAGGATCATCAGGATCCATGAGGATTTCTACCACATCCTGCTCTCTTGCCTCCAAGACATCCCTTGGAGGATACTTTGATTGCTATTGCTCCCTGGATTTCGAGGCTGGTTTCATCGATGAAGTATAGCAATTCTTAGCCTCCTGCTGATCACTATCAATCTTCACTATTCCCCAAGGACTAGGGAGCTTCACACATTGATGGTAAGTGGATGGGACTGCTTTCATATCATGTATCCAGGGCCTGCCAAGGATAACATTACAACAAGATAAACAGTCAATAACACAAAATTTTTGATAAGAGTGTAAGCCTTCAATATATATTGGGAGTTTAATGTCCCCCAGGGTGTTCTTAGTTTCGCCACTAAATCCCACGAGCACGGAGGATCTTGGTATGATCTCTGATTCAGGGATACCCATCTTCTTTAGAACATCAAGCTGGATAATGTTCACTGAACTTCCTCCGTCTATTAGGATCCTGCGGACAAAATGGTTAGATATGAAAAGAGTAATAACTAAACCATCGTGATGAGGATCCTGGATATCAACACGATCCTCTTCATCAAAGGTTATGACTTTTCCTTCGGAGACACTTGATGTTCGAACTGGTCTTTCTCCATTGTCCATTTTAGTTTCTTTTGCATGCCTCTTAGCTGCTGAGAAGGATGTACCGCAAATGTCTGATCCTCCAGAAATGAAGTTTATCACTTGTGCATCCGCTGGAGGGGCCGGAGCTTTCTCAGGGATCCTTTCATGATCCTGAGTCTTTGACTTTTTTCTTCCCAACAATTCCTTTAGATGCCCCTTGCTCAACAAGTATCCAATCTCCTTTCTTAGAGCAATGCATTCTTCTGTGAGATGCCCAAAATCTTCATGGTATGCACACCACTTTGATTTATCCTTAGTTGCAGCTGGCCTATCATTTTTTCTGGGCCATCTAGCTTTATCACCTAAACCCTGCATCGCAAGGATTAGTTCATTGCTGTCAACAGAAAAACAATATTCAGAGATTGGAGGATAATCCTCATCATCCTCTTCCTGATCAATAGCATGCACATTCTGGTTATCGGATCTATTGTAGGATCTGAACTTGTTGTTTCTGAATGAGGATCCTTGCTTATCCTGCTTTGAGGATCCTGCTAACCTCTCCTGGATCCTCTTGTCATCCTCTAGCCGGATGTACCTAAGGGCCCGAGTTCTTACCTCATCTAAGTTCCTGCATGGTGTCATAACAAGATCATCATAAAATAACGAATCCCTAAGCAATCCCATTTTAAAGGCCTCAACAGCCGTGGCTATATCTAAGTTGGGAATGTCTAAGGATTCTTTACTGAATTTGGTAATGTAATCCCTTAATGATTCATTATGACCCTGGGTTATCCTATATAAATCACTAGTTAATCGTTCAAATTTCCTACTACAAGAAAACTGATTATTAAATAGATTAACTAGATTGGCAAACGAGGTAATAGAGTAAGGAGGAAGACTTAGCAGCCACTTGAGAGCTGATCCAGTAAAGGTGGATCCAAATCCTTTGCACAAGCATGCTTCCTTCAACCGTTCTGGGATTGGGTTGATTTCCATTCTTTCCCTGTATTGTGCTATATGCTCTTCAGGATCCGTTGATCCATCATACAGTTTCATCGTTGGCACATGGAACCTCTTGGGTATCTCAGCATCACAGATTGGTGGTGCGAAACAAGATATCTTGTGGCTCCCATCTGCAATCTCTGGGATAGGTTTGACCACCCCCGGTACACTTGATATCATATCCTTTAGCTTTTGCAATTCTCTGGCCATGGCATGATTGATACCTGGATCCTGCATAAGACCATGGTTAGTAGTATGAGAATTATTAAAAGTGTTACCTCCCATTGGATTCAAGTTAGGAAGAATGGATGTTAATCCATATTGTTGGGGCTCTGGAATGATCGAGGGACCAGTAGAAGCATTAGTATGCATTGGAATAAAATCTCCCTGATGGACATCTGAACTTCCTGTTTGCAAACTCCTTAAGGATCCTGGCATTTGGACGGATCCCTGAAACTGGGGTGATCCTGGGAAGAAAGAGGATCCTTGAACCTGGGACGATCCTGGAACAAAGGAGGATCCTTGAACCTGGGATGATCCTGGAACAAAGGAGGATCCTTGAACCTGGGATGATCCTGGACAAAGGAGGATCCTTGAACCTGGGATGATCCTGGAACAAAGGAGGATCCTTGAACCTGGGATGATCCTGGAGCTAAGGAGGATCCTTGAACCTGGGATGATCCTGGAGCTAAGGAGGATCCTTGAACCTGCTGCATTCCTGAATATCCTCCTGAATTCGTGAGGGATCCCATATACTGAGGATAGGATCCCGCTGGCTGGAAATATGAGCCTGCTGCCTGGGTGATTGCTGTTGTTCCGTAGTGCACTCCTTTTGGTCCACCCACATATTGAATGTCTGGAACCACTGATGCCTGAGAAGTAATCACCGGAGTATCAAAATTCAACGATCTGGGCATCAGTGGGGAATGATCCTCTGCCGTTTTCTTCTGTTTCTTAATTTCGTCAATCTCCCGAAGGATCCTTTCGTTGGTTTTATCCTGCTCTTATGCATGATTCCTCATCTGCAAAATCAAGGCATAGAGATCATTAGTAGTAGGATTAGTTGAAACAGAAGAAGTAGGTGGTTTTGAGAAAATGGGAGTTGGTTTCTTCGCAGCATTCTCAGTGTTCTTTTGGGATCCAGAAGGTGGTGGAGGCAAAGGAGGAACGCCTTGTGAAGAAGTGAATGAGGGCATCAAGTTTGAAGCATTCTTCGCTGAGGAAGCCATTCGCTTGGTTGTAGTAAACCGAAATGAGCACAGAAATGCGTATTCTTCTAAGGACAAAGCACCAATTGCCCCACGGTGGGCGCCAAACTGTTTTGGTCAGAAAATCTGATGAGGATATTGCAACCAAACTCTTTGTTTAGGGGAATGATGCTTAAAATATGTAACAGCGATGAGGATCACTTCAATGTAAAGTGCACAAACAACACAAGGATTTATACGGGGAAAAAGCCCTTGATCAAGAGTTGATCTCCGGCACAAAAAACCCCAGGTGATGGAAACTACCGATCACCAAGCTATAATAAATGATTGAATGTTTACAACTTCGGATAGTAACGAGCTAGGTACAAGGATCACTACGGTGGAATGTGTAAAAAGTGTATGAAATTGCTAAGTGTTTGAACGAGAGCTTGTATGAGAGCTTGTACGAGTGTGTGTAACTGCAAAAATGACTAAGTGTGTTCTACTAGCTCGTTACTCCCTTTTTAAAATAGAAATAACCACCTAAACTAACTTTCCGACTTTCGTGCCAAGCCTCCACGTTCTCCATAACGTCTATTTTTGGTCAAGCACGTGCAGAATAGTTTAGGAATATTCTCCAGGAATGTCGCCAAGACTTGGTCAAGCTTGTTATACCTGCGAGATAGTACAAAACATGAGTAAACAATCGTCAGTACGAGGATCCTTAAAGTGATCCATGATCCTGATCCTGAAGTTCTTCTGAGGATCACCACCTGTCACAGAAGTAAGGATCACTAGTTAGGATAACGAATAAGGATCACTAATTGTTAGAAAATCCTCCCCTAACACTAAGGATCACGGATCCTCAAATAATTCCAGGATCATGGATCCTCAATTCTGTTTGAATTAAGGATCCTCAGAAGGTGTTGCAGGATCAGGATTCAGGATCCTTATGGTTATCCTTACATTAACGGTTGCCTTCGTTATGTTTGAGTTTGTTTTGCAGGAGTATACGCATGGACCAAGTCTTACCGATATTCTTGGAGAATATGCCCTCAATATTCCGCACGTGCTTGGCCTTTGTGAATGTTATGGAGATCGTGGGAAGCTTGCACATTTAGCGGATAGTTAGTTGTTTTAGTTATTTCTAATTTTAAAAGGGGATAACAAGCTTGAATTAGAACACTTGGCTAATTTAGCAAACACACACTCTCGAAACAACTCTCAATAGCTCTCAACAGTTCATTTGGCGATTTCATACACATTGCACTCTAGTGATCCTTGTAACAAGCTTGTTATCATCTCGAGTTGTAATAATCATTTGTTTAATCTTAGTTGGTGATCGGTAGTTTCCATCACCCGAGGTTTTTTATGCCGGAGATCAACTCTTGATCAAGGGCTTTTTTCTCGTATAAATCCTTGTGTCACTTGTTCATTACATTTTGCAAGTTATTCATACATTTGTTCATTGTTTCAAGCATCATTCTTCACAACAAAGATTTGGTTGCATTATCCTAGCCTGATTTTTGACCAAAACAGTTTGGCGCCAACCGTGGGGCAATTGGTGCTTCATTTCTGAAAAATTTTGCCCATTGTGTTCATTTCGGTTCGTCATCTTCAACTACATGGCTTCTTCAGCAAAGAACACTTCAAGCTCTATGCCGGCAATCACTTCTTCACAGGGCGTTCCACCTTTGCCTCCACCACCTTTTGGATCCCAGAAGAATACTGAAAATGCTGCACAGAGACCAAGCCCCATTTTTCCTAAACCACCAACTTCTGCTGTTTCTTCTAACCCTACTACTAGTGATCTTTTTACTTTGATTTTGTAGATGAGGGATCACATACAAGAGCAGGATAAAGCCAATGAAAAGATCCTCCAGGAGATTGGTGACATCAAGAAACAGAAGAAATCAGTGGAGGATCACTCTCCTCTGATACCAAGGTCACTGGATTTCGACACTCCAGCTATAACTGCCCAGCAATCTGCAGCTCCAGACATTCAATACCGGGGTGGATCAACAGGAATGCACTCTGGATCATCGGCAATGACTCAAGCTCAAGGATCCTACTTTCAACCTTCAGGATCCATCTTCCAGCATCAAGGATCCTTTCCAGTTCAAGGATCCTCTCAGGTTCAAGGATCCTCCTTTCAGGTTCAAGGATCCTCTTCTCAGGTTTACGGATCCATGGATTATCCTCCAAGAGCCCCAATCATAACACATCAAGGGTCCAGCATCTTTCAGGATCAGGGATTCTTAAGAAGTGTGCAGCCCTCAAGTTCAGATGTCCATCAAGGAGACTTCATTCCAATGCAGACCATTGCTTCTTCTGGTCCTTCAGTTATACCAGAATCCCGTCAATATGGATTCACATCTGGGATTCCAAACCTGAATCCTTCGGGAGGTAACACTTTTAATAATACTTATAACACTAACCATGGCTTTATGCAGGATACAGGTATCAATCAAGCTATGGCTAGGGAATTGCAGAAACTGAAGGATATGATATCCAGCGTTCCAGGAGTGGTTAAGCCCATTCCTGAAATTGCAGATGGGAGCCATAGGATATCTCGTTTTGCACCACCTATTTGTGATGCTGAGATACCCAAAAGGTTCCAAATACCAACCATGAAGTTGTATGATGGTTCGACGGATCCAGAGGAGCATGTTGCTCAATACAGAGAAAGGATGGAGATCAATCCAATTCCTGAGAGGTTAAAAGAAGCATGTCTATGCAAGGGTTTTGGATCCACACTCACAGGATCAGCTCTTAAATGGCTGCTAAGTCTTCCCCCTTACTCTATTACTTCATTTGCTAATCTAGTTAATCTGTTTAATAGCCAATTTTCATGTAGTAGGAAATTTGAACGTTTAACTTGTGATCTATATAGGGTAACACAAGGTCAAAATGAATCACTTAGAGATTATATCACCAAATTTAGTAAAGAATCCTTAGATATCCCTAATCTGGATATAGCTATGGCTGTGGAAGCCTTTAAAATGGGTTTGCTTAGGGATTCATTATTCTATGATGATCTTGTCATGACCCCATGCAGGAATCTTGATGAAGTGAGAACCAGGGCCCATAGATTCATCCGATTAGAGGATGATAAAAGGATCGAGGAAAGACTGGCAGGATCCTCGAAACAGGAGAAACAAGGATCCTACTTCAAGAACAACAAGTTCAAGTCTTACAACAAGTCTGATAACCAGAACGTGCATGCAGTAGAACAGGAAGAGGATGATGAGGATTATCCTCCCATTTCTGAATACTGTTTTTCTGTTGATAACAATGAACTAATTCTTGCAATGCAGAATTTAGGTGAGAAAGCAAGATAGCCAAGGAAAAGTGATAAACTGTTGGGATTGAACCCTACCAGAGGAACAGATAATGAAAGCCAAAACCGATTCACAACAGTGGATTCACAATAAGCAGCTGTTTACACTAGACTTTCCCCTTGAAAGAGATTACAACATCTGATGGACCTTTATCCACTGTCCGTATACAACTGCTGCTGCTCCTTTAACTACTGATGAAGCCCAGAAAACTGCTGAGAACTAAGCACTGCTGGTACAACCTACTGATGACAAAGCACTGGCCAATCAAGGACTGATCAACCTTGAGAAAAGCACTGATGTGAAGAAGAAGAAGAAGAAGAAGAAGCAGTAGTTTAGTATGTCATCTGTTTTATGTATAGATAGTGTTTAGGCTTAGCAGTGTTTGTATAAGAACAGTAGATACAGGTTGTTAGGCTATTAGACGTCGCTTTCATGGTGACGTCAGCTGAGATGTCTCAGTGGTTTGGATTATCTATAAATGGAACAGTACTCTGTACTGTTACATTCGATCGTTTTGAGTGAGTTCTTCTCCTCAATTCAATCCTTTCATCTTGCGCAACCAACCATGGGGTATCAGGCAGAGGGGGAGTTTAGTCTGTAAGCTTGCATTGTAATCATTTGCTTTGTATTGTAATCTTTCGACTCTATGAAAAACAAATGTTTATCTAACTATATTCTCCTTTGATTGTGTTTACAAAGTTTGTTATTCATTTCCGCTGCACTTTACATTGTTTCATATTCATTCATTGTTCAAATCATACAAACTAACACAATCATGAGAGCCTCCGATCCTAACAATTGGTATCAGAGCAAGGACAGTCAAATTCGATCTAACAATCAATTTGACATAACAGTTCGGCTCAAAATTCATTGATACTAAGGTTGGTTGTATTTAGTTGAAAAACAGAGTAACGAGTGATAACGCTTAAAGTTGTTGTTCAAAAACTATGTAAAACAACCAAGATGTCATAAGACACACAAATCTCACACAACAAGTGATATCATGCACAAGACACTCATGGTTTTTAGATCTAAAAACATGTCTGTTAAACTATGGGATTATTTCTTATTTTCAAAATTGATTTAAACTGTTGTTATGAAACTTGTGATGTCACTATATTAGATGCTAAAGTATGAACCTCAGATTAACAAAAGCCTATGTTCATAAAAACATTAGTGTTTTTGCTAACGTAAAAAGAGGGAAATTAAAACTTTAGTCATAAGAACTTATGTGTTGAAAACAGGTTGAGATCCTCAAAGGAACAAATCAACTCTATTAAAATACATTAAGAAAACAGGATAATCCGTATCATATGTAGTGTAAGATTGGTCAAAAATTTGTACAAATATGGCCAATCCTCTTAAAGCATTACTGCAAAATGATTCTGGATTGAGTATTCCTCCAATAAAGACCTCCCAGTAAGTAGTTCATTACTTATGAATGGGAAGGGTAAAAAGGGAAGAAGAAAATTTACAAAAACTCAGAAGTGTGTTTATCTCAAAACTTTTTAAGTCAGAAGAAAAGAGTATAAACATAAAACACTTAAGAGTCAAAGTTTGGGGTAACA
This sequence comes from Helianthus tuberosus, assembly GCA_030545235.1. NCBI lineage: Eukaryota > Viridiplantae > Streptophyta > Magnoliopsida > Asterales > Asteraceae > Helianthus > Helianthus tuberosus. The sequence continues at coordinate 155,676 of JARYGA010030161.1, forward strand.
GTGGTCATTAAGCAACTATGTGCAACCATTGGTTCAGGAAAATTCAGGTAACAATAGTATTCCCAGTAAATGAATTTAAAAGAGGACTAGACAAATTTTCAGAATCTTCACACGGTAACAAAGTCTATAACAGGGTTTTCAAAAACTCATGTGAACATGTGTCCTCATTTCTGTTGTCAATCAACAAGAAAATGGTACCAAACAGTGATCAAAATGTGTTTACAAGTTCATACCACTGTTGTCAAACTACTGACCATTTTCATAAACTTGGGTTTGATATGATTAGGAGTTTCAGTGGTAAATTATACGAGATCCTTTTTGATGTTGTTTTTAGAAAATCCTTTATTTATTTTTCTGAAAAAGGATTTTCTCAATTAAAGCAGGATATGTCATTCTTCATTTTTCTTTAAGAATAATATATTTTGAACCTTTACTGATTTTTTATAGTAAATGTTTCAATCTCCTGTCAGGATATATAACCTTTGTTTTTGTTGGTTATATTATCCTCAAGTAAATCAAAAGGAAATGGTACACATGTCATAGTCAGGTCATACTCAAAGTTTGTTTCCACACTGTGCAAAAGATTGATTGTTAACAGATCTTAAAATACTTGGGTACTCATGTTTTAATTCAAATATTATAATGAGTTGCCTTAGTATAAAGTGTATATCATCTGGGGTACTAAACCACTGTCAGGAATTCGTAAGAACTTCAAAATGTGAAATTGACATGTGGCAAAACCTTGAATGGAAATTTTCACAACAGTTGCTGATATACTAGTTTTTCAAATCTTTACCACTACCCCTAACCACTGTTTTGTTCAAACATCTGGTTCCTAAATACTGTCCACTGCTGAAAGACAACCACTGACCTTTCATTTTCTTGGCAAGCACTGATGCTCAAAATCAGTGTCTTATCCACTGATATGCTATCTACTGATAGTGAAAATCATCCGCTGTTATCACATTATTACCGTTGTAACCACTGATGCTTGTTTCATCAGTGGCTGTCAAAACAACTGTCCTCCGTCATTCATCCATTTCATCAGAGGTTGACACGTGGTCAGTTTTTAGCCCTCAGATCCTAATAACCGCTGCCACATCAGCGTCCATTTTTCTTTTCCCTAAATAAAACCCTGATCAAAACCCCAAACAGGGTTTTACACTGTCGAATTGAATTCCAAAATTCTATTCTCAAAGCAGTTTTCAACCCTTCATCCCAAAATCATCCTCTGTTCTTCTTCTTCTCCAAAATGACAAAATCGAAATCAAAATCAAAACCAAAATCACCATCATCCTCCAAAGAGGTCGCTCAAACGGCCGCGGAACCCATTGAAATACCTTACAAATCCCCTCACAACTATTTGGGTCTACTCACAAAACCCACAAACAATCATACCTTCGATTCCATCATCGACACATTATCTGAATCAAAGTACAAAACTTTGTTGATAGCAGATGCTCCCATTTACCAACAGACCCAGAGAGAGTTTTGGAAAAAGGCGACGCTTGAAAAACAAGACGATAAAGTCATAGCCATTAACTCCTCGATACAGGGTAAAGTGATTCAAATCACTCCACAATCAATCTCAGAAGTCTTTAAACTCGATGATCAGAAAGGTAAAACTTCCTTTGATAAAACCGAGTTGAAAACTGATTTTCTAAAAAGTGGGTATGCGGAACAATCAAAGGTAGATACGTTACAAAAAGGTTACTTCCCGTCTGCACCCAGGTTTTTATTTCACACACTTTTGATGTGTGTTTCAAATAAAACAACAACTTTTAACGAAATACCATTGAAGATTCAATGTCTGGGGTACGCTATTTTAAATAGTGAAAATTATAACTATTCCCAGGAGATCTTTAATGACTTGGTAAAAAATGTTGATAGCAAATCATTTTTACTTTTTCTAAGATTTTTAAGCTACTATTTTAAACAAAAGTTTAAAAAAGAAAATGAAAATTTGCTCAAACAGGGTGTCTATTTTCAAATAAAAGGGTTAACAACTGAAACATTTTCTAGAATGATGGCACCAATAAAAACAAAAGCAGAGATGCCTGAGCAGACTTCAGCAGTTACCACTGCTCCTCAGACATCTGCTGTTGAGCCCACTGCTCCAGGTGATCATAGCAGCACAACAACTGCTTTGAAACCCACACCTGACATCACCAAAAAGACCAAAAAGAAGTCTTACAAAAAGCCCACCAAACCCAAGAAAAAGGCAACTCTGGAAGATGAGATCCCAGAGCAACTGCCAGTGACAACACATATGTCACCAAAAACCACTGCTGCTACTTCCTCACAGCAGTTGGTAGAAAGATCTCCACCCCTACCTCAAACTCCTCCTGCATCCTCACAAAAGGATCAGGTTGTAAGCACAAGGACCCCATAATATGAAGCTCTGGACCCAATTGGATCCATCTTCCTCAGTCCTGATCCCAAGGACATGTCTCTTTCAACACCCATACCCTTACCAATCATAATGCCACAATCAATAATACCCTTGTTGCATGCAGTTGCTATAGCTCAGACACAAACCAGTTCCTCTCTATCACCTGTCACTGAGAGTATACTCCCACAAGTGACTGGGTCTGATGCTACTACTCCTGCTATCCCAGCAACAACTGAGGAGGTTACACCCCCTGAGTTACAAGTAACTCTCGGTGGTAGTTCAAGTGGAGCAGCAACTACAACTGATGGATCAACAGATCTTCAGTTGGACAGTTGTTTCATTAATAAGACTCCCTTGAAGGCAATTTCTTCTATAGCACCATCGGTAACCACCAGTGAGTTGGTTCAAACCACTGGTACCATCAAAGGTTTATCAAGTGCTGAAGAAAGAAGTCCCCAGTACCAAGAACAAGGGGCATCAATGGGTGATTTTTGGGACTCAGTTCCTAAGTCACACATTGATACAACCACTGCTGGTGGGGATTCAGGTGATCCCATTAATTTGGGCGATGATTCAAAATATCAGGAATTGACGGGCAGAGTTGAAAAACTTGAAACATCAGTTGCTGAAATAAAGGATATGGTGCAACAGCTGTTAAAAGCTCAAAAAGCACAATCCACTGCTGTTCCACCTCAAGCACCTGCTCCGCCACAAGCACTTGTTGCAAATGAGCTCTGGAATCTTTTTCAACCCTTGCTAGAAAAACAAAAACAAACGGCTGATCAGCAGCATGAAATGCATGTTAAAATGCTGACAAACATGGTGGAATCAAGATTTAAAGATACTCAAGCAGACATCAAGGCTATAAAGGCCAGCATACAAAGGACTACTCATGGTGGAAAAGTTCCCTCCACTATCCTCTTCATGGATAACCCCCTTCCAGATAATGCCAAAAAGGGGGAGAAAATCCAGCAGTTGAAGATGAAGGGAATTGAGGATGGTGTTTACATTGAACCGGGAAAAGAAAAACAGACATCTAAACCTCAAACCACAAAATCACATATTTCCATCCAAACAGCTGATACAACAGTGGTTTCAAAAACTGCTAGCCAAACAGCTGCCATCTCATCAACACACATAACTTCACCACACACCACCAAAACCACTGCCCTACCACTATCATCATCTACAATCATATCACCACCATTGCCTCCTGCCATAAAGCAGAAGACAGCAAATGTTACAACATCTGTTGTAATGACAACAGTGGTTGAAACACCAGTTGTTTCAACACCTGTTAGTCATACACTTTCCATCACTCAAACCATAACCACTGATCCACTCAAGACATCATCAGCCTCTCCTACAATAAAAAGGAGAAGAGTTTTCATTCCTGATGATGATTCACCACCGCCATCACCACCATCAAAAACTACTTCACCACCTTCAACCCCTGCTCAAAAGCAGAAGACAACTACTGACACATCAGTAGATGTAATGATAACAGAGGTTGAGACACCAGTTATTTCAACAGCTGTTAGTCAACCATCCACCACTGCTTTCATCATTCCTACATCACAACCAAAAGCCTTTTCATCCGTAAAGCTTCACAAAAGAAAAAGAGAAACAACTCAAGCCACTGATGAAAAATATGATCCTTTTGCCGTAAAATATCCACTGGAACTAGATGTTGTGAAAAATGAGATGAGACAATTTTACACCGAGAAAGATCCTTCAAAAAGAAGATTTCCTTCTCTCATTGGCTTCATAGTCCCAGAAATCATGGATGAATATCTCGAAATGAAAGCAAGGCAAGCAAGGATTAGAGCTAAACTTGAATGCAAAGATGAAGGTGATGAAGACATTGCAGAAAGAATGGTACTTTTGCTCTCAAAAGTCAAGCTGATGGAAGACTATGCACAAGATCTGATCAAAGAAAAGATAGATCAACGAAAAGCAAAGAGAAAAGAATATCTTGCATATATAATGAAAGAAAAATTCTATCAAGCTGAAGAAAACCTATTTGAAGAGTGGCCACTGGTTGCCTTGAAGCATGAAGCAAACAGGATTGAAAGGATTAAAAATGATCCAAGTAAGAAGAAGACAGCTCCAAATTGGAATAAGTACAAAAAACTAATTGCTGATCTTACTTCTGAATACAAAAAAAAAACAGGAACTGATAGATGCTAAGGTGGATACTACTGAAGCCATAAATGGACAAAGCAGTACACCGACGAGGCTTTTGAACAGCTGAAGAAACGAAAGATAACAGTCTCAGGCACTTCTAAAAAGCCAGACTATAACAAGATGGAACAACAGCTGGATGCTCTTAAAACACTGCTCACATCAGTAGATAACCCTATCCTTGTGGAAAACCAAGAAAAAGGAAAGTTGCTGACCAGTGAAGAAGAAAAAGAAAAGGAAGCTGGGTACTTCACAGAAGCCATCAAGAAAATGGATCTAAAAGAAGAGAGTTCAGTGAGCCTTCAAAACCTTTTCAAAAAGGTATTAACCAAACCTGCAGCAGATATCTCAGACATTGAGTTGGATCAACAAAAGAGACAAGAACAGATTGACAAAGAAGTTGCAGAAGACATAGCTGCAGCAAATGAAGTCATAGAAAAGGCTTTCAAACAAATGTCTGAAGTTCAAGATACTGCTCTACAATTCTTTACAAGGTCAAAATCTCCAAGCTCATCAGAAAATAAATCTCTCCCAAGAAACCCATTGGGTTTAAAAGTACTAAAGTGGATGTCTGATCAAAAGACCCACGTATTGACCTTGGTCAGATCCAATGGCGAAGTGAAGTATATATCAAGGAAAGAAGCACTAGGTCTTGGTGTTGAAGATTTGCAGGATCTCCTTGAACTTTCACTATGCAGGGATGAGGATGACCTAAGTTCCAAAGAATTTGAAGAAGAATTTAAAAGACAAGCAAGGGAACTTCTGATGAAAAATAAAAATCCAGAATAATGAAGGGTTTTGACATTATCTGTTCCAGGGGGAGATTGTTGGGATTGAACCCTACCAGAGGAACAGATAATGAAAGCCAAAACCGGTTCACAATAGTGGATTCACAATAAGCAGCTGTTTACACTAGACTTTCCCCTTGAAAGAGATTACAACATCTGATGGACCTTTATCCACTGTCCGTATACAACTGCTGCTGCTCCTTTAACTACTGATGAAGCCCAGAAAACTGCTGAGAACTAAGCACTGCTGGTACAACCTACTGATGACAAAACACTGCCCAATCCAGGACTGATCAACCTTGAGAAAAGCACTGATGTGAAGAAGAAGAAGCAGTAGTTTAGTATGTCATCTGTTTTATGTATAGACAGTGTTTAGGCTTAGCAGTGTTTGTATAAGAACAGTAGATACAGGTTGTTAGGCTGTTAGACGTCGCTTTCATGGTGACGTCAGCTGAGATGTCTCAGTGGTTTGGATTGTCTATAAATGGAACAGTACTCTGTACTGTTACATTTGATCATTTTGAGTGAGTTCTTCAACTCAATTCAATCCTTTCATCTTGCGCAACCAACCATGGGGTATCAGGCTGAGGGGGAGTTTAGTCTGTAAGCTTGCATTGTAATCATTTGCTTTGTATTGTAATCTTTCGACTCTATGAAAAGCAAATGTTTATCTAACTATATCCTCCTTTGATTGTGTTTATAAAGTTTGTTATTCATTTCCGCTGCACTTTACATTGTTTCATATTCATTCATTGTTCAAATCATACAAACTAACACAATCATGAGAGCCTCCGATCCTAACATAAACCAGCCGCAACAAAAGACAAGTCCAAATGGTGTGCATATCATGAGGATTTCGGACATCTCACTGAAGAGTGTATTGCACTTAGAAAAGAAATCGGTTACTTGTTAAGCAAGGGGCACTTGAAGGAACTTTTGGGAAGAAAAAAGTCAAGGATCCAGGATCCTAAGAAGATCCCAGAAAGAGCTCCTGCTCCTCCAGCAGATGCACAAGTTATAAACTTCATATCCGGTGGATCAGACATTTGTGGTACTTCCTTTTCAGCAGCCAAAAAACATGCCAAGGAGACCAAGATGGACAATGGAGATAGACCCATCCGGACATCTACTGTTACACAAGAGAAAGTTATAACTTTTGATGAGGATGATCGTGTTGATGTTCAGGATCCTCATCATGATGGTCTTGTTATTACTTTGTTCATTTCTAACCATTTTGTTCGCAGGATCCTAATCGATGGAGGAAGCTCGGTGAACATCATTCAGCTTGATGTCCTCAAGAAGATGAATATCCCTGAATCAGATATTATCCCAAGATCCTCAGTTCTTGTGGGATTCAGCGAAGAAACCAAGAATACATTGGGGGACATTAAACTTCCCATCTACATTGAAGGACTTCATTCTTATCAGAAATTTTGTGTTATAGATTGCTTATCTTGTTGCAATGTTATCCTTGGCGGGCCATGGATACATGACATGAAGGCAGTTGCATCTACCTACCATCAGTGTGTAAAGCTTCCTACTCCATGGGGGGTGATAAAGATTGAGAGTGATCAACAAGAAGCAAAAAATTGCTATACCTCATCAATGAAGCCAGCCTCAAGACCAAGGGAACAATAGCAACTAAAGTATCCTCCAAGAGACGTCTTGGAGGCAAGAGAACAGGATGTGAAAGAAATCCTTATGGATCCTCATGATCCTGAATCCAAAGTCTTCATAGGATCAGGGATCCTCGGGAACATTGAATAGGATCTAGTATCCTTCCTTAAGAGGAGAAAAACTACCTTTGCCTGGAAGCATGAAGACATGACAGGTATCTCTAAAGATATAATTACTCATAAACTTGGTATTAACAGGTCATTCAAGCCCATACATCAGAAGAGGAGGAAGTTTGCACCTGAGAGGAATGCCATTATCCAGGAGGAGGTAGACAAATTACTCCTAGCAGGTATGATTAGAGAGGTTAAGTATCCAAGATGGTTAGCCAATGTGGTTGTTGTTCAAAAGAAAAACGGAAAGTGGAGGGTATGTGTCGATTTTACTGATTTAAATAAGGCATGTCCCAAGGATCCTTTCCCATTACCCCACATTGACTCAATGGTGGATGCTACCGCGGGTCATGAGTTGTTGACTTTTATGGATGCTTCATCTGGATTTCAGCAAATTCAGATTGAACCATCTGATTAAGAGGATACAACCTTTATGACCCCAACTGGTATCTATTGTTATATTGCTATGCCATTTGGACTAAGGAATGCAGGTGCTACTTATCAAAGGCTAGTCAATATGATTTTTAAGGAACAAATAGGACACACTATGGAAGTCTACATAGACGACATGGTGGTTAAGTCCAAGAGAGCTGAGGATCACCTTAGAGACCTGGAGGAAGCATTCAATATCCTTGACAAATTCAATATGAAGCTGAATCCTTCAAAGTGTCACTTTGGTGTTAAAGCAGGCAAGTTCCTAGGCTATATGGTGACAAAAAGAGGCATTGAAGCAAGTCCAGAGCAAATTAAGGCAATCGTGAACATTAAATCTCCTACCAATGCCAAGGATGTGCAAAGGTTGATAGGGAGGATTGCAGCTGATGTGTTAAAAATGCAACATATAAATTTCATCAAATGAGGCATAAAACTAACCCTTTTTTAGTACTAATGTTGGAAAAAGTGTGCTTTTGTCTTCCTTTTGTATTTTCAGGATTAAATGAGCTCAAATTAACAAAAGAAGCAAAAATACATCAAAATCTAACATAAATACAAGAAAAGGAACAAGACGTGACATGCCCGACCCCACGACAGCATCTTCCCAAGCAAAACAAGAGATCAGAAGCCTGAACACGCCCCGTGCTCAGCCAGCACGGGGGCGTGCCCAAGTGTCAGCAGAAAAGACAAAGTGGTAGAAGCTTCTATTGCCCACCACGGGGCCGTGCTCAGCGGACACGGGGCCGTGGTCAACTATAAGATTCGCACAATCCAACAAATCTGCATAGTACAAAGATTCTTCTGCACCACGGGGTCGTGCTCAGCGGACACAGGGGCGTGGTCAACTAATAAGACAAAGCTGCATTAAATGAAGAAAGAGAGGATGTGGACACAGGGCCGTGCCCACTGGACACGGGGCCGTGCCCGAGCTTCTGTTAAGCCTATAAATAGAAGTGTTTGGCTCAAGCTCAAACCATCCCTTGGCACACCACCTCTCTCACACTTCACCCACCACCCACCACCACCATAACACCATCATCCACCACCATCATCCATTGTCAATCATAGAGTGTGTGAGTCGTCTCGGGATCCAAGATTGATCGTAAGAGTTCTTGACAATCAAGGCCATGTTTGCCTAAGTCTCTTACATCACTTGGTGAAGACAAAGTGTCTAGTGTAATACTTTTTATTTCTAATCTTTTCGCACTTTTTATTTGGTTTCGTATTAATGACTTTAATAACTAGTTGCTTATGTTGAAGGTGATCTTTCTTTATCGTTTGTCCGTGGTGTCTTGAATTTTTTTTACTGTCTATATAAAATAAAAGATTTTCACCATTCATATCTCCACGGTCTATATGGAGGTATGTTGGCTACCTGGTCGGGGGTTAAGGGAACGGTTTGGTAAAGGTCTTGCCATTTTTCAGCGTTTAGAGGTCCTGCAATGGACCTGGGTCAAATTTAGTAGGACCTCCTTCAATACTTAACGGTATTGGATGGCGGGGGTCCAAACTCTTTGATCCCCTCATAAGTTAACTACTATTAATACTATAACCCGGCTATTTAGGACTGTATCCCTGCTGACTCAGACTACTTAGTCGAGGGTAACGTCACCTCCAAAAGAGGGGCCTACCATAATTTGCATTAATAACTTAATTAATTATCTTCCAATAATCCACCCTTTTAGGATTGTATCCTTGCTGACTCAAAATACTGGGGTGAGGGTAACGTCACCTTCAAAAGAGGGGCCTACTACAATAACTAAGATAATATCTTAAAATAGTGCAAAAGTGTGGAAATAATCAAAGGTTACACTAGATACGAGTCGGAACCAAGTGATTCATCTTGTCTATATGTTTTTCTTTTTATTTTTATTTTCAGCATTTTAGTTAGTCTTTATTTTTCTTAGTTTAAAACATTTTTTCTAAACTTTTTGATTTGATTAGACGTTGAGGATAAACCGGTACTAAAAGCTCTTGTGTCCTTGGACGACCTCGGTATCTTACCAACACTATACTACGCTCACGATGGGTGCACTTGCCCATATGTGTGTTTAGTGTTAGTAAAATATCGTGTTTTATAAATTTAAAACTTGGCTAAAAATAAGTGTTAAAGGGGCTTAAAATATACACCTAATATATATAACACTTCACACGCATCAAGTTTTTGACGCCACTGCCGGGGACACAAGGATTTTAAGAAAGCTTAAAATCGACGACCTAATCAGTTTTTCAAAATCTTTTTAAAACGCGCGCACATTTTTCTGCATTTTAGTTTAGTTTTGCATTTACAGTAACCTGTACACGGGGCCGTGTTCACTGAACACGGTGCCGTGCTGCACATTTTCATAAAAACACCCAGTAACAGTAGCTTGAACACGGGTCGTGTTCACTGAACACGCCCCGTGCTCAACGAAATCAGTAAATTTAATTAAAACGCCCAGATACAGATCCTGAACACGGGGCCGTGTCCAGCCTCTGTTTCCGTTTTTATTTTTGTTTTCTGGTCTTGAGACTCGGTTGTGGTCTGCTGAGTGATTCTTATGGATCAATACTCAGGAGGTTACAACTACACCTATGAGGAGGATGATTATAGGGGTAATTATTGCACTAATTGTCGTAACTCACGCTCGGTTCAAAATAATCACTCATATCAACCATCCAATTCATAGACCTACTATGAGGAGCCCAGGTACGAGCCATCGACTTCATACACATCCTATGAAGACCAAAGGTATGAACCTCCTCCCTCATACTCATATTTTGATGAACCAAGGTATGAGCCTTCGTACTCATACTTTGAGGAACCAAGATATGAGCCACCACCTTCGTATGCTTATTATGAGGAACCATGGCGTGAACAACCCACCTCATATGAGTATTATGAAGAACAAAATTACGAACCTTATCCATCATATGCTTACAATGAGGAACAATGGTGCGAACCATCTACTTCACATGAGTATTATGAGGAACAAAGGGTCGAACAACCGGATTCAAGCTTAGAAAATCCCGATTCTTTTTCTATAACCGAAGTAACCGATAGGATATTAGAACACATAAGAGTTATCGATCGCTGTATAAGAGAATCTCACGCAAGGGAAGAGGAGTCCCGCGCAAGAGAAGAATTATAAAAGGAAGAGATAACCGAAAGTGTAAAAATGGAAGAACAAATAAGTGAAAAACCGACACATGAGTTAAACAACGAAAAAGGTGAGTCCGACAAAGGTAAAATTCAAGAAGAGTCTAATTTTGAAGAAATTAATCTCTTGTCACCTTCTTTTGAAAATCATTGTTTAGTACCCACTCATGCTAAGTTTTTAAAAGAGTTAAACACTAACACAAAAATTGACGAAACGGTAAGTGTTAAGTTAACTAATGATCAAACTTCGCTAATAAAAGAAGACCCATTTGAAATTAACATTACACCGGTTCCATGTTTCTTTCAAAATTCATTTATTAGTAATGTCACAATCGATAAAGATCTTTGTGTTAACATAATGCCTAATTACATTTTCGAAAAATTAAGTATTAGTGATTTTTCTCCACTTCAAATACCCATTTGTCTATCCAATCGGAAAGTAATAAAATCAATCGGTATAGTTGAGGATGTATTGGTTCAAACAAATCAAATGGTAATCCCGACCGACTTTGTCATCCTCGATGACGCTCCTCTAATGTTGGGACGACCATTTGTAAAAACTCACGAAGCTTTGAAAAACCGGAAGTTCAACAATCTACCTCTTCAATTAGGGGCATTTAAAAGAAGTGTCGATCTCGAACGGTCAATGAAATATCCATTCGGCAATAATGACCCCCTAATTGAAGATGAAGATGAACCACCCGATACAAGTGAAGAGATTGACCACTTTGTTGAAGAAGAGGTCGCCATAGAACAAACTTTTAAAGTTCTTGATCGAAATGAGCAACCAAATAAGGAGTCTCCTAAAGACCCACCACTTGAGCTCAAAGAACTTCCAAAAGGTTTGGAATATGCTTTTCTAGACAAAGAGGGTAATTTACCTGTAATTATTTCGTCTAAATTAGATAGCTTAGAAAAAGAAAAATTAATTAGTCTTTTGAAAAAACATAAAAATGCAATAGCTTGGAAACTTGTAGACATAAAAGGAATTAGTCCTTCTATGTGCACACACAAAATTTTGATGAATGATGACTACAAATCGGTCATACAACCACAACGTCGAGTGAATCCAAATGTTCAAGAAGTGGTTAAAAACGAGGTCATCAAGTTACTTGACGCCGGACTTATCTATCCTATCTCCGATAGTCCTTGGGTAAGTCTCGTCCAAGTAGTTCCAAAGAAAGGAGGTATGACGGTAATAACTAACGAAAAGAATGAATTAATACCAACAAGAACCGTCACAGGATGGAGAGTTTGTATAGATTATAGACGATTAAATGAAGCAACAAGAAAAGATCACTTTCCTTTACCCTTCATTGATCAAATGTTAGAAAGATTATCCGGTCATAAATTTTATTGTTTCTTGGATGGTTTTTCAGGTTACTTTCAAATCCCGATAGCACCTGAAGACCAAGAAAAGGCAACTTTCACATGTCCCTATGGAACTTTTGCTTATCGACGCATGCCGAATGGTCTATGTAATGCCCCCGCAACATTCCAACGTTTCATGGTAGCCATTTTCCATGATATGATAGAAAAGACAATGGAAGTCTTCATGGACGACTTTTCTATCTTTAGGGATTCATACAACCAATGCCTCGATAACCTTGAACGAATGCTATCCCGATGTGAGGAAACTAACCTCACCCTTAATTGGGAAAAATGCGATTTCATGGTAACAGAGGGAATAGTACTCGGTCACAAGATCTCAAGCGAAGGAATGGAGGTGGATCGAGCCAAAATAGACACAATTTCTAGATTACCACCTCCATCCTCCGTAAGAGCTATCAGAAGTTTCCTAGGGCATGCCGGATTCTATAGACGGTTTATCAAAGACTTTTCTAAAATCTCAAGGCCTCTAACAAAATTACTTGAAAAAGATGCTCCTTTTATCTTTGACAAGGACTGCAACCAAGCATTTCTAACCTTAAAGGAAATGTTAGTCAATGCACCTATCATGATAGCGCCTGATTGGAAATTTCCTTTCGAAATCATGTGTGATGCTAGTGACTTTGCAGTTGGAGCTGTCTTGGGACAAAGAAAAGAAAAGCATTTCCACCCAATTTATTATGCTAGTAAAACACTTAATGATGCACAAGAAAATTACACAACAACTGAAAAAGAATTACTAGCTGTGGTATTTGCTTTTGATAAATTTCGTTCTTATCTTGTTCTTTCTAAAACTATAGTCTATACAGATCATGCATCCATTCGATATCTCTTCAAGAAGCAGGACACAAAACCACGTTTGATTCGGTGGATTCTACTCCTCCAAGAATTTGACATTGAAATCAGAGACAAAAGAGGAGCAGAAAATACCGCAGCAGATCATCTTTCACGCTTAGAAGACCCAGCTTTGGAGGCGACCCGGGACGAGCAAATCAATGAAAAATTTCCAACTGAGTCCCTGGAAATGGTGGAATATAAGGAGGAACCATGGTATGCCGACTATGCTAACTACCTAGCTAGCGGTATAGTCGCAAAAGGGTGGCCACATCATCAAAGAAAAAAGTTCTTTGCCAATGTGAAACACTATTTTTGGAAGATCCCTATCTTTTCAAAATGTGTGCCGACCAACTCGTCCGACGATGCGTACATGGTAGCGAAGCACGAAGAATTCTCCGCCATTGTCATGAAGGTCCATACGGAGGGCATCATGGTGCCGCTAGTACCGCACGAAAGGTATTCGATTCAGGATTTTATTGGCCAACCATTTACAAAGACGCCCAAAGTCTTGTCAAGACATGTGATGCTTGCCAAAGAACAGGTAATATTTCTTCCAAAAACGAGATGCCACAAAATGGCATTCTTGTTTGTGAAATTTTTTATGTGTGGGGACTCGACTTTATGGGACCTTTCCCACCATCGAAAGGAAACAAATATATACTTGTGGAAGTAGACTACTTGTCTAAATGGGCCGAGGCCGAGGCACTTCCAACAAATGATGGAAGAGTCGTGGTAAGATTTCTGAAAAAATTATTCTCTCGTTTTGGCACACCTAAAGCATTAATAAGTGATAGAGGTACCCATTTTTGCAACCATCAACTCGAATTTTTTTAACAAGATATGGGGTCTATCACCGGGTCTCAACAACATATCACCCTCAAACAAACGGACAAGCCGAAGTGACTAATAGAGGTTTAAAACAAATACTCGAAAAAACCGTAGGGTTAAATAAAAAGGAATGGGCAGATAAATTAAATGATGCTTTATGGGCTTTTCGAACTGCTTATAAAACAACAATAGGCACAACCCCATATAAGCTAGTCTATGGAAAAAGTTGTCACTTGCCAGTAGAAATTGCACACAAAGCCTACTGGGCAATAAAAAATGTAAGCTTAGATTTAGAATTTGCTGGTAAAAATCGATTTTGTCAATTAAATGAATTAGACGAGCTTAGGAATTATGCATACTCAAACTCTGAAATTTATAAGGAAAGAATGAAAAATTTGCATGACAAACACATTAAACCTAATGAATTTCGGGTAGGGGATCTAGTTCTTTTGTTTAATTCACGACTTCGATTGTTTCCTGGTAAATTAAAGTCTAGGTGGTCAGAACCTTTTTCCGTCACCCATATTTTCCCACACGGTGCAGTAGAAATTAAATTTCGAAATGGGCCTCCATTCAAAGTCAATGGCCAACGACTGAAACTTTATCAAGGATTAATTGAGGATGAAGAGGAAGACATTTCGTTTCAAACGATGGAAGAATGAAACCAACATCATACCTGGTAAGTTACGAACGATTGAGACAACAAATAAAGCGGTAAGTTTTCTAACCAAAGCTTATGGGAAACAAGGGCACTCACACGAGCACTTAAAAAAATTTTCAAAACTTTGCTCGGCACGAGGCCGTGTCCGCTGGACACGGGGCCGTGTCCGCGCTGCAGTCGGGATATATCCCTTTTTTCAAAACGGTTACTTCATTCCACACGCCTCGTTTCCCCAAAAAAGCTCTGGTTCCAGGCGATTGTTCGCAGATTTTCGACGTCTCCTATCACTCTAACAACATCAAGGTATGATTCTATCACTTTTAGTAGTTAGATTAGTTACTTGCATGTAGTTAAAACACCAAAAATTTGGGGAAAAATCTAGGGTTCTTGAAGTTCATACGGATCGAACCTCAAATTTTTGTTTAGATCTGTTTGCATTTAGTTAGATTAGTGTTATGGGAAGTAAATACACTTGTATTGTTCATAGATTCACCCGATTTCTCACAAAAACCCCAAACCCTTGTTCTTGAACCGAAAAAGATAAAATTGATAGGGTAAACGGGTTATTTTGGGAAAAACGGCGCTTAGGGTTTCATTTTCGGGGGAAACCGCGCCTATTGCACCAAAAATTTTCAAGTTTTCGAAACCGGGTCGAAAAATGAAAATTTTGAGTAACAGACGCTGTAGGTCCCTTAATCACGTATGGATCGTACAAGACTGTTAATCTATCAAGGGTGCGGAATCCCCTTGATTGATCTTCGAACACAGAAACAAGAGTATTTCTGTTTTGTTCTTAAGCTCTCACACTTGAATGCTCTCTCTAGTTGTCTTAAGTGTCTATTGTGTCTAACCTTAAAACTCAAGACTAAGGCTGTATATATACACACAGCCAAGACTCGAATTTGGGCTTTGCCCATATTACATTTGTCACATAAACTTGGGCCTAATAGACTTAGTACAAACTTGGACTGATTGGACTTTATAGAACTCGTTTTTCTTTAAGTCTTCATGATCCAATCTTCTGTTTAATATCCAAAGACCAATCCAAAGCTGTTGTCATATAACATGCACCAACAAACTCCCCCTTGACAATAGCTTGCAAAGGAAACTCTAGTCTTCAGAATCTCACAGTCTTTGGTCTTTGGATAGCGTCAGCTTCAACATGAATTCTGTCTTTGTCAGCAACATCTTTGTCAGCAACAGACTCCCCCTAAGCTGATGCATCCAATCACCAAATCTTCCAAGTTTTGATTCAGCATTCAATGTGTCTTCACAGCATCCACTCTGCATTGTAGAAGGAGGATTCTACCAAGCAGCACAAACTCCTCCTCTCTTCACAGCAACTTCTCATCAACAACTGCTTCAATCTGTATACTATAAAACAAACATCTCGAGAAACCATAAGAATTTTTCAACATAGTTAAAGAAATTATTATTATGCAAGAGATAGTTAAACTGTATCAGATTAAGCATTTTCCAATTAAGCACCAACACGCACAAATTTTTAACAACCACCTTATAACCTGCATGATTTAAAAAATTTTGAACCCACTTTCTAACACAGTCTCCCCCTTTCGGTAACAACTCCTCCAAGAATAACAGTTTTCCGTACATGAAGAATTTTAACAGAAAAAGACACTATTTTTGGATTTTTATATTTTTCAAATGTAAAGACTGAAAGCAGTAAGTAAATATTTACAGGCATTCTTTTTGCGAGTTTCGAGGGTAAGAGAATCATATCAGTGTACGGTCATGTCAAAACGCTCTTGTTGTTCTTTTAGTTAACATTTAGATAAGCATCCTATAACGATTTTCGGTATTGTTGTCCACATAAGCTCAACTTATCATATGTAATCATGGCGAGGGGATACGTTAAGGTATGATTTATACTTACCGACCGGTGTTCATCCACATCCCGACACATTCCCGTATCAAGGTATGCACGAGGGTTCATCTTACCGGTGAGTATACCGATTATCATCTGTTTGACCGTATATGATGTGAGAAACTCACTTATTTTGATTGAAAACAAGCCCTATGTGATAGTATCACTTATTGATGAGGAACTTGATTTTCAGATGCATGAGGGCACAGGAGCAAGTCCGTGAACAGGTCAGTACTTTCGTACAGCAGAGAGACGAACTTGACTCCCAGATAAATGTGATATATTATCACTTATTTTGGGGACATGTGATTGTTGATCACTTATTGAGGTCGAATGCAATATGTACACGTATGTATGATATCATGGAAGATCTAGACTTGCGTCCCCGTTATTTTTCGGTAAAAGATACAACCATGATACCCAGATGATAAGCAGCATAAAGACCGAATATTTCAGAACCTCGGCAATCTCTCAAACGAAATTTCGGTACTAAGACCATATGCCAATGAATGGTTCCCACCTGGTCTTCAGTCGATTTAAGTTTATATCACCCTGCACACTTTAAAATGATTGTGAGCCTACCGATACATCTTATATAGAGCTGCTTAGCATATTTCATTTAAGGTTTAAAGAGGTTTAGACAGACCACTGATGTACTATCATTTTCTCTTTTGCTCGCCAGGAAACTCATTTTAGCTTTTCTATTGTTTTTGTGTTTTTGAAATTTTAAGAAAAACAGTAAACTATTTACAAAAATTCTTATGAAAAACCAGTTATTCAGGATTCCTCATCCCATTGAGTTCGACTAAGTGTTCAAAGCGAGCTCGATCAAAAGCTTTTGTGTAAAGATCAGCAAGGTTATCTTCTGTGTCGACTCGGTGCAATTCAATTAATCGTTTTTCAGCACAATCCCGTATAAAGTGATGACGTATGTCAATGTGTTTAGTTCTACTGTGCTTTACGGGATTGTTTGTGATTGATATAGTGGCATTATTGTCTATCATAATAGGAGTACGAGTGAAATCCAAACCGTAATCGCGCATCTGCTGTTGGATCCAGAGAACCTGAGAGCAACAGCTACCCGCATCAATATATTCAGCTTCACACGTAGATGTAGACACACAGGATTGCTTCTTGCATTGCCAAGACACGATCTCGCCTCCTAAGAACTGACAACCACCTGTTGTAGACTTTCTGTTCGACTTGCATCCTCCAAAGTCTGAGTCAGTGTAAGCGACAAAATTCAGATCACTATCAGCTGGATACCACAACCCAAGTTTAGGTTTCCCCTTCAAGTAACGAAGAATACGCTTCACTGCTTTCATGTGTGACTCTTTTGGATTAGCCTGATATCTGGCGCACAAGCATACGGCAAACATGATGTCGGGTCTTGAAGCAGTCAAGTACATTAGAGAACCAATCATCGCCCTGTATTGAGTTGGATCAACATCTTCAGTGCTTTCATGATCTGGGCCGAGATTGTGGTTTTCACAAATGGGTGTGTTGAAAGTAGAGCAATCATTCATTTTGAATCGAGCCAAAATGTCATACACATACTTTGTTTGATGTATAAACATCCCATCCTCCTTCTGTTCAACTTGTAATCCCAGAAAGTAAGACAGCTCACCCATAGCACTCATTTCAAACTTGCTCTTCATCACCTGTTCAAATTCCTTACACATGTTTTCGTCAGATGACCCAAAGATGATGTCATCCACGTATACCTGTACCAGCAGAAAATCTTCCTTCTTTCTCTTAATGAACAGTGTACTGTCAATCTGACCTCTTTCAAAACCATTCTTGACCAGATGTGTAGACAGTGTCTCGTATCACGCCCTGGGAGCTTGATGTAACCCATACAAAGCCTTATCAAGTTTGTACACTCGATCTGGATAGTCTGGATCAACGAACCCATCTGGTTGTGAGACATACACCACTTCTTGGACTTTTCCGTAAAGAAATGTACTCTTCACGTCTAGTTGGTAAACTTTGAAGCCCTTGAAAGAAGCAAAAGCCAGAAACAAACGAATTGCCTCCAACCTCGCCACTGGTGCAAACACCTCATTGTAATCAATCCCTTCTTGCTGATTAAAGCCTTTGACAACCAACCGAGCTTTGTTGCGTGTGACAATACCTCTTTCATCTTTCTTGCACCTAAATACCCATTTAGTGCCAATCTCTCTCTCACCTTTTGGAAGGTCCACCAATTCCCAAACCTTCAACTTAGCAAACTGGGCCAATTCCTCTTGCATAGCTTCAACCCATGAATTGTCTTTAAGAGCCATATGAATGTTCTTCGGCTCCTCTTGGGAAATAAAGCAACTATACAAGCACTCGTTCACTATCCCAGTCTTCTCAATTGACACAAATAACCCAGAATTTTCTGCTATGCTTCTTCTCGTCTGAACACCTACAGTAGGATCTCCCAGTATCATATCAACCGGATGATCTCTATTTGCTCGTGTAGTAGCAACAGCATCGACTTCTAGATTATCACCCAGGTTTGATCCAACCTCCCCCTGAATATTTTGATTTGCAAACGGATTAATGAAATCCTCCCCCTGAAAGGGTTCAGAGTCACTATCGCTTGAATCATGATCAGCAGCACTTTGGGAAGTTCCCGGAGCATCTGACATATCTACATTCGATCTAGGCATAAATTCACCTTCATCGTCTTCACCAATCACTGTTTGAATCAGCTGAGAAGCATCTGCATCAGGAACCTCAGGAATATTAAATGATTTAAACACACTATCTTAATCATATAATATAGCAGGACCACTCGTTGATTGTTGAGGTTTGTAAGAAGTAATTTCTACATTGAAAACAACCTCAATTTTTCCAGTTTTTAGATTAAAAACCCTTTTATTCGGTGTGCCAGGCACGTAGCCTAGAAAGTAGCCTTCATCTGCCACCTCACCGAATTTTTGTTTATCTTTGTTTCGCACAATCGTGCAGGGTAATCCAAATGGTTCAAAGCCTGTTAAGTTTGGTTTTTCATTAAACATTAACTCATGACAAGTTTTGTTAAAACGTTTAACGGTCAAAACTTTGTTTAGGACATAGCAAGCTGTATTCACAGCTTCTCCCCAGAAAAGAACTGGTAGCTTTGAATCTGAAAGCATTGTCCTAGCGGCTTCAATCAACGTCCTATTTTTCCTCTCAGCGACTCCATTTTGCTGAGGAGTGTAAGGAGCGGAATATTGATGTTCAATTCCCTTTCGAAGACAGTAGAGATTCAGAACTCGATTCTTGAACTCCGTGCCATTATCACTCCTTATCCTCTTAATCCTTGCATCATGGACGTTTTCCAATTTCGTAAAAAGATCTATCAGCATCTCCGCTGTCTCATCTTTTGTACCTAAAAAGAAAACCCATGAATAACGTGAGTAATCATCAGTGACAACAAGACAATAGTACTTTCCACCTATGCTCCTCACGTTCACTGGACCGAATAAATCCATGTGAAGTAAATCATAAGGGGCATTAATGGAATTTACTGTTTTAGACTTATGAGATTTCTTGTGTTGTTTTCCCTTTTGACATGGAAGACATTTATCTTCCACTTGAAACCTCAGCAATGGAACCCCTTTCACTAGCTCATTTTTAATAATGTAATTCATTTTGCGGTAGTGAATATGAGCCATGCGTCTGTGCCACAACATTGATTCAGCTTCAGATGCTTTTGACAGTAGACACGCCACCGCAGCAGTTGGATCCTTGGCACCCATGTCCATGACATAAGTATCATTTTTCCTTGGTGCACGCATAACTATCCAATCGTCCGGAATGACCAAACCCGGTTTCAACACCAATGCCTCAGACTTGGTAAAATGGACCGAGTGACCTTTGTCGCAGACTTGTGACACGCTCATCAGATTGTGTTTAAGCTGCTCAACATAGTTCACTTTGTCCAATGTGATCTTCCCATTCGTCACTTTTCCTCGTCCAGTAATTTTTCCACCTTTAGCACCAGCAAAATTTACATGTCCACCATCAAATTCTTCAAATTCAGAAAACAACCTCGCATCCCCCGTCATGTGCCTGGAGCAGCCACTATCAACATACCATAAGTTGATAATCCTCCTTAGCAGCTCCTGCACACACCAACCGAAATATTAGTTAGATTGGGGGACCCAAGCCTTAATGGTCTTGGGTCGTCCAAATTCACCTACTACTTGAACATCCATCCAAGATCCATCACCCCTAATTGGAGTCTTGGATCTCGGACCTGTTGATGGAAATGGGGCATGATTTCTATAAGGTCTCTGGTCCTGAGGGTACTTATTTGTGTTTGGACTATGTGACCTTTGAAACTTTTGATTTTGATTCCAAGAACCTTGATTGTAATTTCTAAAGCCATTGTTATAAAAAGTTCGACCACCATTATTTTGGTATCGATTTTGATATTGACCTTGACTTCTGAAATTATTTAAATTTTGATTATTCATTCTTGGTGAGTTACTTCTAGGTCTTTCATATCTGCCTGATGTAGATTCAGGCTGAAATCTTGGTTGATTTCTTTGGAAACGAGGAACTTGTGGAGTTCCTTTTTCAGCCTTATCTACACCACTAGCAACACCCGGTTGTTGCTTTGGAGCAGATTTCTTTGGAGAATTTGAGACTTTCTCCTCATTATCACCTTGCTTCTCAGGTGATTTCCCTCTTTGTTTCTCACTAACTTATGCTTCAACCTTTTTGTTAGGACAGCAGCTAGCTACATGTCCCTTTGTGTGACATTTGAAGCACGATCTCTTATTCGAAGACTTCTTAGTTGAAGCCTTTGAACTAGATTCTGGTTTTGATGATGATGCCTAGGAAGGATTTTGCTCAGTTTGCTTAATTTCAGATTTTTCTATGTTTTTGTTTCTAGCAAACTCTACATTTGATACCTTTTCAATAACAGCTGTTTCGGTTTTCATATCACTTCCTTGAACAAAATTAACCTTTTTAACAAAAGTTTGATTATTGTTTTTAGAAGGTGTATTTTTCTTTTTCAAAACAGGTTTGCTGTTATTTTCCTTCTTATCATCATTATCTTCAAACATATCACCTTGACTGGATGTGAAACTACTTGGTGATGTTGACAGACAGTCTGTAAGCTCATCCTCATCAGGTAGGAAAGAATAGTCATGACTAAGAGGAGGTGGGACTTCATTAAAGCCCTGGAATCCCACACTTGTCTTGTCATTACTCTTCTTTAACCCACCCATCATGTGTTTCATAACAAAAGTAGAATCCCTGAATTGACCTAATTTCTTTTCAAGTTCAACAATTTTGAGTTGTGCATCTGACAACTCTTTGCTTTTTTCAGAAATCTCTTTTGTTTTCTCAGCCATCATGTCATGAGCTAAGTCTATGACTTGAAGTTTTTCGTTTAGTTTGCTGGTTAAAACTTCAATTTCAGCTTCATAGCCTTTTATCTTTTTCAAATATGATGACTCGTTTCTTTTAGCAAAGAAATTTGATTCTTTTACGTTAGACATTTCGCTCACAAGACTTTTGTTTTGAGTTGACAATTTGTCAACTTCACCCTGTAGTTCACGACACTTTAAACACACAGAAGTGGCAGAGTTACTTACCTCTCCTGTCGATTTGTCTGAGTTGGCCATGAGAGCAGCAAGTTGAGCTTCCATTCTTTTGATGATTTCATCTTTCTCATCAGCTTCCATTTCATGCTCAGACTCAGGCTTATCCTCTTCAGCATCTGTTGTCTGATCAGCCTTATCTTCCTCAACTTCACTCTTCTTCTCAACTTTAGCCTCATCTACTGTAGCTTCACCATCATTGATTTGAGTGATCTCTGCCATGAATGCTTGAGTGACATTCTCATCATTTTCTAAGTGAATGCTCCAGTCATATGAGCCTTCTCTTGCAGTAGATATCAACGCCCTTGAGTTAGAGTTGTTAGAGTTGTTTGATGCATTCCGATTGTTTGAACTTTGATTCGTATTCTCATGCTTTTGTTTTTGACATTCCCTAGCGAAATGACCATAACTCTGACAGTTAAAGCACCTGACTTTGGTCTTGTCAAAACCTACGCTCTTTCCTACAAACTTCCTTCCAGTTCTGTTCATGAACCTCTTCACACGTCTCGAAATCATGGCCATCTGCCATTGTAGATCCATCTCTTCTAGATCATCAGGGTCAATCTGATCATAATCTTCATCTAAAGTGGCAGGATCAGATATTTTCCCTTGAATGTAGTTCTCATAAGACGCAACAAAAGAAGCAAGTAGAGCAAGATGTCCTTCAGCAGACTTCACACTCATAGGCATTGACTTTGCACTACCACTTTGCTTTGAGGTTGATGTTCTCTTGACTCCTGTTGATCCTCCTGCAGCAGCTACAAAGCACACATCACCATCCTCATTCACTGTGACCTGCTCCTTATCACACGAAAGAAATGCAGTTGCAGAGTCGCTAGAAGCATCATGAGGTGAAGAAGATGTAAGCCCATTGTATATCCCTGGATCTTGAACCTGATCATAACCAGTGTCCTTTTTCTTCATACTAAGCTCATAAGCTCTAAGCTTTCCAACTACTTCTTCCAATTCCTTCGTGTCATAATCTGCTTCTCCCTTAATCATGAGAGTGTAGATATCCCATTTAGCCGGAAGAGCATCAAGCAGCTTGTCATTTTTCTCAATGTCAGTATAGCAATCTATATCATAATTATCCAGTTCTGACATCAGATGGTAGTATCGAGTGATGACGTCTTCAAGTGACTCATTCTTCATGTACTTAGAAAACATAAACATGCAGCAGCTAACAACTGCAGCAGCTGACCAACATGAAATCTGCTTCCTACAAAACACGAAAACAATCAAAACAAATAATCAAAACAGATTAAAGTACACGAATTTAAACTGTTCTTCAAGTGTTCTTCGTGTTCTTCGTGTTCTTCGCAAAAACCCAGAACTTTAACACGAAATTTTCAAACAACCAACTACCAAAACAGATCAAAACTCAGAATTTTGAACTGTTCTTCCTTGTTCTTGCTATTCTTCACGAAAATTTTGAATGAGACACCAAAACTTCTTCAACCGAAACACAACTTGAATCCAGTCTTCAGTCTTGAACCATGCACAAGAGCAAATGCTCTGATACCAATTGTAGGTCCCTTAATCACGTATGGATCGTACAAGACTGTTAATCTATCAAGGGTGCGGAATCCCCTTGATTGATCTTCGAACACAGAAACAAGAGTATGTAGAAGAAACAAGAACCGAACACACAAACACGCAAACTTTCAAACTGATCTTCTATGATTATCAAACCCTTTGAAGCGTTTTACAATCACTAAGATCTACAAGAACCTAACAGCCGATTTCTGTTTTGTTCTTAAGCTCTCACACTTGAATGCTCTCTCTAGTTGTCTTAAGTGTCTATTGTGTCTAACCTTAAAACTCAAGACTAAGGCTGTATATATACACACAGCCAAGACTCGAATTTGGGCTTTGCCCATATTACATTTGTCACATAAACTTGGGCCTAATAGACTTAGTACAAACTTGGACTGATTGGACTTTATAGAACTCGTTTTTCTTTAAGTCTTCATGATCCAATCTTCTGTTTAATATCCAAAGACCAATCCAAAGCTGTTGTCATATAACATGCACCAACAGACGCCTGGACACGGGGCCGTGTCCGCTGAACACGGGGTCGTGTCCAGCCCACTGTTTGCAGTTTTGTCCGAAAATGTTTCTGTTTCGTGCTAACTTTTGGTGTATTCTTTCAGATGGCTAGGAAGTTCACAAGATTCAACGCCAATGAGCTCGATGCTAGAGCTAGATACGAGATACTTCAAATAAGGCCGGAGGAATACCCGAGGCAAGCATGCACGGAATTGTTAACGGCGGTGAATCAAATCGACCGTTTCAACAACATTGTCACGGGACCACTCAGAGTCGCCCTAACAACTCGACTCCGTTCTGTCCACGAATGCACTTTGGAGTTCTATAGCACCTTTACATTCAACTCGAGGTGCGACCCGTTCGACAATGACGGGGTATCATTCCGATGTGGCGGAACGAGGTATTCGATCTCTATGGCACAATTTGGGTCGATTGTCGGGTTGTATGCGGAAGAGGATGCGGGAAACGAAGAAAACACTGGAGGAATGAGAGAGATAGGTGAAAACGAACGCCAAGCCATTTGGGCTCAGATTGGTGAAGGGTACTAGAATTCGAGCAGCACTAAGAGTACAAAGCTGAGGGATCCGCTCTACAGATACATCCATAGGCTCCTCGGCTACTCTCTTAGCCAAAGGCATGATAGTAGTGGCGTCGTTGGGTTAAGAGATTTGGTTGTCCTCCACTGCATCCACAACCGCAGGCCGCTAGATGTTCCGTTCCTCATGCTCCGAAACATGCATCATAACCGCCTTGCTAGTGCACCGACTCCTATCTTCTTTGGGGGATGGGTGTACCGTCTCTTTAGGCACTTCGCCCACATACCTAGGTCATTTGAGAGGAGCCCATGGTCGGGTATGGTAGATATACACATATGCCGCTCAATGAACCTGATTGATGAGGCGGAAGACGGGACGGTGAGCTTTCAAAGGATGCAAGGTCATGCATGGAACCCGCAAGAAGCACTTGTCCTCCAAGCTCCGCAACATCATCAGTACCAATACTAACCCCAAGGTGATCCGGGCCAATCCTCCTCAGGAAGCGGTTTTCCTAATTTCCAAAGTTTGCATGATTTGTTGCAGGAAAACCTTATGTGCACCAGGAACACTTACAACATGGCGAGCAACACGTACCACTGGGTCGGAGCTATCGAAAGAAACATATCCGATATCCAAGATAATGTTGGATATATACGAGACCACATTGCACGCCATGGAGGGGATGATGATGATAATGACGATGACGATGCCATGGAATAGGCGGGAGGAGCGGAGGAAGAGGGGGTTGTTTGATGGTTCCCCAGGTTAACCCTTTTTCACTCTTGAACAATTGATGGCCTGCGTGCCAAGTGTTGAACAATTTACTTTCCCTAACTTCTTTTATTTTCTGCATTTATTTTTTTTCTTTTAACTTTGACATGGATGTTAACTTTGGTAAAAGTAGGATGTTTGCTATGGTATGGTAGGATGTTTATTGATTAAGCAGGTACATACGAGGCTTAGAGTGCTAAACATTAGTACTACTAAAGCCGGAGCAGGAAAACCGAAGAAAGAAACCTGTTTTTCAACTTTGCAGACTGTCCACACGGGGTCGTGTCCAGCCGACACGCCCCCGTGCCCAACACCCCTAAACCTGCTGTTTGTATTTATTCTGCAGACCTTGACAGACACGGGGTCGTGTCCAACCAACACGCCCCGTGTTCACCTTCTGTAAGTTTGCGTTACTAGCACCTGAGCACGGGGTCGTGTCCACCCAACACGGGGTCGTGTCCAGGTCACCAGTAACACAAATTTTTTTGCTTTTTTTTTACACCCTTTTTACACATTCAATCAACCTAAAAACTTATTTTTTGGGACACATTGAGGACAATGTGTAATTTAAGTGTGGGGGGATGCTAATACCTTGAATCTTACAAGTCCTAAATACAAGCCTTACACAAAGCTCTATTGGAATCGCTAATCACCCCAAAATTTTTTCAAAAAAATTTCATTTTTTTTCCTTGTCTAGGTTTAACTCGGGAATTTCAAGTTCTAAAAAGGTTATATTTTTATGAATTTACAACCGATAGCGTCGTGATAAAAAGAACCAACATAAGAAAATTATGAAAAGGCATGACAAGCTTAGTTAAAATTTGATTATATATACTTGATCACATAAAAACCCATTCCCACAAAAGTGAGTTTTGAGCCTTTATTGAGCATACAATTACATATCAT
Source organism: Helianthus tuberosus (assembly GCA_030545235.1). Lineage (NCBI taxonomy): Eukaryota > Viridiplantae > Streptophyta > Magnoliopsida > Asterales > Asteraceae > Helianthus > Helianthus tuberosus. The sequence goes on from JARYGA010030161.1 coordinate 181,851, forward strand.
TAGAACTAAATGCTCATTTTTCGTTTCTTGTGTGAATAGCCGCTTGGTTCTTACGACTCTAGAACTTGCCATGACGATACATTCCCGGTCCTTACCAACTTAAACCCGAGTAAGTAAATGATGGAGTCATTAGGACTAACCCTTTTTATTTCAACACCATTATTTTTCTTTTTTTTTTTACCACCTACCCAAAATCCCCCTAGTTAGCCCCTTTGAGCCTAAACCTTTTCATTTCATAACCCAAACCAAACACCCTTTTTACCCACCAAAACCTTTTTCATTTTTACCCCTTTGTTTTAGTAACAATTCGATTTTTCGTATGACTTTTCCAAAAAAAAAATGATGATGATGAAGCAAAAGAAAATAAACAAACAAGTTCATCAAAATAACTTTGTTTGAATAAATAGCTTCATCAAAATAAAAGTTACAAAAAATTAGAAAGTCTTACGAAAACCGACACTTGTTACTCTTTTCGTTTTTTTTCTACTAACCACTAACCACCAACCCAACCACCTACCTTTAACCCAAGCCTAACCCTTCACCCACAAAGTCCTCTTGATATTTACAAAGGTATATAAGTTAAAAAGGAGGAGGATTGATTGCTTGGCAAGCCTATGGTAGGAGTAAGTTCCATGCCGCTCTCGAGTGATCCACAAAAATACATTTTCGGCCGAGTGTTGAGTGATCCCGTGAGGTATGTGAACTTGTATATAAATAGAATTTTAAAGAGGCATGTTATGCCCTAATAAGTAATTTATCTTATGAAAAGTTTTAAATAAATCATAACGAATAGGATTGTAAATAAATAAAAATTAAACTAAATAAAGAATCTTGGAAATCCCGACACTCTACGACAAGCCCAAAAACCTTCTTCTCTACCCATTCCGTTTGGGAGTGTAATAGCCACATATTAAAGAGTTTTGATTGAAGACAAGCAAAGATTCAAGTGTGGGGGTATTTGATGTGTTAAAAATGCAACATATAAATTTCATCAAATGAGGCATAAAACTAACCCTTTTTTAGTACTAATGTTGGAAAAAGTGTGCTTTTGTCTTCCTTTTGTATTTTCAGGATTAAATGAGCTCAAATTAACAAAAGAAGCAAAAAGACATCAAAATCTAACATAAATACAAGAAAAGGAACAAGACGTGACACGCCCGACCCCACGACAGCATCTTCCCAAGCAAAACAAGAGATCAGAAGCCTGAACACGCCCCGTGCTCAGCCAGCATGGGGGCGTGCCCAAGTGTCAGCAGAAAAGACAAAGTGGTAGAAGCTTCTATTGCCCACCACGGGGCCGTGCTCAGCGGACACGGGGCCGTGGTCAACTATAAGATTCGCACAATCCAGCAAATCTGCATAGTACAAAGATTCTTCTGCACCACGGGGTCGTGCTCAGCGGACACGGGGGCGTGGTCAACTAATAAGACAAAGCTGCATTAAATGAAGAAAGAGAGGATGTGGACACGGGGCCGTGCCCACTGGACACTGGGCTGTGCCCGAGCTTCTGTTCAGCCTATAAATAGAAGTGCTTGGCTCAAGCTCAAACCATCCCTTGGCACACCACCTCTCTCACACTTTACCCACCACCCACCACCACCATAACACCATCATCCACCACCATCATCCATTGTCCATCATAGAGTGTGTGAGTCGTCTCGGGATCCAAGATTGATCGTAAGAGTTCTTGACAATCAAGGCCATGTTTGCCTAAGTCTCTTACATCACTTGGTGAAGACAAAGTGTCTAGTGTAATACTTTTTATTTCTAATCTTTTCGCACTTTTTATATGGTTTTGTATTAATGACTTTAATAACTAGTTGCTTATGTTGAAGGTGATCTTTCTTTATCGTTTGTCCGTGGTGTCTTGAAATTATTTTAATGTCTATATAAAATAAAAGATTTTCACCATTCATATCTCCACGGTCTATATGGAGGTATGTTGGCTACCTGGTCGGGGGTTAAGGGAACGGTTTGGTAAAGGTCTTGCCATTGTTCAGCGTTTAGAGGTCCTGCAATGGACCTGGGTCAAATTTAGTAGGACCTCCTTCAATACTTAACGGTATTGGACGGCGGGGGTCCAAACTCTTTGATCCCCTCATAAGTTAACTACTATTAATACTATAACCCGGCTATTTAGGACTGTATCCCTGCTGACTCAGACTACTTAGTCGAGGGTAACGTCACCTCCAAAAGAGGGGCCTACCATAATTTGCATTAATAACTTAATTAATTATCTTCCAATAATCCACCCTTTTAGGATTGTATCCTTGCTGACTCAAAATACTGGGGTGAGGGTAACATCACCTTCAAAAGAGGGGCCTACTACAATAACTAAGATAATCTCTTAAAATAGTGCAAAAGTGCGGAAATAATCAAAGGTTACACTAGATACGAGTCGGAACCAAGTGATTCATCTTGTCTATCTGTTTTTCTTTTTATTTTTATTTTCAGCATTTTAGTTAGTCTTTATTTTTCTTAGTTTAAAACATTTTTTCTAAACTTTTTGATTTGATTGGACGTTGAGGATAAACCGGTACTAAAAGCTCTTGTGTCCTTGGACGACCTCGGTATCTTACCAACACTATACTACGCTCACGATGGGTGCACTTGCCCATATGTGTGTTTAGTGTTAGTAAAATATTGTGTTTTATAAATTTAAAACTTGGCTAAAAATAAGTGTTAAAGGGGCTTAAAATATACACCTAATATATATAACACTTCACACGCATCAGCAGCCTTGAACAGGTTCATATCCAAGTCATCAGAAAAGTGCAACGAATTCTACGACATTTTGAGAAAGAACAAGAAATTTGAGTGGACTGAAAATCATTAAAATGCTCTCAAAGCCCTTAAGGATTACCTATCCTCAGCTCCTGCTTTGATGAAACCAGAAAAAGGGGATATATTATCCTTGTATTTAGCGGTATCCTCTAAAGTAGTAAGTGCGGTCCTTGTTAAGGATCACGAAGGTACACAACATCCTGTCTATTATGTAAGTAAGAGTTTGCTTGATGCTGAATCCAGGTATTCACATTTAGAAAAACTTATCATTGCTTTGATTATGGCATCTACTAAATTAAGACATTATTTTGAAACTCATGCCATTATTGTTAAGACTAACTTTCCAATTAAGAATGTTATCAGGAAACCTGAAATGTCAGGAAGGATAGCTAAATGGGCAGTGAAGCTTAGTGCTTATGATATAAGATATGAACCAAGGACTGCCATTAAGTCCCAAGCCTTAGCTGACTTTGTGGCAGATTTTAGTAGTGACTTGCAAAGAGAAGCTGAGTTATAAGTTCAGCAGTTGGAAGAGACTCAGGATCCTTGGATACTATTTACTGATGGAGCCTCTAATGTCAAAGGAACAGGACTTGGAATACTACTAAAATCGCCACAGGGGGGCATAATACCCCACTCCATAGCTTGTGAGTTTCAAACTACTAATAATGAGGCTGAATATGAAGCCTTGATAGCTGGTTTGCAAATTGCCAAGCATATGAGGATCAGGTATCTTGAGGTACATGTAGATTCATTGTTAATTACTAATCACTTTAATGGATCCTATGTTGTTAAAGGTGAAAAGCTAATCAAATACCTAGAGATAGTCAAGGAATTGGCACTCTCTTTTGTTTCTTTTAGTTTGACACAGGTACCCAGGGAAGAAAATGCAGAAGCTGATGCATTGGCCAACCTAGGATCATCCTTGAAAATTCCAGAGGATATCAAGATCCCTATCATCCATGTTTTGGCTCCTGCTATCGAGGATCACATAACTATGGAGATAGAACAGGATTCTACAATGGTTCCTAGTGATGGTGCTCAATCTCGTTCAGGATCATGGATCCTTCCAATCATGAGATATATACAACATGGAGAGATTCCTACAGGAGAAAACCCCAGGGCTTTCAAAATCAAGGTATCTCAATTTACAATATTGAATAACATGTTATATAAACGATCTCTTGCAGGTCCGTATCTAAGGTGCATAGAGGATCCTGAAATTCAAGAAGTCCTAAAGGATTTTCATGAAGGAGATTGTGGAAACCACACTGGGGGCAGGGCATTGTTCTCAAGGATCCTTAGGACAGGATACTATTGGCCTATAATGAAGAAGGATGCTGTGGATTATGCCAAGAAATGTGATCCTTGTCAGAGACATAGTAATATCCTTCATCAACCAGTAGAGCTCTTGCATCCTATATCCTCTTCTTAGCCATTCATGAGATGGGGAATGGATATAGTTGGTAAACTTCCCAAAGCACCAGGAGGAAAGGTATTCATGCTTGCCATGACTGATTACTTCTCTAAGTGGATAGAGGCTGAAGCCTTTGCTCAAGTCAGAGAGAAAGAAGTGATATCCTTTATTAAAAGAAATATCATTACTAGATTTGGTATTCCTTCTGAAATTGTTTGTGATAATGGATCCCAATTTATTGGGAATAGAACTACTAACTTTTGTGACAGCTGGGGGATTAAGATGATAACATCAACACCAGTCCACCCACAAGCTAATGGTCAAGCAGAATCATCCAACAAGATCATCATCAACAACTTGAAGAAGAAGCTTGGATCCAAGAAAGGAAAGTGGGCAGAAGAACTACCTTATGTACTATGGGCTGATAGGACAACCCCCAAGAATGCTACTGGCCAAACTCCACTTTCTTTGGTATTTGGAGCAGAATCAGTGATCCCTACAGAGATGGTGGTTCCTACTGCTAGAACAAGCATCCGTGATCCTGAAGGAAATGCTGAAAACTTGGTTCAAGACTTGGATACTATAGAAGAACTTAGGTATTTGGCAAGGATAAGAATGGCTAGTTATCAACAAAGGATGGCTGGAGCCTACAATAAGAATGTCAGGATTAGGAAATTCCAAGTTGGTGATATGGTATTGAGGAAAGCATTTCAGAATACCACAAATCCTGCTGATGGAAAGTTGGCACCAAAGTGGGAAGGCCCCTACCTAATTGAAGTTGAGGCAGGAAAGGGGGCATATCGATTGCTAACAATGGAGGGTGATTTACTACCAAGAGCTTGGAATGTTGTCCACTTGAAAAGATACTTCATGTAATAAGGATCCGTAATCCTTAGCAATGTTCATGACCGATATCCCCGAAGGATCCTTAGAGGATAGATGATCCTCACTCTGGTAATGAACTAATCTCAATCTATTTAATTCTTTAATTATCCTATATATAAGGAGAAGGATCCTGGATCCTTTATCCTCCTTTCACTTAATTTTGAGTTTTGCAGAAGGTTCATGTATCCTTAATGAAGGATTGAGTATCCACGGAAGTCTCCAGTTATTTGGGCTAGTCCCCAGTATCGTCAGCAGCGCACGATGATCCTGGTACAGTTCATGGCAATGGGACCAGTACTCGCTTTAGGGGCTGACAATTTCATTGTATTGGCTGTATCCGGGATCCTACGTATAATGGTAGATGTACCATACATTCGTTCCTAAGGTTTCTAACGTTTTCACGTTAGCTAAGGTTTTGGCATTTTCATGTCACTAAGTTTGGATAGTCGCCAGTGAGGGCCATACTCAAGTTTACACAAGATCCTTTGGGCTTGTCCCCAGTTTTTGGGCTAGTCCCCAATTTTTTGGGCTTGTCCCCAGTATATTGGGCTTGTCCCCAGAATTGTTGGGCTTGTCCCCAGTTGCTAACTCTTCTCTTATAATTGGCTTAGTCCCAAGTTATGTTCCATTTCAGGTTTTTGAAGCTAAACAGCTAAGGATCCTTGATCCTTACCTTTTACTAAGGTTTGTCTTTTGGTTATCTTGATTATAAATGTTAAAGGTTTAGGATCCTAACTTGGATTCTCAGGTATGATCCTTGATCATTTTGATTTTATTCTTTATTTATCTAAGTGACCCTTATTCCTTGACAACAGAACACATGATCCTTGAGTTACATTACTTTTTTGAATTTATTGATTATAGGATATTTGATCCTTGATCATATCCTAAACTTTTTGACATGATCTATTAAACTTTTCTTCTTTACTTATGAATTCAAACAAAGTATATCACAACAATTGAAAGATAAAATATTTACAAAAGTAACAACATATGATAAGCCAAAAGATTAAAGTTTTATTTATTTATTAAAAGTTAAACCCTTAAAAGTTTGTCAAAATTGCCAACCCAAATTTCTACCAGCAAAACATGGCTCGTCCACTTGGGTTGGCAAAGGGTGTCCATGTTAACAAGGTCTAAGTGCAGGAATATAAAGGACGGCAGGATCACAATGGCTTCATCCCCCAAACAGAGGATCCCTCCACCATTTGTAATCCTACCTATTGTCTGAAGGATCAGTGATCCTTAAACCTAAAAACTATTGTCTAAGTTATTACAGCCCATCATTGTTCGAGAAAAACACCATCAAACAAAAACCACTACCAAACTATAAAAAATGGGCTCCGGCCGCGTCTAGATAAATCCATCATCGCCCATTTCTGCAGCTCACACCTTCGCTGCATCACCATCACCAGCACCTCCAGTTCCAGCATCACCAGCCTGATCCTTAGCCCCACTGCCGCTTGCCTCAAGCATCAAGACCTATGTAGCCTCCTCTTCATCATCCAACTCAGCCAGCCTAGCCTTCTAGCCCTCCTGGTCCCAGTTGGTCCTGTCAAAGCCAGGATCCTGAGCTTCCTGGGCCATCTGTAATTTGGTCTTGTACATAGCAATGGCAGCAGAGACCTTGGCATCCTCCATCACCTCTCGCTTCTCCTGATCAGCAGTTATTTGGGCCATGACCACCTGCCTCTTTGCTATATTGAGCTCTTTCTCGAGGTTGGAGATGGTTTGATCCTTAGCCAGGAAGATCTTCTGGAAGTCCAGCTCCTTCATCTCAGCCTCTTCAACATAGGCATCAAAGAGCATTTGGATCTCAGCGAATTTCTGCAAAGAAAGAAGGATTCATTTCAGGATCACTTATCCTCATATGGGCAGGATAGAATTAAGGATCAGGGATCCTTACCTCATTGAAGTATTCTTCAAATTGATGATGGATGAGGGGCAGGGCTTCAAGGTTGTCAGCTTCGGTAGACTTCCTTTTCTTTCCTCCCTTGCCCTTGGAGGTGACGGGCTTAGGGATTTGAACACTTGGGCTAGCAGCAAATTTCTTCTTTCCGGATCGGCCGGAGACAACATCAAGATCAGTGACGCTGAATCTGGAGGCTGACTTTGAGGATTTTCCAGCACCTACCAATGCAAAACAACATAAAAGTATTCTTGTTTTATTTTCATTTAAACATTTAATCATATACAAACTTGGATACTTACTTGACATTATGACTGAGCCGGATGATACTTCTTGAGAGTCCTTTATGTTTGCTTGGAATGATCTGATTGCCGGATCAAGACTCCAGAAAGCAGCGATCCTCTCTTTTGTTGCAGGTGATGGAATGATATGAGAGACAGAGATAGCTGCAAAACAGAAAAGGGGTTAATTATCCTCAATAGGAACAGGGTTATCCTATGATCCGTCTATAAGGATCCTCTATCCTACCATGGGTGGCCCACTTTCTGGGGAGATCCTTCCCATCAGGGATAGAATCCCTCCTAACGAAGAAACGCTTCTTCCAGTTGGTGTCATTCTTTGTGGTCTTGAGGATTGGGTGTGCATCACCGAGTTTATGTTTGAATAAGAAGCGGTGTGAACCATGGCTCACAAGGTTGTACAGTTCAGCCAGTTCGGACATTCCCAACTCAATGCCTTCCTGCTCAATGATGTTCTCTAGGGTATATAAAACCCTCCACATCAAGGGCATGGCTTGGATATAGCACATGCCGGTGAGGGAGAAGAAGGACTGGGTGAAGGCAGGGAAAGGATAGGAGTATCCTATCAGGAATGGGGTAACCGGAAACGCAACCCAAGTTTCATAAACGAAATCGCTTTTGGCAGTACGGTCAAAAGGCTTGAAGACGGTATTCGTCGGAAAACAGTGACGAATCCGGTCGATCTCTGGATCAGTAAAGCTGCAGAGTTCCTTCGAAAGATTTTTGATAATCCCTTGGCTTTTCAAGGGACTATCCTTCTGGTGATCCTTGGTAGGGGAGGATCGTAACTTCATTATGATCTAAAGATTTTGAAAACGAACAGCGGAAGAAGATGAAGAGAGAAGGGAGAGAAAAGTACCTGATCAATCTTCGAATGAGGATTTAAAGGGTGTAACACACGAATTTAAATGCCTCCTGATCCTTATCTCTAACTTGAATTTATAATGATGATTTTGCAGACAGGTCATGTTGCTGACGTAAGACCAGCAACGACTACTTAGATTCTAACGGCTATATATCCGTTAGTCAGTTCATTGGAGATAAGATCAAAAAATATAACTCGTTAATTTACATTTTACTCCTCATATTTTTGGGGGCAATTGTTAGGGGAGGATTTTCCAATCTTAAGGATCACGGATCCTCAAATAATGTCAGGATCACGGATCCTCAATTCTATTTGAATTAAGGATCTTCAGAAGGTGTTGCAGGATCAGGATTCAGGATCCTTATGGTTATCCTTACATTAACGGTTGCCTTCATTATGTTTGAGTTTGTTTTGCAGGAGTATACGCATGGACCAAGTCTTACCGATATTCTTGGAGAATATGCCCTCAATATTCCGCACGTGCTTGGCCTTTGTGAACGTTATGGAGATCGTGGGAAGCTTGCACATTTAGCGGATAGTTAGTTGTTTTAGTTATTTCTAATTTTAAAAGGGGATAACAAGCTTGAATTAGAACACTTGGCTAATTTAGCAAACACACACTCTCGAAACAACTCTCAATAGCTCTCAACAGTTCATTTGGCGATTTCATACACATTGCACTCTAGTGATCCTTGTAACAAGCTTGTTATCATCCCGAGTTGTAATAATCATTTGTTTAATCTTAGTTGGTGATCGGTAGTTTCCATCACCCGAGGTTTTTTATGCCGGAGATCAACTCTTGATCAAAGGCTTTTTCCTCGTATAAATCCTTGTGTCACTTGTTCATTACATTTTGCAAGTTATTCATACATTTGTTCATTGTTTCAAGCATCATTCCTCACAACAAAGATTTGGTTGCATTATCCTAGCCTGATTTTTTACCAAAACAATAATGTATCACCGAAGACATGCTCGCCTATAAGTGGACACTCACCCCAAGAGTTCCCAGGTAAGAGTGACTGGTCTGATACTGCGGATTTATACGAACACTCTAGCCTTAGACAGAAAACTCAGGGTACATGCATCCATCCTTCCAGTTTGCACGTATTCACATTATTTAGACCCAAACTTTGACGAGATTTTGAAAATTTGGAAGGCACATGGCCAAAATAAATCATCTAAGGATAGATGATTGATTTCAAGATCGTTTTAGGAAATTTGTATTCATGTTTTGGTAATCACCTAAGGATAGGTGATGTGTATTGTTTTAAGATCTATGAGCTATGTCAAGTCTTACATGCCCAATTATGCCTAAACATGTTACTAAATCAGATCATATGTCAAAAACATGTTCACATATGCAAATTACGGATTTATACTTCAAAAGGGCATTTTAGTCATTTTCTATGGGCATATAAGCTAATTAACAAACAACTAACCAATCCTATGTGATCATAAGGTATAACCTCAAAGGTTATTCCCTATGCAACTATGATCACTAAGCATGCTTGGTCGGATCCTAATGATCGACCAAACGGGTCGGGTTCGAAAGTCTAAGCGGTTGTTTAGACCGCTTAGCTTACGACCCTAAACAAGCACTAAACTAGTAGTGATGAGTTAAACATGTCAAAACATGTTTAACTAACTTATAAAACTGATTTGGTATCAAAACAAAATGTTTTGATACCTAAAAGTAGTTCCGTTGCAAAATGCGTGCTAAAATGCATTTTGACTGAAACTTTGACTCGTCACTACACCTAGTTAACGTGGTAATCAGTAGGTATAATCGCTAAGGATTATAACCATCGTGATTACAATCACGTTACAAAGTTCAAACGAACTTTGTGTTGACCATTGACTGGTCAAAGCTGAAAGTCAAACACTGTTTGACTTTCACGCTAGAAAAGTGATAAAAGAACGAAAGAAGATTACAAAGGGTCCAAGCTAGGGAGAACTTGATCTAAAAATTCTCAGGTATGAAGTTATAAACCTCAACTTAGAGAAAATCAGATCAAGGGTGAGGAAAACAAATGAATGGCATGGCTATTTATACTTGTTGTGAATTTACAAGATCAATCCATGTGTTTATGTAACCTCCAAGCATTAGATCAAAGCCATACATGTGTTATGGGACAGCTAAATTACTTGGGGAGGTGTTAACTTGGTTAACACACAAAGAAAATGGCAAGAACAACCCCTAAACTATCAACAGTTTGCTGAAAAACAATTTCAGTCGCTGGGCCTTCTGTTGCGCCCTGCGTAGGATGGGGTCTGGGCTTACGCGGCCCGCGACCTCCCATCAGATCAGCCAACAGTTTCATTTTTACAGCTTTAGTCCCTGCACTTGATTAAGCTCAATTTTGGCACATTTGACTCCCGTTAAGCCATTTTCAAGGCTCTACAAGGTAGTCAAAGTATAAAGGACACAAAATATGCTCGAAAATATCTCGGATGTCGGTTCATTTGGTCGTACGGTCACGTTACTCGTCTAATTACGACGAAACTCGAACGGACGCGAAAACGATCCAAACTAAACGACGAATGGTATTTTTGCATGCCGATCACTAAAATAAAAATATTTTAGTGTCTACAAAATTTTGGATGTCTAGATGTGGTCAGAACGTAAGATATGCGCGAAAATGCAAACTTACTTCGTTTTTGACACTTTTAGTCCCTGTAAGATCAAATAAGCATATTTTCGCACACCGAACCACTCAAAGCTTATTTCTAAGCTATTTTAAGGTTATTTATGGTATGTTTAGCTTATGATTATATTCCGGACTGTACGTTGCCTTACGAAACGACAGACTTTTGCAGTTTGACGCAAATAGTCCCTGTGAGTGAATAACCTTTTTTTTGCCATACCAAACCCTTGAAAACTTATTTCTAAGTTATGTAAAGGTTATTTAAGGTATGTTAAGCTTATGTTGTTGTTCCAGAGTATTTGTCGTGTTAAACTGATTACGTTTACGCATCAGTTTGCGTATAACTTTCTAAAAAGCGATATAGAGTTCAAAATTGAACAAAATCAAAACGTGCAAAATGTCAAACATAAATAACAAACATTGGGATCAAAACACACTATTTTATTAATATTGAATTGTCCAGAGTTCGTACAATGATTACACAAGAACATATGTCACAACCCCTTACTATCCACTTCAGTCATTCTAAGGTTTAGGAACTTATTTGCTATCTGTTCCTTTTCATTAGGAGGGCAAAATTTTCTTTCTACCATATTTTTAAATTCTTCCCATTCCATATTGTAAATTCTATCACTTCCCCTAGACTGGGGGATGGTGTTCCACCATTCTAGTGCTAAATTCTTAAATGGATTGGAAGCAAGCATTATCTTATCCTCTTCAGCACAGTTGCTTATTTTTAAGACTGCCTCAATCTTTTCTATCCAGCATAGAGCTGCAACGGCCCCTTCATTGCCTGAGAATTCCATTGGTTTACAAGACCAGAATACTTTATAAGAACAACCATAAGACATGGTTCTTCTTCTTTTGGGAATGGGCACTTAAAGTATGGATCCATTGTTTACGCTGTGTTCAGGTTCAATTGGTCGCTTACTGCCATTGTTACTTTTATTATCTGCTTCCCTAACTGTTTTGATAATATATGGCATTGCGTCTATAATTCCTTGTGCCAATATATGTTGGATGGCAATGTTATCCACTTGGTTTCCATTATTATCATTGTTCGGGTTATCGTTGTTATTCTGGTTTTCATTATTCTGGTTTTCCTGGTTCACTTCATTGTCCATCTGAATTTTAAACATTTGCCACATATTAATATCACAAGATAATATTTAAGGGAAACACATATTAATCAAAATCGTCGAGCATTGCGACTTACTCTTTCTTATATAGTATGCATCTAATACAAACTGATACTGGAATTTAAAATTATAATACTATTATACATCCATAACTACTATCTAGATATATATATATATATATATATATGTTTTCAAACCTACACACATATTATATATTATTATTATTTTATTATTATTACTACCACCATCACTGATATGGGTACATCCAGAACTCCATATTACGTTCGTCATACTTCCAGACGAGTCGTTCTCCGACCTGCCTCATCCTCTCGCTACTTTCTAGAATCTCCTCACCAAAGGTTCGGAGTTCTTGCACATTCTCTGCACTCATTGGGGGTGCAGGTGCTGGTACTGGATCTGGGTACTGTGGCATGGGTTCTTCCTGGGGATATGGATTCTCTAGGATTTCCCTAATGTATTCATCATTATCATAATAGGGATCTAGAGGGTCCAAACCTGGGTAAGCAGCTAAGTTTGGCATGGGTTCTTCTGATATTGGGTAGCGTTGCTGATAATCCATATGATCGTCAAACCACGGGTCATAGTCTGGGTCTAAGGGATTGGTTGCGGGTACTCTAGGTATCTCAGTTGGGTCAAAGGCAGGTGCTAGGATTTGGTTTTCTGGATTGACTTCAATCTCCATTGGTTGTGTGGGAAACAAGGGTAATGGTTGAGGTACTATGAGTTGCTCCAGGTTTGGGTCGGCAGCTGTGGTTGCTAGAATATGGAAGTTTGCTAAGCTTCTATTAAGCATATCTTGGGTGTGAGCATCTGTTTCTCTCTTAGCGGCTGCTAAAAATTGCTGCTGTTGTAACTTTTTCATTCTCTTCCAACGCTCATGTGCTCCCCTACTGAACCATCCTCTCTTTTTAGGAGGGAATGGCTCTTTAGACTGAGCCTTAAACACGAATATCACATCTTCATTGTCAGGTGAATACCCTGAGATGGCAGGCTATGAAGAGGTGCCTTCGCTCCTAGGTGAGCTGGACAACAGACGATAGGCGTCAGATGGTCCTTGATCGCTTATACTGTAAACTAATAAATAGTCAAATAACACACAACAATAGAATACAGATATGCACGTATTTCTGTAGATAATTTCCTAACATTTTAAATAATATCTTGGTGTCAGCAGAACACTTCTATGGCTGAATCGGTGGCTTAGCTCTGATACCACCTTCTGTCGCAACCCCTGTCCCCTAACAACCCGGGAACGGGTGGCCGCGGCCAGTTTCGGTGGTATACAGGTTTTTATCATTTTGGCAGCGGAAATTACATCAGGACCGTAGTTAGGAAATATTTTATCGGAGTAAAATACCACGCTTTTATAATATTAAATAGGTGGGAATAATCCCGAGTTTTAAATACATTTTCATAGGGATAAACCCTATTTTATTTAAATAAAACATCTCTTTATTTTAGGTAACTTTATAGCCACTTTTCCAAGCCTTCAGTGTTGTCCAGCTGGCTTCTATTTGGCTTTCACATTTTGTACCTGAAACGTGTTTAAAACCATTTTGTCAGTGGGAAATACTGGTGAGTGAATCCCAGTTTAATCAAGTTACGTAAAACCATTGTACAGTATTGAGGGCGGTCGCGCAATTACATTTGTTTCCATCTACTTTAATTACCACCCACGGTACTGTCAACCCGACTTGTGGTCATGTTACTACTCACAATGTAGTAACAAAGTTTGTATACAAAACCCCAACATACCGACGATAATTGTAGAATACAAATACTCAATCACTGCTTAATATAATGTTAATTATGTGAGGTTTTGTAAAAACAATATGCAAAAAGGAGATTACTCGCATTGCTGTCTTAGGATTTTCCTTAAAGATTTCCTGGTGATTATCTATAAATTACACAAATGCACACGCGTTAGTATAATAACCCAATATTAGTAATACCTTCCCCGAGATGGCATTCCAACGACTACGTCGGGCAGAACCACGACAGCCGTTACTGTTAGGTCCTGGATTGATCCGTTTCGATTGCGAACCGACTCGTACGACGTGCGGAATCCGTGCACGAGCAAGACCGAAACACACGAACGTAAAATAATCTGTGATTCTGTATATGATTTGAAAAGATACAACACCTTGAATCACTTGAAGCTCTTTCTCTCTCTACTTTCTCTCTCTAGCATCTATCTTCTCTAAAGCTCCAAAATGAGAAAAGATCTCCAAAAGTTCCTAAAGCTAACCCTAAGGAACCTATTTATAGGCCAAGGGATATAATGAGAGATCTCATTATTTACATAAATGCCACCTTGCCTTTTTCTAGATATTTCTAACTATTACAATATAAGCACTAGAAATAAATTGTTTCTGCTACGGTCTTGAGATGACGGAGGCGATAGACATACTGCACTAACAGACTCCCCCTTGGATATTGCCGCAGTCAATCTCAAATATTTAGTCAGACTCGTAGCTTCTGGTCTTTCTTTCTCTCTAGCTCGAATAGAATCCCGGTGGATCTGTTTTCAGCTCTAGCTCCCCCTTTTGGTAGACTCTTCAGGCTCCCTCTTTCGTCAAGCTTCCGTGCTTTGGGATCGACACCTGGCTTTTCGGTTAGAAGCTCTTTTGGGAAAGGATCCTGGATCCTATGCACGCTTCCCCTTGCGTTGAGCTCGTCTTCAGACTCCCCCTTAGACACTGATGTCGGGATCATAGTCTGGTACAACATCTGCAATACTCAAACGTTTATAAGTAACAACGTTTTGAACTTCCAGGATTGAAAACCTGGCTCTCTCAACTTTTGCTAAAATATTTTACAATGAAAGCATTTTCGATTGTCCAGGTATCGTAACCTGGCTCTATTAAACTTTCTAAATCAAGATCCTGGGACTAAAATATAATAATATGAGAATATCCAGAATTAACTTGATTCACTCCCCCTATCAACAATCTTCAAAGATTTGGCAGTTTCAGCGAACCGGATCGGAAACTGACTCTTTTCAGATTTTAACAGTATAAGCATCCAAATCCCTTACAGTTAATCATCCAAGTCCAAATTAATGACCTTGGAGATATCACAAACTGTTTTTGATTTTTGATTTTAAAACATCAAGTTTCAAATTAATGAACTTGTTTTATTTTCCAGAAACACGATCAGCATACTCAGATTTTAAAACTCAGTTCTCAGACATCGGTTGTCGAAAATAAAGCAGAATCAAAAATCTTTTTGTATTTTTCTGAAAATAAAAAGCAGTAAAGAAATATGTACAAACATATTTACAGACAATATTTTTGTTTGAGTTTGCGTCAGAGGATCATATCAGTTTACGACAAGTCACAAGTACCGTTGAGCTTAGTTACACATTAAGAATTAAACAACTCACTTAGATTGTCGATATACTGATCCACTTAAATTTTCATACAGAGTTCAACTGATTCAGGATACGAATTAGGTGTTTTAAGAACATAAACTCATTCATGTGTCCCACCTCTTGAATATACTCCCGTATCCAGATCCCAATATTCAGTCTTACAGGTGAGTATACCTAGATGATATCTGTAAGGGGAATAAATTATAGTACGAAACCGTGAGAGCTTAGGTCAGAACTTCCGTTCAGCAGAGAGATGACGGCTCGACTTTTGGTGTGTCCCCTTTAGAGGATCTTTTGTATTACAACAGCCATGATTAGCATTTTTCAATGTTTCATCATTTTTTAGCTGAGGGTTGTGCTATGTTTCAAGCAATGCGGAAAGTATTCTCCGGGGACTAGGCCATTGCTTCCGCAAAATCAGAAGTCCCGGGATAATACCCCAGATATCACTAAGCATAAAGACCTAGTATCTCAGAAAGAGGGGTCCTTCAAACGAGATTTCAGGGGTTACCTATATATCCAAGTAGTGTTCCCCACGAAATAAGCAAGTTTGAATTTAGGTTTATATCCCAAAAAAGTTTACTAAATGTATAAAAACCTATCGGCATATCATCAGTGAGACTGTTTAACGCTATATAATCAATACATTTCTTTAGCATACTGTAACTGTCTACTGATGTACTATCATTTCCTCTTTTTACACAAAAACTCAGTTTTTTGTTTTATCGTGTTTTTGGCCTTTTCAAATTTTCTAATGTTTTTGGATTTTCTGACAATTTCTTACTCCCCCTAAAATTTAAAACCATTTAAAGAAAATTTGACAACCAATACTGATAGCTTTGTCTCGCCATCCATTTTCTGCTTCACATGCACTGATTTGCAGAAAAATATAACGTACCCCCATGATTTACAACCCATTGATTTTCGACAGTTTGAAAACCGTTTTTCAATCTTGTGAAATTAATCATGTTTGTTCAGCCGTGAGGGTTTCGGCGTATTCAAGCAACACATATTTTTGTATTTTTGAATATTTGACAAAAACAAAACATATTTTTTGGTTTTTCAAAATTTTCAATTTTTAGGGTTTTTGAAATATTGTTTATTTATGTACAGAAAACGATAAACTCCCTGTTCAACCAAACTAGGGTTCAGCAGCCTTCTCCTCCTGTGCCAGGCTGCTCATCAATTCTCTTCCTTGACAATCAAACTTCATGAGCACCTGCACATTTTCAAAAACTCAATTACTTGAACAATTTAGCCCAGGTCTGTTGGACCTTAGGCATTTCAACACAATAATGTTCATTTAATTTCGGAAACTCTTTGTCATTTAAAACTTTTTCAACTTTCTCATCTTTTTCCGACGTCACTTGTTTCTTAGCACTCCACATTTGACCTTTCGGAGTACCTCTTTTGTAAAAATGTGATTCTTTTTGAACATTTTGTTTTTGAATAACAACTTTTGGTTTCCAAAACTCTTGTGGTTTTGTCATATCAACAGTTGTTTTCCAATTTTGAGTTGTTCTGACTCTGGGTGTGTGAGAAATCTGTGTTTATCTTGAATCAGACCTAGTCTGTTTTGGTTTCCAAGTTTGATTCGAAGCAAACTTGTTTGTGTTATATCTCCAAGTTTGTTTTGAATCAAATCTAGTTGGCCTTGGTTTCACACCCTCAAACTTCTGTTTTTCAACATCAACAAGCTTTGGATTTGGACACTTTCGTGATACATGTCCAATTTGATCACATTTAAAACACACTTTCTTTGAAACATCCTTGGCCTGTTGTTGTTGCCTTTTCTTTTGAGCACAAAACTCTTCATTAGACTGTTGTCTAAATTTGAGTTTTTCCTCTTCTTCAAAACTTTTTCCTTGAACAAAACTCATCTTTGTCTGAGAATTTGGCACTTCATTTTTCTTCCAATTTTGTTTCCTTTTATAACCCAAACCAGCCTTCATGTTTTTCTTCTTAAAACCATGTTTGTTATAAAAAGATTTATGACCTTTACCAACAAACTTTGAAATTTCCGACTTCTCAATCTCAACCATTTTGAAAACTTTATCGACCTTTTCTGAAATCACATTCTGAATCGGGAATACAACA
This sequence comes from Helianthus tuberosus, assembly GCA_030545235.1. NCBI lineage: Eukaryota > Viridiplantae > Streptophyta > Magnoliopsida > Asterales > Asteraceae > Helianthus > Helianthus tuberosus. Next base: position 199,285 of record JARYGA010030161.1, read on the forward strand.
TCTAAGAATAATTTGTCCGATCCAATCATGGTATAAACCAATCCCTTTGAATCATCATTCAAATTTTTCTCAGATTTTGTGTTTTTCAGATATCCATCATAAAGATTTCCTTCATCTTCATCCTGTGATTCAGACTTACCTTTTGTAGACTCATCTTTCAAAACGCTTTCAACAACCTTACTTACCACCTCTGAATCATTAGCATCATCAGATTTGGAGTAAGTCACATCGATACTTTCAGGTAACTGGTCAGCTATGTTCAAACCCTTTGCCACCTTTTCCTTATCATAAAAAGTATAATTGTTTCTCAATGGTGGTGGTACCTGATGAAACTCTGAACCAATACCCTTTTTGCAATTGTCAGTATCTTTGTCATCTGGTGTGATGTTGAAAATGCGTTCAAGAATGTACGAAGAGTTATGATAACTTTGAAGTTTTGTAACAGCCTTTTCTTTTTCAGCCAAGACTTGTTTAAGATTAGCAATTTCATCAACACATTTGTTTAATTCAATTTGCTTTTCTTTAAACTTTCTTTCATACATTTCTTTAGTGACTAAAGTTTCTGACAATCTTTGATCAAAACTTTTGACTTGGCTCTTCAAAGTATCATAAGCTTCTTGTACTCTCTGACTCGACCACTTTAAAGAATCATACTGTTTATGTAAATCTTGAAATTTCGATTCTTTTTCAACACAATCGACACATTTTGCTGAACACATTTGTCTATACACATCATTATCCTTTTCAAGATCTTGACATTTCTGTGTCAGCTTTTCGACTTTTAATTTCAAAATTTCTTCTTTTTCAATCATTTCTTTACATTTTGTTTTGAAAATATTTTCAAGTTTGTTTGTTTCAATATCTTTGGTTTTGATTGTTTCATCTTTTTCAATACAGGCTTTGCACATTTCTATGCAATTCCTGCATTTATTCTCATTTTTGTCAACAATTTCAACACTTGATAGATTAGAAGATTCATTTACCTCTGTTTCTTTCAGCACCAGTTCGTCTGTCTGATCTTCCTCTTTGTTTTCTTCTTCTTCTTGTTTCTGTTCTTCTTCAATCTTCTGCTCTTCTTCAGTAGCAAGCTTTGCAGTAATCTTCACTTCTTCAACTAGCTTTTTCAACTCTTCTTCTTTTCTTTTCTTCATTTCCACTACCTTTGGTAGACTTGCTTCAAAAACTTCTTTTATCTTGTTCATTAAATCCGGCAAGTAACTTTTATCAGAAAGCCTTCTTGTGTTGAAAGTGCCCTCATTTGGAAATAAATTGGTTACTGCATCAAAATCCACTTTTGAAGGGTCAACCACTGGATTACCCTGTGGATCCATATAACATTCCAGTTCAGCATTCCATCTCTTGGCTCTTTTTGCTTCCTTGAATGGTTCAGTTAACTTTCCAATCTCCCATCTTGCACTGTCTCTTCTCCACCAACTATCATGATCAACATTTGTGACAAATGCATATCCAACTGCATCTTCTTCAGGGCAAACTTGACTCCAGTCGTAACCTTCATCGTCATGTATAACTGCAAGAGCCCTTGATTTTTCTTTAGACTGTTTCAATCTTGGAGGCTCAGACTTGTTCTGATGGTAGATCGCTTTCTTGTAATAATCTTCGTTGAACGGGTTTTCAGAATCATCAGCAGCATACGCATTTCTGCACTCGCGCTTAAAGTGACCTTTTGTTTACATTTGAAACATGTCACCTTTGATTTATCAAATCCCAATTTGGTAGATGATCCACCAATTGACTTTCTCCCCGTGATCTCCATGAACCGCTGTGCCCGACGAACCGCACTGGCCATGCACCATCTTATATCCATTAGTTCCATCTCCTCGGGGTCTAATTGATCGTAATCTTCTTTTGTCAAGTTGGTGTCGCCAATCTTCCCTGCAACGAGGCTTTCATACGATTCAAGTACAGATGCCAAGAAAACCATCTGTTGTTTTGCCGATTCTTCACTGAAATTTTGCCCATTCTTCAAATCCACTGCGATATTACACTGAAACAAATTCTTTGAAGCAGATTGGTTTGAAGTGTTTGAAGAAGATCCACTGTGAAGACTTTCATTATTCATTAAACTTGAACTTTCTACAGAGAACGCTGTTCTTGGAGACCCAGCCTGTGGTACATTTCCTCTGTAGTAAAGCTCTACATTCTGCTGATAAGCCGGATTGTTGACTTTAGAACTCTTTATCTCCAACTCATGGCTTTCAAGCCTTTCAATCAGCAAATCCATTTTTAAATCTTCAGGCTTGATTGTATTTTTCAACATTAGAGCAAAGTATTGCCATTCTTGATCATTTGGCAATGAATCAAACAATTTATCCACCAGCTCCTCTTCAGAATATGTGATTTCATGTCTGGCCAGCTCCATCTTCAGATGCCCAAATCTTTCGATCATTTTACAGACAGATTCATTGTTCATACAACCAAATCAATCGAATTCTTTACGTAACAGTTTCCTTTTGTTTTTCACAATTTCAGATGTACCTACACATTTTTTCTCTAAACCTTCCCACAAACTCTTCGAAGTTTTTTCTTGTTCGAGTAATGAAATAATATCTTCTCTTACTGACTGTTTAATCAATGTTATCATTTTATATTCAGCCACAACATTTTTTATATCTTTTTCTGTGAACTCTTTTTCCTCTACTAACTCTCTTCCTTCTTTCACTGGTTCTTTATACCCATTTTTCAATTTTAACCAGCTTTCAGGAGCGAAAGCTTTTACCCAACCCTCAAACCGATTTTTCCACCAGTTATAATCTTCAATCTTCATTAGCTTCGGCGGTTTCTGTTGGCTTCCATACATATTATCATATTTCAAATTCTCTGAAATCTCTCTCGAATACTCTCTTATTTCAGATCTTCTTTCGGATGATTCTGAAGTAAAGGCATTGTACAACGTGTTGTAAAATTCTTCACCGCTGCTCGACATCTTCAAATTTTGTCTTGAATTTGCACCTTGTATATCTTGAATCACCTCGAATCACCTGAATACGAACAAACAAACACAATGAGTTTAATCAAATTTGTCAAACGATCGTAAAAGAATTTGGTTCGTTCGGATGGATCAATAGTCAATCGGATGATGTTGTCCTAAACAGATGAGATCAGCCCACTCGGATGGGTGTCTTCGAATGGATGGAGATCTGTGCGGATGAGGATACGTACGGGTGGGGATCCGTGTGACCAAGGTGATGCGTACGGGTGGGGAATGATGCTATACGCACGGGTGGGGATCCGGGAGGTGTTATACGCACGGGTGGCAAGTCAACTAAGGTCAACACGGATTAATTATCCGTGTGAGTTAATGATCCGCTTCTCTCTACTAGACGACAAAACTGTTGACCATTTGACCACAATTAATGAATTGCTAACTTTCAAAAAGTCCTCACATGCAACCTGTCATCTATAAACGGTGCAGACAAGATTCTAATGTAATCACGTGATGATTAAAGACAGCAACTGAAATATTGAGAGAATATGTTGACTAAATGACTTGATCGTGTGAACTGATTGTGACACGTATTTGCTATTTCCTGAATTACTTAACCGTCCGGATGATGTTATCCGCACGGGTGGTGATACGCACGGGTGGGGATCCGGGTGAAGTTATACGTACAGATGGAGATGTTATCCGCGCGGACAAGTTGTCCGTGCGTATGGCAAGTCAACAAGTCAACACGGATGGCTGAAAGTAATCCGTGCGTATGATGCTATCCGTGCGTATGACTTGTACGTGCATATGACTTGTACGTACGGGTGACACAATACTTTGAATCTAATACTTAAACCGTCACGTGACAACCATTATGAGAATTATCTACTATAATGAAGATCACATGCAATCAATTAATGAATCACGTGATACTGTTATATGTAATTAAATGATAGCAGGTTACTATGTTGACTAAATGAATTAAACGGGTGAGAAATTGTGACACATAATGTTATCCGTGCGTATGGCAGAGTCAACAATAGTCAACCCGTATAAGTCATCCGCGCGTACGAGTGTCATGCGGATAGGTCAACGAAGGTCAAAGCGGATTGGTTATCCGTGCGTGCGACTTATCCGCACGGATAGGCCATGCGTGCGTGTGACATCAAGAACAACAGCACCAATTTTCAACTTTTTTCGAACCACAAAAATCTAATTTTCTCACAAACGGTAAAGAATTTGATTTTGAAAATTTATAGGCTTATTAATCAGTTGTTTTCGCACATCATATCAAAAAATCAGCCGATTTTAACCGTAAAATCTTGTTTAATTTTGCGTTTTTCAGTTAAAAACGTGAAAATATGAAAAAATGAAGAACTTTATCGAATCTGATGCTAATTGAGATCTGAATCTGATGAAATCCTGTGTGAAATCGTGTGAATGATCTGAGCAATCGATCTCCCGCTCTGATACCACTTGTTAGGTCCCGGATTGATCCGTTTCGATTGCGAACCGACTCGTACGACGTGCAAAATCCGTGCACGAGCAAGACCGAAACACACGAGCGTAAAATAATCTGTGATTCTGTATATGATTTGAAAAGATACAACACCTTGAATCACTTGAAGCTCTTTCTCTCTCTACTTTCTCTCTCTAGCCTCTATCTTCTCTAAAGCTCCAAAATGAGGAAAGATCTCCAAAAGTTCCTAAAGCTAACCCTAAGGAACCTATTTATAGGCCAAGGGATATAATGAGAGATCTCATTATTTACATAAATGCCACCTTGCCTTTTTCTAGATATTTCTAACTATTACAATATAAGCACTAGAAATAAACTGTTTCTGCTACGGTCTTGAGATGACGGAGGCGATAGACATACTGCACTAACAGTTACGAAACCCTGGATCAATCGGGCAGCGTATCTAATACGTAACCGGGGTTATGATACTTACAACGGGGCAGAACTTCGTTATTTAGGGGGCATTATGCCTGAGAATAGCTTTAACTATGTGAAAATTCGATAGAGAAAAGAAAGTGTGAGCGAGTTGGGACTGAGTCCGATGCTCCCAATTTATAGGAGCTGATTTCAAGTTCCTCGCGGCCCGCGTAGAAGTCCTCTACGGGCTTCGCGGCCCGCGTCGTAGGTGTGGTAGGGCTTAGCTTGTCCGGGTCATCACACTAGGTCCAACACGTTGCTCCCACGTGGTAGCTCCGGGCTTCTCCTGGTGGCCTATCTGTCGCGGTCCGCGTAAGACCAAGGGGTGGTCTTCGCGGACCGCCAAGGACTAATAAAAATTGTTTTTAATTAATATTAATAAAAATAAAGGTATTCGGGGCCCATTTTCGTATACGGGGTGTATTTTTTGGACATATAGGGATACTCTAATTACTTTTAGGGTGTCGGATTATTTTTAGGAGGGTTGTTATATCCTCCCCACCTTGTTTTAGAACTCGTCCTCGAGGTCTACTGGAATAAATGCGGGTATTTCCTTTGCATTTCTGATTCAAGCTCCCAAGTGTACTCCGGTCCTCTTTTGGAGTCCCATTTCACTTTCACTAGAACCAATCTTTTGTTCTTGAGATTCTTGACTTTCATGTCTTCAATCTGTAGAGGTCTTTCTACAAACTTTAACCGTTCATTTGCCACTATATCCTTAAGAGGTACCATTAGTGATTCATCAGCTAAGCATTTCTTGAGATTAGATACATGAAATACATCGTGTATTCCTGCCATTTCCTCTAGCAGTTGTAGCTGATAGGCTATAGGTCCTATTCTTCTAATAATCTCAAAAGGTCCAACATACCTGGGACTTAGCTTTCCCCTCTTGATGAATCGTACCACTCCTTTCCAAGGAGAGACTTTCAATAACACTTTGTCTCCTACCTGAAACTCCAATGGCTTCCGTCTGTTATCAGCATAACTCTTTTGTCGATCACGTGCTGCTTTCAATCATTCCTTGACTTGAATGATCTTGTCGGTTGTTTCTTGTACTATTTCAGGTCCGGATAGTTGCTTTTCTCCAATTTCTGCCCAACAGACTGGCGTTCGGCACTTTCGTCCATAAAGTGCTTCGAATGGTGCAGCATTGACACTTGTGTGATAACTGTTATTATAAGAAAATTCTATTAACGGTAAGTGATCGTCCCAATTACCTCTGAAATCCATTATAAAAGCTCTAAGCATGTCCTCCATTGTTTGAATTGTCCTTTCACTTTGTCCGTCCGTTTGAGGATGATAGGCTATGCTTAGATTCAACTTCGTTCCCATTGCTTTTTGGAAACTTGTCCAAAAACGAGAGGTAAAACAGCTATCTCTGTCAGAAACAATTGATAAAGGAATTCCATGTAATAAAACTATTTCATTTACATATAGCTTAGCTAATTGTTCCATACTAAAGGTTTCCTTCATTGGTAGGAAATGAGCTGACTTAGTTAGCCTGTCTACAATCACCCAGATTGTATTATTACCTTTTCTTGTTTTGGGTAGTTTGGTAACAAAATCCATTGTTATCAATTCTCATTTCCAAACTGGCATTTCTAACTGTTGTAACAAACCTGAGGGTTTCTTATGTTCAGCTTTGACCTATGAACAGGTTAAACATTTAGAAACATATGCTGCTATATCCTTCTTCATTCCTATCCACCAGAAATTCTTTCTTAAGTCTTGATACATCTTATCATTTCCAGGATGCATCGTATACTTAGACTTATGAGCTTCTTCTATTATACGGTGGCGTAGGTTTCCTAATTTAGGTATCCACATTCTTTTCTTATAGAATCTCCAAATTCCATCTGTTCTTTGTTCTAGTTCCTTAATCATTCCCTTCAATTTTTCAGTATCATCCTTGATTACTGATTCTTGTGCCTTTCTAATTTGTTCATTTAAATCTACTTGCAGGTTTAGCTTAAGTGAACGTACTCTTTTTGGTTTTCCGTGATATTTTCGACTTAAAGCATCAGCTACTACGTTTGCCTTTCCTGCATGATACTGGATATTGCAATCATAATCACTAAGTATCTCCATCCAGCGTCTTTGTCTCATATTCAACTCCTTTTGCCCGAAAACATACCTTAAACTCTTATGGTCGGTGAAAATGGTAAACTTACTACCGTAAAGGTGATGTCTCCAAATCTTAAGGGCAAAAATTATAGCTCTAAATTCTAGATCATGGGTTGAATAATTTTCTTCATGATTCTTAAGTTGTCTAAATGCATAGGCTATAACCTTTTGACGTTGCATCAACACACATCCATAGCCTAACTTAGAAGCGTCACAGTAGACTATAAAGTCTTCAGTTCCTTCTGGTAACACTAATATGAGTGCATTGGTTAGTCTTTGCTTAAGAATTCTAAAAGCTTCTTCTTGTTTTGGTCCCCATTCAAACTTAACGGATTTACAGGTTAGCTTACTTAAGGGAATGGCTATTCTAGAAAATTTTTGAAAAAATCTTCTATAATAACCGGCCAATCCTAAGAAACTTCTAACCTCGGTTGGTGACTCAGGGGTTTTCCATTTAGTAATTGCCTCGATCTTTGTGGGATCCACATGAATTCCTTCATGATTGACTAAATGTCCAAGAAACTGTACCTGTTCTAACCAAAACTCACACTTCGAAAACTTAGCATAAAGCTTTTCTTTTCTCAATAAACTTAGAAGTGCGCGCACATGCGCTGCATCTTCCTCTTTGCTCTTAGAATAAATAAGAATATCATCTATAAAGACAATTATGAATTTATCCAAATATGGCTTACATATTCGGTTCATCATGTCCATAAATGCGGCTGAGGCATTGGTTAAACCAAATGGCATGACAGTAAATTCATAATGGCCATACCTTGTTCTGAAAGCGGTCTTAGGAATGTCCTCTTTCTGTACCTTCAATTGATGATATCCTGACCGTAAATCGATTTTAGAGAAAAATCAAGCTCCTTGCAATTGGTCGAACAGATCATCGATTCTCGGTAATGGGTACCGATTTTTAATCGTGACTTTGTTCAATTCACGGTAATCAATGCACATACGCATTGATCCGTCCTTTTTTACGAATAAGATTGGTGCTCCCCAAGGTGATGAACTTGGTTGTATGAATCCTTTCTCCAACAATCCGTCTAACTGTTTCTTCAGTTCCTGCATTTCTGCAGGTGCCAAACGGTAAGGTGCCTTGGCAATTGGTGCTGTTCCTGGTAGCAGGTGGATTCTGAATTCAATTTCCCTGTCTGGGGGTAGTCCTGGCAATTCTTCTGGAAACACATCTGTAAATTGAGATACTACAGGGATATCCTTTAATTCTTTTCCTTTAGTGTTAGTGATTATGGAAATCAAATACACTAATGATCCTTTTCTTATATAACTTGCTGTTTTCATCACAGAGATGAATTTTGTGGATCTAGATGGCTTATCTCCTTTAGTTGTGAACTTTTCACCTTTTGGTGAATTTACTTGAATTGACTTTTGATCACATAGAATACTGGCTTTATTGGCTATTAACCAATCAATTCCTAATACAACATCAAATCCTGCCAGATTCATTGGGTAAAGGTTTGCAATAAATTTTTTATTTAAAAATTCTATTCTTGCTCCCTACAAGATTTCAGAAATCTTAATGGTTTCTCCATTTGCTGTCTCTACTAGACATTCTTGTGGAAGTTTAGTTAATGGTTGATTGAGAAGTTTGCAAAATGAAGTATTAATAAAACTTTGGCTTGTACCAGAGTCAAATAATACTTTAGCAAAAACATCATTAACTAAAAACGTACCGGCGATCACGTCCGGGATCATCTTTGCTTCTTCTGCAGTCAGAACAAATGCTCTAGCATTTTTAGTATTCTTGGTGTTCGGGGCTGGAGTTAGTTTTGGACAGTTTGACTTGATGTGACCTTTTTCCCCACAGTTGAAGCACATTCCATTATTAGGTTTCTTCCTGCAATCTTCTTCCTTGTGTCCTGGTATCTTGCAGAAATTGCAGTAAGTGGATCATTTTCCTGAATGCTTCTTCTTGCAAGCCTTGCAGTACGGTGCAGAGGTAGAACCTACATTTTTCCCACGGTTGGAATTTCCATAACGAAATTCTTGGGTAAGCCTTTGAGCTAGGTTTCTCCTCTGATCCTCTTCTCGTGTACGCACTAATTCATCAGTCAAGGTGTTTGCTAGTTCTATAGCTTCTTCTATAGTTTGAGATCTAGCTGGCTTGACTACATTGCCTAATTTCACTTATTAATCCCCAGATATAACGGGAGATTAATACTGGTTCAGGTGATGCAAAGGTTGGCACTATTCTAGCATATTCAAAGAATAACGTAGTGTACCCCTTACTATCCACTCCAGTCATTCTAAGGTTTAGAAACTTATTTACTATCTGTTCCTTTTCATTAGGAGGGCATAATTTTCTTTCTACCATATTTTTTAATTCTTCCCATTCCATATTGTAAATTCTATCACTTCCCCTAGACTGGAGGATGGTGTTCCACCATTCTAGTGCTAAATTCTACCATATTTTTTAATTCTTGCTTATTGTTAAGACTGCCTCAGTCTTTTCTATCCAGCGTGGAGCTGCAACGGCCCCTTCATTGCCCGAGAATTCCATTGGTTTACAAGACCAGAATTCTTTATAAGAACAACCATAAGACATGGTTCTTCTTCTTTTGGGAATGGGCACTTGAAGTATGGGTCCATTGTTTACGCTGTGTTCAGGTTCAGTTGGTCGCTTACTGCCATTGTTACTTTTATTATCTGCTTCCCTAACTGTTTTGATAATATATGGCATTGCGTCTATAATTCCTTGTGCCACTATGTGTTGGATGGCACTGTTATCAACTTGGTTTCCATTATTATCATTGTTTGGGTTATCGTTGTTATTCTGGTTTTCATTATTCTGGTTTTCCTGGTTCACTTCATTGTCCATCTGAATTTTAAACATTTGCCACATATTAATATCACAAGATAATATTTAAGGCAAACACATATTGATCAAAATCGTCAAGCATTGCGACTTACTCTTTCTTATATAGTATGCATCTAATACAAACTGATACTGGAATTTAAAATTATAATACTATTATGCATCCATAACTAATATCTAGAAATATATATTTCTATCTATCTTAAAGTACAAAGTCGGTGGATTTACTCCACCGACCTCACACTTTTCACAACAAGACAAAAACATCTCAAATACTTTGAAATGACAATTTTAACCCTATTGCAATTGTGCATTGGTTTGTCTTTTGTTTTGGTGATGGTAATATGTGCTTGCATTCCATTCATACTTATATTACAGGCCACATGTTACATAATTAGTTTCACACAACCGATTGTACGAATCTTTAATACATAACCAATGAACTTATGATCGTGAACAAATAATTCAAGTTTCTAAACACAAACATTTTTATTCATAATATTAACACATAATCGTTAATCCACCTCTTTCCCCGGACGCATACATGCTTCAACATGAGATCATGACACTCCATAGATCTCCTCTCCTTTGATCGATCATATTTTTTTGCTTACGGTATGGTAAGACCTATGAAACCCGAAATCAAAAGTTAAACACAATTACAAAATAAACACATATAATTCGAGCAGTTGAATCTGTATTTAACATGTGATAAAAGAGAATGTTAGAGATATACTTCCACATTTGAAGTGACGAGGGAGTTTGCGTCCACAACCTTCGATAAGTTTAATGCAACAATTTACGTCAATGATAGCCGCCATCTTAGGGGTGAGGACAGAACATATGCACTTAATATGGCTAACTCGTCTATTTTAATCAGAAAAGTCGGTGCTATTTCCATTTTGTTCCCTTCATGTACTTGCCTTTTATGTTTTGACCCTAATCTTTTCTTTGTTTATTTGTTGTGTCCCTGCTACATTCAATGGTCCACGCATTCTTATTATGCGGTGTGCTTTCACACCTTAGGAAGAATAAAATCACTTTGGATTATAAACTTAAAACCCTATGCTCTAAGAGGGAGAAATACAAAAACATATTGTTGATCTAACTATGGAATGTAACTACCGCCTGTTAAACCATTGGCCCATTGCTCACACGGTGGTGCTTCTTAAAGACCGTAAATAAGGCTGTTCTGGCAATTGTGGTCTTCGCTTTTGACGAAGACGAAGAAAGGGACGAGAGAGCGATTGCGGCGGTGGTGGGAAGGAGAGAGAGAGAGACTCGGTATTGACCACGAAGAATTTGATGTTCAAATCAACGACGAAAGGGAAAGCATACAACGACGAATTAGATGTTCGAATTCAATGAGTTTGACATCCGGAACAATGCGACGTCGCATGAGCTTTATAAAACCGTAGCAGTTTCTTGAACCGGCCATTTTGGATGCTGGTTGATGTTCTAGACTGGGGGAGAACCTTAATGTTTTTTGCCTTGGATTTTAGTCTCAGTCCGATTGAATATTGATGGTGGTCTCTTCACTTTTATGTATTTCAGGGGAACGCCATCGACGGGTTGGTCATTATAAAATATGCAAAACACCTAAATAGTGGGTTTGGCAGAATGGCAGTTAAAGTCGTTTTGTTGGACATTAGAAAAACAAATAACTTATGTGACATTTGTTACCCTTGATTTTTCTTAAAATAGATTGGAAAACAAGGAGTCCTGCAATTGATTATCAAATTATTTAAACAAACACTCAAAACAAAATGTACCAATAAACATATATAACTAGAGTAATATTAATTTAGATATGTAAACTACATATCAAGTTTAAACAACTTTAGACAACCAAAATACGTGCGTTTTCAGTTAGTCTTCGCTAAATATATTTCGACGTAAATTTTGTTTCGAGATAGCGTACGTTTTGACTCATCGTGTGTCGCCGCCGCAACGCGCGGCGGCTAAAATCCTAGTATATATATATTTTCAAACCTACACACATATTATATATTATTATTATTTTATTATTATTATTACTACCACCATCACTGATATGGGTTCATCCAGAACTCCATATTACGCTCGTCATACTTCCAGACGAGTCGTTCTCCGACCTGCCTTATCCTCTCGCTACTTTCTAGAATCTCCTCACCAAAGGTTCGGAGTTCTTGCACATTCTCTGCACTCGTTGGGGGGTGCAGGCACTCGTTGGGGGGTGCAGGTGCTGGTACTGGATCTGGGTACTGTAGCATGGGTTCTTCCTGGGGATATGGATTCTCTAGGATTTCCCTAATGTATTCATCATTATCATAATAGGGATCTAGAGGGTCCAGACATGGGTAAGCAACTAGGTTTGGCATAGGTTCTTCTGATATTGGGTAGCGTTGCTGATAATCCCTATGATCGTCAAACCACGGGTCGCAGTCTGGGTCTAAGGGATTGGGTGCGGGTACTCTATGTATCTCAGTTGGGTCAAAGGTTGGTGCTGGGATTTGGTTTTCTGGATTGACTTCAATCTCCATTGGTTGTGTGGGAAACAAGGGTAATGGTTGAGGTGCTATGAGTTGCAACAGGTTTGGGTCGGCAGCTGTGGTTGCTAGAATATGGAAGTTTGCTAAGCTTCTATTAAGCATATCTTGGGTGTGAGCATCTGTTTCTCTCTTAGCGGCTGCTAAAAATCGATGTTGTTGTAACTTTTTCATTCTCTTCCTACGCTCATGTGCTCCCCTACTAAACCATCCTCTCTTTTTAGGAGGGAATGGCTCTTTAGAATGAGCCTTAAACACAAATATCCCATCTTCATTGTCAGCTGAATACCCTGAGAGGGCAGGCTGTGAAGAGGTGCCTTCGCTCCTAGGTGAGCTGGACAACTGACGATAGGCGTCGGAGGGTCCTTGATCGCTCATACTGTAAACTAACAAATAGTGAAATAACACACAACAATAAAATACATATATGCACGTATTTCTATAGATAATTTCTAACATTTTAAATAATATCTTGGTGTCAGCAGAACACTTCTGTGGCTGAATCAGTGGCTTAGCTCTGATACCACCTTCTGTCGCAACCCCCGTCCCCTAACAAACCGGGAATGGGCGGCCGCGGCCAGTTTCAGTGATATCCAGGTTTTTATCATTTTGGCAGCGGAAATTACATCAGGACCATAGTTAGGAAATATTTTATCAGAGTAAAATACCACGCTTTTATAATATTAAATAGGTGGGAATAATCCCGAGTTTTAAATACACGCATTTTCATAGGGATAAACCCTATTTTATTTAAATAAAACATCTCTTTATTTTAGGTAACTTTATAGCCACGTTTACAAGCCTTCAGTGCTGTCCAGCTGGCTTCTAATTGGCTTTCACATTTTGTTACCTGAAACGCGTTTAAAAACATTTTGTCAGTGGGAAATACTGGTGAGTGAATCTCAATTTAATCAAGTTAAGTAAAACCATTGTACAGTATTGAGGGCGGTCGCGCAATTACATTTGTTTCCATCTACTTTAATTACCACCCACGGTACTGTCAACCTGACTTGTGGTCATGTTACTACTCACAATGTAGTAACAAATTTTGTATACAAAACCCCAACATACCGACGATAATTGTAGAATACAAATACTCAATCACTGCTTAATATAATGTTAATTATGTGAGGTTTTGTAAAAACAATTTGCAAAAAGGAGATTACTCACATTGCTGTCTTAGGGTTTTCCGTAAGGATTTCCTGGTGATTATCTATAAATTACACAAATGCACACGCGTTAATATAATAACCCAATATTAGTAATACCTTCCCCGAGACAACATTCCAACGACTACGTCGGGCAGAACCACGACAGCCGTTACGAAACCCTGGATCAATCGGGCAGTGTATCTAATACGTAACCGGGGTTATGATACTTACAACGGGGCAGAACTTCGTTATTTAGGGGGTATTATGCCCGAGAATAGCTTTAACTATGTGAAAATTCGAGAGAGAAAAGAAAGTGTGAGCGAGTTGGGACTAAGGCCGATGCTCCCAATTTATAGGAGCTGATTTCAACTTCCTCGCGGCCCGCGTAGAAGTCCTCTACGGGCTTCGCGGCCCGCGTCGTAGGGGTGGTAGGGCCTAGCTTGTCCGGGTCATCACACTAGGTCCAACACGTTGCTGCCACGTGGCAGCTCCGGGCTTCTCCTGGTGGCCTATCTGTCGCGGCTCGCGTAAGACCAAGGGGTGGTCTTCGCGGCCCACCAAGGACTAATAAAAATTGTTTTTAATTCATTTTAATAAAAATAAATGTATTCGGGGCCCGTTTTCGTATACAGGGTGTATTTTTTTGGACATATAGGGATACTCTAATTACTTTTAGGGTGTCGGATTATTTTTAGGAGGGTTGTTATATAACTCTCAGAATACAATTGAAGACCAGAACTCTTTCAAACCCATTTTTTTAACCAGAGATTCACAAAAGACAACACAACACAACACAACACAGAACAAAGTCAGAACAAACAATGAACCACATGATTCACCAACAATACCACAGTTATATCATATAAACTAAAAATCTCACGACTTTTAAGAATTCAGAACCAAGTCCAAAAAAACTATACTTGTGAAGAACTTAAAGACTGATTTGAATTGATAAAAAAAACCTTTTACAACTCCACAACAAACACGAATCACAAGATTCATACTAACATTGATAAACGAGAAGTACACACTTCTATATCAGACAACAATTCCAGCCTAAACAAATAATGAAATACAAAATCACATGATTTAATATCTCACACACAAGGCTAAGAATAAAGAGACATACACAAGACAATAAGACACAGCCAAACAAATTCTGATTAAACATAAAATTACACAATTTTCAATCAGAAAAATACATCTCACAAGAGATAACATACAAAGCTGTCACATATACAAAAAACTTGACTATACAAATGGTTAAACATGAACAACACAACTCAACTAACCATACAAACAAGATCATAGACAAGCAGACATAAAGACTGCAAACAAACGACATTTTTACAACATTCAAGACCAAAAAAAAACACTCAACATATAAATCTCATAACTAGGCTGACACAGACACCAAAAAACAACCTTGACAAAACAACTGTTAAGAGAACACACAAATCACACAATTCGATTAATAACACAACAAGACACTTATGAATTTGCATGTTCCAAGACAAAGATTCATAAGTCAAGACAGAAGAGAAGGATAACATGATACCCAAGAAAATATACACACCTAGTGAGACCATTCATAATATGCATGTCACAAAGAAGTTGTGAGAACATGTAACAACACAAAAGCACTTTATTCCACTAAATGTCAAATGAATATTCCCATCAAGGATTAAACAATAATCAACAAATAATATTCTTATGCAATTAAAACTTCTAATATTATCAAACAAAAATCAAAGAACACCTAACATAAGGTTGTACTTATTTAAAACACACCAGATAATGACTTGATTAAGGTATATAAGAACATCTTCAACACATAAAGATAAGATAGTTATATGACCTCTCAATCCTACTCAAAAAATACACAACTCTTGACATTCAAATCCACATATTGACCCTTGTTTTTATCTTTATATTTGTTAAATCAAACAAGAAGAAAGTATTATAGCTAATCTTGCTTTATTACTAGTGACATCACAATCTCACTTCGGAACAAAATTGTTACCCAAACCGTAGATATATAAAGACCAAGCAATCAACAGATTGAAACAATAACAAAAAAAAATGTATTATCTGATGAAACCACCAACAACAAGCTCTAGACTAATACACAACAGATCAAGACTAAACATATGAACAACTTTCAAAAAAAAAACAAGTCAAGACCAAAACACCATATATAAACTTTTTATGGGCATTAAAAAAAATTATTCAACAATTTTAATAGTCATAAAGTGACAGATTTTAAACAATCTCTTTACCACAAACTCAAACAATATAGACACCGAGAGAAAGAAAGAAAAAAAACACGCAGACATACAGATTCAAACAATGAATCAGCCAAACAACAAATAAGAACAGAGGCCAAATAACTAGACGTAAAACCCTAAGGCGAAGCTAAGTCAGAGACAAGATTCCAGGTTCATCACTCTATGGTGCCTGGACATGCCTTTACTCGGGAGTCGTAACCTAAAAACACAGAACCAAAACCTTTACAATGAAAACAACCAAAGAAAAAAACAAAAAACAGATGACAAAAAAAACAACAAACCAGGTACCATAGAACAGTCAAGAAGCAACAATTAAGTGCCGGTCCTCACTACCCCGACTTCAACTATCCAACAACAACAAATTGAAAAACAGATACAAGAGGGGAAAGATCTTAGAGAGGGTGCGTATATTAACAACAGAGATCAGAACTGTAGTTTTCAAGAACTACAACCTCTGATCAAGTAACAGCAAAAAAATATCCCTGATTGGTTTGCCCTAAAACCTTCAAGGGTTTTAGAGACCAACATATGATGTAGATGCCTCCAGAAGATGAGAAGACTCCTATCAGAGACAGAAAACCCTATCTAGGGTTTCGACCGCACAGTACCAGAACAACACACGCCCACGACCAAGATAATCTAACCAACAATAACCAGTTTCGCAAACCCTAGAACCACCAGGAGCAAACCTAAGATACAAATCAAAACAACAGCGGAAACAACATATTAGGAGCGATTTTCGCTCTGATACCATGTAAAAATGGTATGAACAACAGATAACCAAGATAAAACAGCAATAATACCAGAAATAGCAGCAAAAAACATGACATAAAACTTTTATTACTTATACAACCTAAAAACACCCAACCTCCCAAGATCATACAAAAATGTAAGATCAGAAATCAAACAATACAAAATATGTAATCAACTGATAGCAATCAGTTGATTAATCGAAACGATACAACCTGATATACAATGATCCACAGGATCAGTGATACAAATGAAGCAAAAGATGAACGAATCTTCAACAGATCTTCATTTAAACTCCAGCAGACTGAACAAATTTCAACGAACGCGAGACGACTCGAGGCTTGAACAAATCTTCGGCGTGATTCCGGCCTCTAGTGACGCTTGGTTTACTCCGGTGACTTTCCGGTGTCGTTTATCTTGTTGTAGATTATACGAACAGCGAAGTGAGGGTCTGTGGGTGTTGAGATGGATGAGTGGGTAGAGAGTCTGATATTATGTGTAACAAGAATGAGAGCAACTGATTTGTATGCGTAAGAGCATTCTCATCCAATCCATCAAATTATACATACATTCCACTAAAAAACAACTCCTATATTAATATATTTTCACTAAAAACAAATATTTTTTCTCTCTCATTTTCAATTAAATAATATTATCATTATATTTTCCTCTCTCCTTCACTCACAACCACTTTCAATATATATTAAAAAAATTATACGGGTGAACTGTGTTCCCCCCAAATATGCAGATGAACAGTAACATTTTCTCTCTCCTCCACTCACAATCATTTTTTATACCCTTTATAATATAAAAACTACCCCTCACATATTTATATTTTGATGGTTTGGATGAGAATCCTCTAACAATGGAGAAAATGAAGCTACCAAACCCTAACAGTTATCACAAGTCTTTTATAGCCTGCACAAACAAAATTACACTTTGCACCCACAAGAAGAGTCACAACTGATCGGACCCCCTGAGATGTTACACTTCCAACCCTCTCAATTATACAAACTTATCACTTTTTCACAAGTCAGTTATAACAAACTAAACAAAACAGTCCAGCTCATATCCAGCTGATATAAGAGCCCAACTCGATATAACACCAACAGACCCAAGATAGCCCAGTCCATTATAAGCCCAAATTAACATATGTATGACCAATAACAACCGAGACCAATAACATACAAAACAGTCCATATAGTATATGAATTAAACTCTTGTTTTCAACAAATTGTTATTTCTTTAATTTGAGTTTGTATATATGTATGTGCCTTTTTATATATTTGTAAACAGAATAAAAGGGGAAACACAAAATATAACCATAGATATATTTAAAAAAAAAAAAAATTATGCAAGAATGTGAACGAAAACTGTACCAAATAAAGAAAAAAACTTGAGTAAAGTAAAATTTTTTGTGGTTTTCTAAAATTTTGGATTTGTCTCTAGCTTTTTTAAAGTACACAGATGATCCATGTGGTTTACACTTTGTAACACATTTAGTCCCCAACTTTTGCCAAAGATACATGAATGGTTCTTGTGGTTTGCACTTTGTAACTTAGACCTCCTGAAACCTTTAAATTGCTGAAACCTTTAAATTGATAGGTAATATGTTTAGTAATTTAGTGTAATGATTAAACTACTCTTGTTTTGTCATTAGTTTTTAACTGAGTTTGTCTTAATACCAAACACTGCTATAAAAATAAAATTATAGAATTCAATGTTGCAACAAAAATAAGTTAGTGACCAACGTTATTATTTTAACAAAACCACTTGTACTAATGGTGTAATTAATTTTTAAATTAAAACCTAACTAAACCAAAATTTGCCAATGTGACGTAACCCATTTGGTAGAGTCATTTGTTGAGGGTGTCCCGTGTTTAAACTTGAGCTAGATAAATATTTAAGCGTTATTGATGTGACGTAATATAGGAGTAACATTTGTTGTAAAACAAAACCAAAATTTGATTTTATGAATTCATACCCAGCCATAAACAGTAACGTTGGTGTATTTATGAAGTTTTAAAAAGTATACACAATTCTTGCGTATTAAATGAAGTGAAGATCAAAGAAAACGTCTCTCGTTACACTATTGGGAGTGGTGGCGTTGATTGGGGCGGGGGGAAGCCAGGCAACGCTGGCTAACCTATTTTGTGCCAGTGTTGGTTTGGCGTTGCCCAGCCAGTATCGCTGGGTGAGCTGGCTAGCTGGGATTGGCTGTGGAAATCCGACCATTGGGGGTAGCCGTTAGCCAAACGGCTAGTTAAACCAAAACTAACAAATGACATATGGCTGGCCACGCCAGCCCACACCCAGCCAGCATCCCCGCCACGCCACACCATACCTTGTGACCCCACATCTATCACTTGTCGCTCAATACCCCAAACCAAAGCATCCCACACCCACGGCCTTAGAAACCCCATAGTGGGGCGTTTTTTTTAAAAAAAAATTCAAAAAAAACGCCTAAAAACGCTCAATAACCATTACACCCGGCGTTTTAAAAAAAAAAAAATTCAAAAAACACCCCCTTGGCGTGGTTTGAAGCACGCCTTGCCCCCTTCTCCTTGTCGAATCATCTTTCATCTCCCTTTTTGTTATCCAATAAGATTTTTAGGTGTTTTTTCTTTATTTTATTTAATGCCCCAATAATGCCCAATAATGTCCCATCCCCACTACACTCATTTTAGAAAACGCCCAATAATGCCCCTTTGCTGACTGGACCGCCACATGGCGTAAAATGCCCTAGGGTGGGGGCATTATCTTCCCCTTCCAATACACATGGTCTTAGACCCCCCGTAGTGGAGCGTTTTTTTTTTAAATTCAAAAATAACGCCGAAAAACGCCCAAATCCCATTACATAGGGGCGTTTTCGGGCATTTTTTTCGAAAAAAATTGGATCCGCGTTGTTTGAAACACGTCGGAACTTCATTTGTTTGCCCAATAAAACTTTGCCATGTGTGTATAATATTTGTGTGATTTTGGCAAAGGTTGGGGAAGAAAGTTGCAGGGTTTTTTTTGAAGGTTTTTGGGGAAGAAAGTTGCAGGTTGTCTCAAGGAAGAAGAAAATGATTTTAGAAAGTGATTTTGCACATTCAGTCCCTAAAGTTTGATTGTATTTAAAAAAAGATTTAAACTTCAAAACCTTTAATATTTCAAGTTTCAAAAATACTAAATCAGTCCCTAAAGTTTCAAAAATACTTTTTTCCGGGTTTTTTTTATTTCTAGTATTGTATTTTTTTTATTTAATGAACTATTTTAAGTTTTTAATTAAAAAAATAATTGTTTAATGATTGGAATGGGCGTTATTGGGCATTATTCCCACTACGCCACTTTTGCAATAACCCCCAATAATGCCTCATGCTGACTGAACTGTCACGTATCGCAAAACACCCCATGGTAGGAGCATTATTGAGCTAAACCACTACACATGGTCTTATGATGTCGACTGATTACCTTGTAATAATGAATTGAAATGCATGCCAGCTAGTGCCAAACCTTCGCTCTCCACGTTGACATTGAAGACGACTCAAAAGATATATGCCCACCTCTCACATCTTATCTTTAGTGTGAACATTGCCCCTTGTTTACACCAATACTAATTTTCCTTATGAACGAGTTTCTGGCTATCGCATTTCCTAAATTGAAGAGTCTTATTATTCATTTCGGTCAGACTATGTTGTTTTTACCAGGTCTACGCTGACTTCAAAGTTTAGCTTGGGCGTTCCCTCAGGTGACCTTACCGTCGACTGCCACTTGACCAAGGGCGTACCCACTTATATGTTATGGTGGGCGGGCGCACCCCTTGAAAAAAATAAAATTTAGTGCTACATTCCCGGTAAAATCCCGACTGCACCCCTTGAAAATTTCCGTCCGCACCCCTTGGAAAATTTTGACCGCCCCCCTTAGGAAAAAAAATCTTATGAATTTATAAAAAATTTACGTAAACACTGATTTAAAAAAAAATACAACCTAATTAAGTTTCCACTTAACTAATTAACTTTCATTTAACTCAATTAACTTTCTCTTAACCTTTAACACAAAACACACCATAACACAAGCCCAACCCAATCTAATAATCTAATTTGAACTAAAATATAATAACCCAATCCACCGCAATTTCGGCCACCAAACTCACGAAAACCGCATCTCATCACTATTTTCGGGTATGGTTCGGTTATTTTTTTGTTTCCATGTTTTATTTGGATTTTTTTGGAGTAATACAATTGGTAAAAAAATTTGAAATTTTAGTTGTTTTGTTGTTTTTTGAAACTTTATTTGGTTGATTTTGTTGTTTTAGTTAAAGTTTAATGTGTTTAAATGGTTAGTTAGAAGGAATCAACAATTAAAACTAGGGCTTGATTTTAAAGTTGAAAATTATGAAGTTTGGTGATGATTGTTTAAGTGGTTAGTGTTGAAAATTAGTTGTGTATGTTATATAGAGAAAGACTTGCTTAGAAAAGTAGCTCTAGATGTTTTGGATAGATTTCAAAAAATGAAAACCCGTAAAACAACATTTTAAATATGTTTGTAAAGACGTTTGATATGTTTTTGATAATTATATAAATTTTAGCTTGATATTCTTTGGTTTTACATGACCCGACCCGAACCGACCCGATATGAACCGAATTTTTTTATATACCTAGGGCCTAAAATCTTTAAAAATATTCCGCACCCCCATGAAAAAATTCCTGAGTCCGCCACTGCACTTGACAGTCGTTGTGACACAACAAGAGCAGAACTCTCTGGCGTAACACACGGTGGGACGAAAACCCGGGTGGGCTCAGAATAGAACCTAACACCTCTGCAAAGAGGCTAGGCACTATCCATTATTGACTAATCCACCAAAGTGACACAAGTGATAATTGAACTTGGGTCTCCATCAGTGGCAGAACTAGCCTATTAATTTAGAGGTATCCCAAAAAAATTTTTACCGGTCAACAGAGTAGCAACATGGGCACTGGGAGTTTGGGATGATCGCAGCAATTCTGTGACGTTTTGTTTCTTATGTTGCTACCCATACACAAAACAAAAGGATATTTTATTGTTTTGAGGCATGGGATATGTTTGTCAATTGGGCATTTCAATTATATTATACTTAATTTAGGTTAACTCTATCATTTTGGACCTAATTATTATACAAGTTTGGTGCCGTGAAAGGTTTGCGCTTATAAAAATTTGGAATTTTAATAAATTAAAGTATCATGTTTTTAGGGGTATCTTCGTATATGTTTAGGGATATCCTTTATATAAAATAAAAAAAAATAATATAAAAATTACACTATAAATACGGGGTTGAGCCGTAGCATGTGATACCCCTCGTTATACTATACCTCCGCCACTTGTATCCATTAAAGAACCCTAGTCTCTCTACCACTAGACCAAAAGTGGTGAATTAGTGGTTTAGTTTAGTTTAGTTTAGTTTTTTTTTTTTTTTTTTTTTTTTTGGGAACGGTAAATTTCTCTATTCCATGTTGTCTATGGGACTTGAACCCAAGACTTTCCTCTTTCAAACTGTTTAATGGTTTTGCCTTTGTTAATAAACCACCATTCCATTGGTGGATTATTGGTATTACATAATCAGCCATCGTGCTTTAAAAGGTCACGTTGGCATGCACTTTCAAACTTTAATATGGTTACAAAAAAGATGATATAGGGTGTAATATAAATCGACTTTTCTATTATGCAAATGTTTGTGGCAAGTTGAAGTATGTTTATGTTACATATGAAAATCATTTTTTTAGAATTTTTTTTACCAATGTTTCTTTTCGAACACATCTAGTGAATTAGGGCCACTAGTACGTTTACTCCACATTATAACCGAGTATTGAATATTAGATAACACTAAAAGAAATATTTCTTTGTAAATACTTGACTACAGTACTAAACACTTTTGTCTATACTTATATGCACGGGCAGGTGTTTCTTGGTGGGCTGAGGGTGCTCCGGCCCCACTGATTTTTCGTTCGTAGTGTTAATTTTACCATTTTTTTTTTGTAAAATATTGGATTTTCAAGAGTACGGCCCCCACCGATTTGGATTTTAAAATCCGGCCTTCACTGATTTTTCGTTCAAACCCCGCCATCTGCTTGTATGTAATAAAATATCACGCTAAGAAAAAAATAAGCCTTGTGATTGCAGTTTATAGAAAATATATTTTTGGCTAACAAAAAGACATCAGCTTTCGTTACAAATGTAGATATTTTGATATCAAATACGTCTGGTTTTCAAATCTCCATAAAATAGCTAAAATCTTTAACTAGTTGTTTTCAAATCTCCAGAAAATAGCTAAAATCTTTAACTACATAATGTTACTTGGTGTCATGGGTAAATCACATACCCTTTCAAAGGTTTTGGCACAACATTACGAAGAAACAATCAAAGCGCATGTGCGGAAATGAGATATGATGACTTAGGTGCAATTTGTTTTTTAAAGAGGTAAAATGTCTGCAGTCTGCGGACCGCATCTGTATAAGAAAAGGTGGACCAAACCTCTGCAGTCTACCAGAAGAATACCATTTGTTTTTTTAAGGTATCCAACTTCTAATATAAATTGGTGGTGGTGTACGGACGGTGGTGGTAGTAGTGGACCGTGGTGCTGGACGCTGGTGGTGGCAGGTGTTGGACGTGGACGGTGAACGGTGAACGGTGGTGGGTGGTGAACGATGGTGGTAGACGGTGGTGGTGATGTTTAACCCTCTGCAGACCCTGGAAGATCTTAAAAGTGGATGGGTCAAGTCTTCACCAAGAAGAGCTCGCACAAACGTTTTTTATGAAACGTCTTTGGAAAAACGAACGGTCTGCAGATGGCAAAGTTTGTGTGTGGTTTGCGCGGCACAGACAAAGAGCCTACGCAGATCTTTTTTAGAAAAAACAAACACCACCTTACTTTTCTTCCGGTGTTAAATGAATCGTGTTTGCGGATCATATTCAACACGAACATAAACATAAGAGGAACCTGAAAACGTTTCAGATACATGAACCTTATGCGTGCGTCTATACAAGTTGATAATAATAAGTCCCGTTTAGTTTGATACTGTTTGTTTTATACAACAACCATACTCAATAAATCCCAAAAATAGGCAAGCTACTTGTAGGGTCTGGAGATAGAGAGACTGTTTCTAGAAAGACCCTTGGATCAACAAGAGATAACAAACCAAAACACATACCCGAAAAGTATATAAATGAAAAGTTACCAATATTCAAGGAGGTAATGAGAGAGTAACACAGTAAAATTTTAGAACATGTATAACATCACCCAACAACATACATACATAAAAATGAAGACAATTACGTAAAAAACTAAGCACCTAGGAGACAACTAAAACCCTACTGGAGTTTTCCCTAAAAATCTCTAGCCATAATCTTCCGCCTCCACGAAGACCTATCTTGGACCATGTCCTCAGAAATGTGCAACTCTAGTAAATCGTTCCTAATACACTCATCCCAAGTCAGTTTGGGTCTGCCTCTACCCCCATCCCCTCCACAGCGAGGGTTTCCACGGCTCTAACTGGCGTCGTCGTTTGCCTCCACTTCACATGTCTAAACCATCTAAATCTCCTCTCCTTAATCTTATCAGATATACTAGTCACTCCCAATTTATTTCTAAAAACCTTATTTCTTATCTGGTCTCCCACAAATCCACCTCAGTATCATCATCTCTGCCACCTCCATCCAGTGGCGGATCTAGGATTTTTTTTCTATGGGTTCATTTTTTTCATAGTCAAATTTTTCACAAGTAAACATTGGAGTTTTCGGGTCAAATTGGGTCGGGTCAGGTCGTGGAGCATACCAAACCTTGATGACTTTCTTTTTAATAATCGTTTATACTAGCCTTATAATCAAGTTCTAACAAAAAAAAACAAAATCACAAATTCTAAATACATATTCACATAACACTAAGTATTCAAACATCTAGACATACACATACATACAACCTCCTTCACAAGTATACATCCATAGTAAACAAAAACTCAAACACCCAACTCAACAAATAGATGCACCCTACACTAACCTTTAGGCTACTACCCACCCAAACTACCCAAAATCAATCCCTACTATCAAACTTCATAATCGAATGAGATTTTCTAATCAAATAAAGTCTTCTGTCACTCATGTTCCATTCATTCTTGATGAGGACCAAAAGTCAAAACATTTTTCAAATATCAGAATTAGAAAGATAAATAAAAAATATATTAATTTATAGGGCGGATCATTGAATTCGTTTTGCACGACGTATATGTAACTGGTGATCGATTAGTTTATAAACTGAAATAAAAATCAATATAACCCTGGATCAGAGTTGTAAAAGAAAACAAACAAACCGAAAATCAAAACAAGGATCCGAGCTTCATCCTAAAAACACACGAACATGAAATCGAGACCGAAATCAAAACATTGTGGCTGGTCGTGAGTTTGTGAATGTCGCCTCTGTTATTCTGATGTTGTTTGTGGGCTGCAACCGTTTTTCTTTTTTCATTTTGGGCCAGCAAAAGAAACCCTAAATAATTTAAATAAAAAATACCAACAAATCACCTCGAACTCGGGATTAGAAGACAAGGCCTTGACCACCACAACAGTTGTTCATCTTTATTTGTGGGTTCATCCGATATATTATTTATGGGTTCACTCCAGTTTTTTTATATAGGCGTTCTGTTAAAAATCCGAAACACAGTGGGTTCGGGTGAACCCGGAACTCACTATGTAGATCCGCCCCTGCCTCCATCTTGTGTGTTTGTGTCTTCTTAATGGCCAACATTCTATTCCTTAAAGCATACTGTTTATTTTTGGGAATATGTCACAGAATAGTAACCAAGTTTCAAAAGTGTTCTAATTAGGTCACTCGTATCGTTTTTATCCCAATTAGATAACTTAACATTCAAATCGAGTCATGTCCTTTTTTCTATGTGTCAAGGAAAAAATGAAGAATAGGATGTTGGGGTCGAATTATTTTAATATATGAAATTATATTTACCAAAAATAAAAACACTTTAATTACAATAAAAATTAAAAAACAAGTTACAATTCACGTCATCACTCAAAGTTAGCATCAAATAAAAGGGAAAAAAGAAACAAAAATCCACATCACCATGGTTACTTATAAAATGGATGAAAAAACCCTTAATTTTAATGAAAAATGAATGTTGAGTGACCTGATTGGAACACTTTTGAAACTTGAGTGACCTAATTGGAACACTTTTAAAACTTGATTACTATTCTACAAAGTTACCCCTTTATTTTATATGTTATATATTTACAAGAAATCTTGTCTAATACAATGGACATTTTATGGCGACGTATCTCGTCGGTATAGGCCGTTTTTCCCAACGACAAGTCGTCCGCCCACGTTAGACGGAATGAAAAAACTTTTGTAGCTATCTGAAAAACTAGGGGGACAACATATCGTCAGTATAGGGGTGTTTTATTTTATTTTATTTTTTTATTCCAGATTTATTAAATTATTAAAATGTAAAAAATGGTTTTACCTTTACCA
Source organism: Helianthus tuberosus (assembly GCA_030545235.1). NCBI lineage: Eukaryota > Viridiplantae > Streptophyta > Magnoliopsida > Asterales > Asteraceae > Helianthus > Helianthus tuberosus. Next base: position 225,338 of record JARYGA010030161.1, read on the forward strand.
ACGACATGTTGTCGATATAAGGGTGGTTTAGTTTTTTTCTCCTCTTCTTTTATTCCGGTTTATTAAATGACTAAAAAACAAAAAAAAAAGATTTTACCTTAATGTCATCACCATCAGGTGTTTTATTTATTTTTTTTCTTTTCCTTTATTCTGGATTAATGATTTTAAAATTACAAAAGAATTGTTTTACCTTTACAAACGACATAGGGGTGTTTTAGTTTTTTCTTTTATCCGGTAGGGATTATGTACGAGCTTATTTCTCGCTATTCTCACCTATACTACACTATCGCTGCACTCGAATTTTCAATTGAAGACAAGCGATTAAGTCGAGATTAGGTGTGAAAACCGCAAACTCTCGGCTAAAATTTGCTTGATCAACCCGCATTTTATTTACCAACGGGGAGAATTATGCCAAATCAGGAGTGAAATCCATATTTTGATGAATAATCTCCTCTATTCTATTTAAAACAGGAACGAAGTTGTTAAGACATGGGTGAAAACCTAACCTTGGCGACTTGCTCCGACCTTTACTTGGTTTTACAAAACTCTCACCAAAGTCTCGACGGACTCCAAAGACCTGAAGACACGATATGACTAACGGGATGCGTGCCAAATGCCCAAGAATCGAGGCAAGAGCACAAGTCCTGAAGGTCGAAGAGTGTACGACAAGTCCTTGAGAATAGTCGAATCACTTTGGTTAGTCAATGTCTAATAGCCGCAGACGATCTATTTCTCGATTTTTATGTGTTTCGATTCTGAGCCCGCAACTGCTGACTCTGATGATTCGTCGATTTTATGTGCTTATATGTGTGTTTGCCTGTTTATGTGTTTAAATTTTGGAGATTTACTCGATTTTTGCTTTCACTTCGACCAACACGCACGACTCGCACTGCAATTCTATCTCAAAACGCTGACAAATCGCTAAATTATGGACGACCTTATGCTATGATACGCTTATACTATACCACTCGATATACTAAACGCGAACGCTATATTCGAACATTCGCGAACTGTGAATGATAGGTTTCTGTATCCTGACTGCCTCTGTGATTACATGCGTATATACTTCTGTGCCCTACGTGTTTACGTGGTTATGTGCTTCTGTGTTTATGTGAATCTGTGATTATGTGCCTGTGTGGTTAGGAGATACATGTTACATTGTGTTCCTGAGCTTTAGTAAGTATTAGACGTGTGAGGTGAGATTCGATTATGATGTGTCTGAGACCTATGGCGATGTCTGTTGCAGACAATGTCAACTGGACCATCATCCCGTCACACACCACTTTCTCGCCAAGAAAAGAGAGACAAACGTCTTGCTGCTATCATCGCTAAACAAGTGGCAAAAGCTGTGAGTGATGTCTACGAGAACGTCAGCAAATCATCTGAGGAGTCGAGAACTGAAGCTCCTAAAGCTACCCCCAAAGTTGCCTTCAGTTTCAAGCAGTACAAGGCTTGTGGGCCAAAGGAATTCACTGGCGAGGAAGGCCCTACAGCGTTGTTCCAATGGTTTGATTCTATTGAGGTCACTCTACGACAGAGCGGTTGCCCCGACGACCTCCGCACTCTCAACGCAACTGGCATTTTCCAGTCCCGCGCCTTAGACTGGTGGACGGCTGAGAGGAATAAACGAGGGAACGATGCAGCCTACGTTTTGTCATGGGACGAACTCAAGAAGGTCATGCTGGAAGAATTATACCCTCCTCATGAACGCCAAAAGTTAGAGGATGAATTCTGGCACATAAAGCAGAAGGATGGGGAGAACGCTGCTCTCACTGCACAATTCAAGCAGCTCAGTATCATCTGTCTTGACCAAATGAAGACTTCTGACATGGCAATCAAGAAGTATATCCGAGCCCTGCCTGACTGTGTTGCAGATTTCGTGCAACCGGCTAAGACTAAGACGATCGAAGAAACCTACCTACTGGCCGCTGAAATTAACGACAAGCGGGTCAAGGCTGGTGTCTGGGATAAAACTTTGAAGCACCTGCATCAAGCTACCACCACCGCTCCAACTGTCAAAACCGCCGCCGCTCAACCGTTAAAGCCCTCACGCCGAAAGAAGAAGAAGAACAACAACAACAGCAGCAGCTCCAGCAACAAGAACTGTGCTGTCACTACCACTGCTGTCCCTCTTCAGGCCGTACCGGCCCAGCAGCAGCCTCATCACCGACCAGTACCAGTTGCTTATGCACCACCAGCAAAGTGTGCATACACAGGCCCCCACCCGGCTTGCCCAACATGTTCTTATCATCACCCGGTGGGTCTCGCCTGTCGTTTCTGCGCTCACTGCAACATGTACGGCCACTTCACTGCCAACTGTCGTACTGGTCCCCGTCAAGCCCCAGTTCAAGCCACTGCTCATCAAGCTCTGCTCCCAGCACCGCAAGGCCAACAAGTGGCTCAGGCACCCGCGATCAACGCCCGAGTCTGCTTCGCATGTGGTGATCCCAATCATTTTGCGAACATGTGCCCGAACATGGTGGTGAAACAAGAGCCCCAGCAGCTGCAGCCTCACCAGCAGCAACAGCAGCAACATCAACAAGCCGCACGCGCCAGAACTTTCAACATCAACGTGCGCCAAGCCCAGGCTGACAACAACGTGGTCAATGGTACGTTCCTTGTGAATGGTATTTATGCTTCATGTTTGTTTGATACTAGAGCCGATAATTGCTTTGTGTCGTTCGAATTCGAGAAGTTACTTAGTCGTAAACGCTCCCATATCCCCTCGACGTTCCATGTTGAAGTCGCTACTGGAAGAACTGTCGCCGTAAATTCTGTTCTTCGTGATTGTACTCTTGAGCTCAACAATCACATCTTTCCAATCGATCTTATTCCGATGCAACTCGGAAGTTTTGACGCCATAGTAGGCATGGACTTTCTTCGCGAAAACCATGCTGAAGTTGTGTGCTTCGATAAGATGATTCGATTCTCGCTCGCGAATGGTGACTTATTGTGTGTTTATGGTGAAACTGCTTCGAAAGGTCTCAAGCTCATGTCATGTGTCCAAGCTAGCAAGTATCTCCGCAAGGAATACAGAGCTTTCTTGGCTAACATTGTAGTAGCGGAGAAGGAAAAGAAAGGAAAGACAGAGGTGGAAGACGTTCTTGTGGTTCGTGAATTTCCTAATGTTTTCCCTGACGATCTTCCAGGTCTTCCGCCTAGTCGTGATATCGACTTTCGTATCGACCTCATTCCTGGAGCCAATCCCGTTGCCAAAGTTCCTTATCGACTCGCACCGTCAGAAATGCGTGAACTCTCAAACCAACTTCAGGAATTACTTGAGAAAGGCTTCATTCGCCCAAGCACCTCTACACTCAGGCTATCATCAACTACGCATTCAGGAGGAGGATATACCCAAAACCTCATTCCGCACTTGATACGGCCACTACGAATTCGTTGTTTTGCCTTTTGGTTTAACCAACGCACCGCGTGTGTAAACCATATCTCGACCGTTTCGTCATCGTGTTCATTGACGATGTCTTGATTTATTCCAAATCGAAAGCCGAACACGCGCAACATCTACGTTTGGTTCTCGAGCTACTCCAGGGGAATCAACTCTATGCCAAATTCTCCAAGTGTGAATTCTGGTTGGAGGAGGTTCAGTTTCTGGGTCACATCGTAAATAGTCAAGGTATTCACGTCGATCCTCCGAAGATTGAAGCCATTAAGAGTTGGATTACACCTAAGAACCCATCTGAAGTCCGTTCTTTTCTCGGACTAGCGGGCTATTATCGACGATTTATCGAAGGATTCTCAAAGATCGTTGTGCCGCTTACCGCTCTCACGCATAAAGGCAAGCCTTTTGTTTGGGGAACTGAACAAGAGTCTACTTTCCAAACCCTCAAGCACATGCTTTGCAATGCACCTGTTCTCACATTGCCCGACAGAAACGACGATTTCATTGTCTATTGTGATGCTTCTAACCTTGGTCTTGGATGTGTCCTTATGCAACGAGACAAGGTTATAGCTTACGCCTCTCGTCAGCTCAAAATCCACGAGAAGAACTATACAACCCATGATCTCGAGCTAGGCGCAGTTGTTTTTGCGTTAAAGATTTGGCGACATTACCTGTATGGTACACAGTGTACGATCTTCACCGATCATAGGAGCCTATAACATATCTTTAATCAGAAGGAACTTAATATGCGTCAACGCCGATGGGTAGAACTTCTTAACGATTACGACTGTGAGATTCGTTATCACCCAGGCAAAGCAAATGTTGCTGCCGACGCACTCAGCAGACGGAGTTATTTGCTCAGCACTCGTAACGTCCAAGCCCAATACGATCTCGAAACCCTCATCCGCGAAGCTCAGCATGCATGTTTTAATGAACGCACCCTGAAGAAGGAACGAATCTACCACGATGGAGCCCAGCTTGTGAATAAGTCGAATGGGATATTCCATTATCTGGACCGAATTTGGATCCCTAATGTAACACCCCGAAAATATGAAACTTTATATTGGAACTATAAAGTATAAATAGACAAGAATTTACTAACTAGGAATGTTAACCTAGTTAATTAGTTTACTAAAAATAACCTATAAAAGGGTTTAGAGCTACTAAAGGATATGTTGAACTTAGTAGAGGGGCCTAAAGTGTTAAACTTAAAACTAAATTAAGTGGAACTAATAAAGAATAAACCAAACACCCCAAATTGAGGTGTTGGTCGACCAGAACATCTCAGGGGCGACACCCACTTCTCCCAAAAACCTAAAATCTCATAATCTTGCAAATTGAAGGGTTAATCCAAGTAGAAATCAAGAATTGAGCCTAGAATCGTAATCCTCATTGCAAGAGGATTCTAAGGTATGTGAAATTTGATGAAATCTATCAACTTGAAATTCTCATGATTCTGAAATTCTGAAATTTGATGCTTGCATGTGTGTTATTTGGTCGGATTAAAGTTGATTAGGTGTTTAGAAGTAAAACCTAACTAACTATTGGAGAAATCATGCCCAAATTCAGGGAATTCTATGAATCCATGGAAGCTAGGTTATGGGTTTTATAAGATGATGATGAACACTAGGATTTGAATGATAATTCTAGTATAAATTTCATCATAGGAGGTAATTCCTGTGATATTGATGTTAAAATGTGTCCAAGGTTACTAATTAAAGTGAAATTTGAGGTTTAAATCGCAAGTCATGAACTTGGAAATGATGGTAGGAAAATCTGACCCGTTAGGTGTTTGTAGAAATGCCTAAGTGAGGATTTTTGATGTTAAATTTGATGAGAACGCAGATTTGATCATGTTTCGCAATGATATGACTATGGTCATGGAAAGAGTTCTAAACAAGTTGTAAAACTGAATTTTCTAGGCAAAGAGTCCGGATCATCAAGCGGACAAGCCGAAGGGAATTCACGGGGGAAAGGCGTGCTCTAAAGGTACGAATTTACCATTTCGTTACATTATGAATTAATTAATAGTTTTATGTTGTAGTTTCGAAAACATGGTAAACAATATTTTAAATCTTTTGTAGTCTTTGTGTATGGGTTATAAACACACGTTAAACAAATTTTGAAATGATGTAACTTAGTCATTAGTTGACTAAGGTCTTGTTACTCATGAACTTCGTTAATGAAAGCCATGTACTTAAATCTTATTTTGTTAAAAATTTAGGATAAAATTTTAGGGTGTTACAAGTTGGTAATCAGAGCTCAAGGTTGTTAATAAGTGTTCGGTTCAAGCTTGATCGATCGTCCGGTAAGAATTAACTTGTTTTGTTAATAAATTATGTACTATGTATAGAATGAGAAATGAACAATATGCATGAAAAGAGTGTGTAAGCTCACTCAAAAAAACAAGAAATGCATGAAACAAGAATGATCAAATCAAGTTACGGACTTGATTGAATAGAAACAAGAATGATCAAATCAAGTTACGGACTTGATTGAATAGAAACAAGAATGATCAAATCAAGTTACGGACTTAATTGAATAGAAACAAGAATGATCAAATCAAGTTACGGACTTGATTGAATAGAAACAAGAATGATCAAATCAAGTTACGGACTTGATTAAATAGAAACAAGAATTATTAAATCAAGTTACGAACTTGATTGAATCGAAACAAGAATGATTAAATCAAGTTATGAACTTGATTAAATCAAAACAAGTAAAGCAGGTGTTATAAATGGAATGTTTAACAATCTATGTAAACATTTCAGAAATCGAGATGGCTGATGGAGACAATGATAATGCGGTGCCAAGAGTCACCGAACAAGTGAGGGAAGTGATTGCCGAAGAGGTTGGAAAGGCGATCGAAAACAGTTTGTCGGGCTTTATTGATAAAATCCAAAACACGGTTTTATCAATAGTAGAAGATAGAATCAAGAAACTAGAAGAAGATTCAAATGTAGCAAAGGAAAAGCGAGGAGTTCGAAAGCCTTGTTCATACAAGGAATTCATGGCTTGTAAACCACCAACATATAATGGGGAGGTTGACCCGATAGTGTGCCAACGATGGCTAAGTGACATCGAAGGGGTATTCGAGAGAACCCATTGTGACGAAGAAGACTACGTAGCTTATGGTACGGGTCAACTAAGGAGTCAAGCGAAAGATTGGTGGGATAACAAAAAGAAGGAGATTGGAAGTGAAGCGGTTAAGGCCATGACTTGGGAGGAGTTTAAGACGCCGTTTCTTAAACACCATAGTCCCAAGGCGGTCGTGAATAAAATCAAGGAAGAGTTCATGCAACTCAGACACAAAGGTGAATCCATAGACAAGATCACAGGGATGTTTATGGACAAGATGAAGTTCTGTGATTAATTGATAACGAATGAAGAGCAAAAAGTCTATTATTATCATAACATGTTAAGCGCGGAATATAGAGAGTTCATAACCCCTTCAAAGTACGAGACCCTTACCGAGATTGTCAATGCTGCTCGGGAAAGGGAGATCGAATTGAAAAAGAGTATAGAACGGGGTGAACGAAGGGCACTAGATGTGAATCCAAGCCCTACCAAGAAAGCAAGAACGAATGAATCCGCAAAGAGATCAGATGCTAAAGGTAGTACATCAGGTTGCAAAATTTGTGGGAAGAATCATAAGGGCGAATGTCGTTACAAGGATAAGCCTTGTCCCATATGCAAGAAAAAGGGACATATGGCTATGTCATGCCCGGAGAAGGTGACGGTTTGTTACAATTGTTATCGAACGGGTCACAAAAAGTCGGAATGCCCGGAACTGGTTGGAAAGAAAGATGGGCAAGAATCAAAAGGTGAATCCCCGAAAGCAAAGGCAAGATCTTTCCAACTAACTGCCGCAGAAGCGAAGATTGAACCTGATGTGGTCTCAGGTATATTTGCTGTAAATTCAATTCCCGCACACGTGTTATTTGATACGGGTGCGAATAAATCCTTTGTTTCATATGGGTTTATTCGACATCCTTCATTTATTTTAACAAAATTACCTGTGCCTTTAGAAGTAGAGATATGTAATAACAAAAGCTTTATTGTTTGTGATGTATGTGAAAATTGCAAACTGAGCATCGATGATGAAGAATATTTGATAAATCTAATCCCGATGTCGATGGGAGAATTCCAAGTAGTCGTGGGGATGGATTGGCTATCTCAATACCATGCAAAGGTCGTGTGTTTTCGCAAAGAGATAAAACTAACATCTCCGAGCGGAAAACACGTCACCATTTATGGCGAAAAACGAGGCAACCCCATAGTATGTTCGATGTTGAAAGCTCACAAGCTCATGAAGCGAGGATGCAAGGCATTCATAATTTATGCAAATGAGACCGAGAAAGAATCACGGAAGATTGGAGATGTACCGATAGTACGGGATTATGAAGATGTTTTTCCGGAAGATCTACCGGGGATACCGCCTGAACGGGAAGTAGAGTTCGGGATCGAATTGATTCCGGGCGCGAAACCTGTGGCAAAAGCCCCGTACCGACTTGCACCGTCGGAATTACAAGAGCTGATGTCCCAAATTCAAGATTTGCTTGATAAAGGATTCATAAGGCCGAGTGTGTCTCCTTGGGGCGCACCGGTGTTGTTTGTGAGAAAGAAGGACGGGAGTATGCGCATGTGTATCGATTATCGGGAGTTAAACAAACTCATGGTAAAGAACCGATACCCGCTCCCGAGGATAGACGACTTATTTGACCAACTACAAGGCGCAAGTTGGTTCTCAAAAATTGACCTTAGGTCGGGGTATCACCAACTAAAGGTCAAAGAAGAAGATGTGCCGAAGACGGCTTTTCGCACAAGATACGGACATTACGAATTTCTCGTGATGTCATTTGGGCTAACAAATGCGCCCGCGACATTCATGGACCTCATGAACCGGGTTTGCAAACCAATGTTGGATAAGTCGGTCATCGTGTTTATCGATGATATCTTGGTGTATTCGAAAAGTGAAGCCGAACACGCACGCCACTTGCAAGAAGTGTTAGAGACACTTAGACGAGAGAAGCTTTATGCAAAATTTTCTAAATGTGCCTTTTGGTTACGAGAGGTACAATTTCTCGGTCATGTCATAAGTGCCGATGGAGTTTTGGTGGATCCGTCAAAGATAGAGGCGGTGTCAAAATGGAATCCCCCGAAGAACCCTTCTGAAATTAGAAGCTTTTTGGGGCTTGCTGGATATTATAGGAGATTCATTCAAGATTTCTCCAAGATTGCATCGCCGCTACCAAAGCTAACCCAAAAGAAAGCAAAATTTGTTTGGGGAGTCGATCAAGAAAAAGCGTTTCGGATGCTAAAAGAAAGGCTAACTCAAGCTCTGGTACTGACATTGCCGGACGGAGTCGAAGACATGGTGGTCTATTCGGATGCTTCGTTATCGGGGCTCGGTTGCGTGTTGATGCAACGGGGCAAGGTAATAGCCTATGCCTCGAGACAATTGAAGATGCACGAGAAGAAATACCCCACGCACGATCTCGAATTGGCAGCGGTAGTGTTTGCATTAAAAATATGGAGACATTACTTGTATGGGGTAAAGTGCACCATATTCACCGATCACGAAAGTTTGAAATACTTCTTCGATCAGAAGGATTTGAATATGCGGCAAAGGCGATGGCTGGAAACGGTGAAAGACTACGATTGTGAGATACACTATCACCCCGGAAAGGCAAATGTGGTAGCGGATGCTCTAAGCAGAAAAGCGGACTATGTCCCAATACGAGTGAGGTCGATGCAACTCGTGGTAACCTCGGGTATACTTGAACGTATTCGAGAAGCACAATTAGAAGCAGTAAAAGAAGAGAATTGGAAGAAGGAAAGAATAATTGGTCAGTTGAAAGACTTGTCGGATGGGAATCACGGGTTAAAGACTCGATCCGGAAGGATATGGGTCCCACATACCTGTGGAGTAAAGGCGCTTCTACTTGATGAAGCTCATAAATCCCGTTATTCAGTTCATCCGGGTGCAACCAAGATGTACAATGATTTGAAACAAAATTATTGGTGGCCCGGAATGAAGAGGGACGTGGCGAAATATGTGGAAAAATGCTTGACATGTTTACAAGTCAAGGCGGAGCACCAGAAACCATACGGTAAACTCCAACCGTTAGAAATTCCGGTTTGGAAATGGGAACATATTACAATGGACCTGTTAACCAAGCTGCCTAAGACGAATCGTGGTCTTGATGCCATATGGGTAGTGGTGGATAGATTGACGAAAAGTGCTCACTTCATTCCGATTCGTGAGACTTATACGTCAGAAAAGATGTCAGAAGTCTATACCAATGAAATCATAGCACGTCATGGAGTGCCGGTGTCCATCGTGTCTGATATGGATACCCGGTTTACTTCGAATTTCTGGCGTGATTTCCAAGAACAAATGGGGACCAAATTGTTCATTAGCACTGCGTACCATCCTCAAACAGATGGACAAAGTGAGAGAACGATACAAATATTGGGAGACATGCTACGGGCATGTATAATCGACTTTGGAGGCAGTTGGGATGTTCACCTACCGTTAGTCGAGTTTTCGTATAACAACAGTTACCAATCTAGTATTAAAATGGCACCATACGAACTGCTTTACGGTAGGAAGTGTCGAACCCCGGTTTGTTGGGGTGAAGTGGGTCCACGCGAACTCGCCCATCAAGACATAGTAAGAGCAACGAACGAAAAGATCGATAAAGTTCGGGCACACTTGAAAGCGGCTCAAGACAGGCAAAAGGCGTATGTAGATAAAAGGAAAAGGCCAATTGAATTTCAAGTGGGTGACATGGTCATGCTAAAAGTGTCCCCATGGAAAGGCGTTATTAGATTTAGAAGGAAGGGGAAATTAAGCCCAAGGTTTATCGGGCCATTTAAGATTATCGGGAGAGTTGGCAAGGTAGCTTACCGTCTTGAACTACCGGAGGAGCTAAGTGGGATCCATGGCACGTTTCACGTATCTCAATTAAGAAAGTGCCTGGCTGACGAAACGACCTATATTCATTACGATGATATCGAAGTGGATAATAGTCTAAATTATGTGGTGAGACCGGTTGAAATTTTAGACAAAAAGGTCAAACGTTTACGAAATAAACAAATCGAACAAGTCAAATGGGAGCATAGGAAGGGTTCGGACACTACTTGGGAGTCCGAAGAGGAAATGCGACGCCTTCACCCTATTTTATTTGGTACGTAAATCGGTTTCGGGGACGAAACCCTTTTTAAGGGGGGTGGACTTGTAACACCCCGAAAATATGAAACTTTATATTGGAACTATAAAGTATAAATAGACAAGAATTTACTAACTAGGAATGTTAACCTAGTTAATTAGTTTACTAAAAATAACCTATAAAGGGTTTAGAGCTACTAAAGGATATGTTGAACTTAGTAGAGGGGCCTAAAGTGTTAAACTTAAAACTAAATTAAGTGGAACTAATAAAGAATAAACCAAACACCCCAAATTGAGGTGTTGGTCGACCAGAACATCTCAGGGGCGACACCCACTTCTCCCAAAAACCTAAAATCTCATAATCTTGCAAATTGAAGGGTTAATCCAAGTAGAAATCAAGAATTGAGCCTAGAATCGTAATCCTCATTGCAAGAGGATTCTAAGGTATGTGAAATTTGATGAAATCTATCAACTTGAAATTCTCATGATTCTGAAATTCTGAAATTTGATGCTTGCATGTGTGTTATTTGGTCGGATTAAAGTTGATTAGGTGTTTAGAAGTAAAACCTAACTAACTATTGGAGAAATCATGCCCAAATTCAGGGAATTCTATGAATCCATGGAAGCTAGGTTATGGGTTTTATAAGATGATGATGAACACTAGGATTTGAATGATAATTCTAGTATAAATTTCATCATAGGAGGTAATTCCTGTGATATTGATGTTAAAATGTGTCCAAGGTTACTAATTAAAGTGAAATTTGAGGTTTAAATCGCAAGTCATGAACTTGGAAATGATGGTAGGAAAATCTGACCCGTTAGGTGTTTGTAGAAATGCCTAAGTGAGGATTTTTGATGTTAAATTTGATGAGAACGCAGATTTGATCATGTTTCGCAATGATATGAATATGGTCATGGAAAGAGTTCTAAACAAGTTGTAAAACTGAATTTTCTAGGCAAAGAGTCCGGATCATCAAGCGGACAAGCCGAAGGGAATTCACGGGGGAAAGGCGTGCTCTAAAGGTACGAATTTACCATTTCGTTACATTATGAATTAATTAATAGTTTTATGTTGTAGTTTCGAAAACATGGTAAACAATATTTTAAATCTTTTGTAGTCTTTGTGTATGGGTTATAAACACACGTTAAACAAATTTTGAAATGATGTAACTTAGTCATTAGTTGACTAAGGTCTTGTTACTCATGAACTTCGTTAATGAAAGCCATGTACTTAAATCTTATTTTGTTAAAAATTTAGGATAAAATTTTAGGGTGTTACACCTAAGCGGACCGAATTGCGAAAGATTTTGATGGACGAAGCCCACAAATCCCGGTATTCTATTCATCCCGGTGCTGACAAAATGTACCAGGATCTTCGCTACAAGTACTGGTGGTCGGGCATGAAAAGTGATATTGCTCTCTACGTTGGTAAATGCCTGACCTGTGCAAGAGTCAAGGCTGAACACCAAAGACCCTCTGGCTTACTCGAACAACCACTGATCCCTATGTGGAAGTGGGAGAGTATAGTCATGGACTTCATAACGAAGCTTCCGCACACGTCATCAGGTCACGATAACATCTGGGTTGTTGTTGACCGTTTGATCAAATCAGGTCACTTTTTGCCAATACGGGAAGACTACAAGGTAGAACGATTAGCCCAAATCTACACCAACGAGATCATTTGTAATCATGGGACGCCTCGTGACATCATCTCTGACCGTGATGCTCGGTTTACCTTGCTACTGTGGGAAACGTTTCAAACGGCTCTCGGTACATTGCTTAATCTAAGTACCGCTTTCCACCCTCAAACCGACGGACAGACTGAAAGAACGATCCGTACTCTTGAAGACATGCTCCGTTCGTGTGTCATAGACTTCGGTGGTAATTGGGATACATACCTACCGTTAGTCGAATTCTCGTATAACAACAGTTATCATACAAGCATTCAAATGGCACCATTCGAGGCTTTATACGGAAGAAGATGTCGATCGCCTATTGTATGGCACGAGATCGGTCATTCGCAATTAACCGGTCCCGAGCTATTGCAAGAAACGACGGACAAAATTTTCCAAATTCGAGACAATCTAACGAAAGCTCGGAATCGTCAGAAAAATTACGCCGATAGACGACGCAAGCCCCTTGAATTTGACGTTGGTGACTACGTACTCCTAAAGGTTTCACCTTGGAAGGGTGTGGTCCGATTCGGTAAGAAAGGAAAGCTTGCGCCTCGATACGTTGGACCCTTTAAGATTCTGGAAAGGATCAGCAAAGTGGCTTACAGACTCTAACTACCGGAGGAACTCAGCAACGTTCACCCGACTTTCCACGTCTCAAACCTCATAAAGTGCCTGGCCGACCACGACTTACATGTTCCGTTAGAGGATCTACAAGTGAACGAAACATTACACTTCGTGGAAAAGCCTGTTGAGATCATGGATCGCCAAACCAAACAGCTCAGACTCTCGCGCATTCCTATTGTGAAAGTCCGATGGGAAGGCAAGCGAGGCACAGAGTTCACTTGGGAACTCGAAAGCGACATGAAGGCGAAGTACCCACAGTTTTTTGTTACGGCTTCGGCCTAATTTCAGGACGAAATTCCCTCAACTAGGGGAGGCTGTAACACCCCGTGTTTTCGAAAGTCAAAGTCAAGGTCAAAGTCAACGACCGATCGCGCGACTTGACTGATAGTGAATTTCTTTTATGTGTTTAATTTAGTTCTATTATGTGGAGTAAGTGTCAATAATCACAATAATAGACGTGTGTTATTCGCTATTCAATCAATGTACGACTGTGAACTATAGGAAGTAACAATGCGATAAAGTCAATTAAACGCTGATCAATCTAACTAATCAACATCGAATCGCAATCGAACTCGCAACTCGAATTACGCATTTTGGTTATTGTTATACGTGTGTGTGAACCTTATGTGTTACTTGTGCATGTTTATTTATGTTATGTGTGGTAATCAATCGAAACGCAATCGAACTCAATCGCAATCGAAATGGTAAAATAATTAGTGGAGAAGAGATAGCGCGTGATATGAGTGGTTGGGATTAAAAGTAATTTGACTAGAAAAATCTATCGCATCGTAACGCTCACAATCACAATCGTAACCTCAAAAATCGTTGCGCCGAACAATCGAAACAGGCGACCGATCGATCAGGCAACCAGCCGATCGACCAGCTGTCCGTACGGACTGCCGTCCGATCGGACAGGCTGTCCGATCGAGCTGCCTGGCCGAACGGCCAACCCTTTCCTCTTTGGGTAACCCTATAAATACCCCTTGTCACTCTCAAACTTACTACTTTTGGCAAGTGATGTCCGACCAGCTCGTGTTCCTCACTTTTCTTCAGATTTCTCACGATTCCGGTAAGATCTCGTCCTAAATCTTGTACTTTCATGATCTACACGCACTCCTACACCTTTCTATCTTTTAAATCTTAACTTTTAACCGTGAAATCATCAAGATTTGGGGTGTTCTAGGGTGACGTCATCATAAAGTTCTTATGAACTTCAAGTTTGACCTCATTCCACCAAGGATAACTCAGATCTGAAGGATTTCCACATGATTTTACAACGATTTCGCATAAATCTAAACATTTTCGAAAGGATAAAAGAGTTGAAAGAAATAATCACAAGTTTTCTCATTCTTTTACACTCAATGCACTCAAAACCGATAGAATCGGAGCTTGTGCCGGCTCACTACACATCATTGTGGTTAGGGTTGGTTCGAGATCCGTAACTCTACCCATGAGATTACCGAGTCCGGGTTAACCATGAACCAACATCTTAAACCGGTGGAACGAATGAACTTGGGTGGTTTCCTGTTCAAACGGGTCACTAGACTTAGGATGAGGTTCTGTTGGTTAGCACGATATCAACACATCTCGATAAAACGACAAACGAACAAAACAGCCAAGTGTAAGACAGACGGAACGACCAGGACGGAATGCTGTCCGATCGGACCACTGTCCGAACGAACTGCTAACCGTACGGGTTGTCAACCGCACGGGTTGCTAGCCGAACGACTTGTACAATATTTGAAAGATTGAATGTTGAACGAGTTGTTGTCCGATCGGACTACCATCCGATCGGATTACCATTCGAACCATGAGACATTTTGACTTCCACACTTAAACAAATTTTCAACATGTTCAATACACAAGGGATGCCATCCGAACGAACAACCGACCGAACGGGTGACAACCTGCTACGAACACGAAGTGTCCTACCGAACGGGTTACCGTCCGATCGACCGACCGTCCGATCGACCGACCCGAAAGGTAGAGATACTTCGATGTTTGCAGAATGCTACAACGAAAACTTCAAAAGTCAAGCCATCATACACAAACACATCCTTCTCAAAGGAAGAAACAATCCACTCGAACAGTCATCCGACCGGACTACTGTCCGAACGGACTACTGTCCGAACGGACTACTGTCCGAACAAACTGCCATCCGCACGGCCAGCCGTTCGAACGGACTACCATCCGATCGAACTACTGTCCGAGCCACTCGCACTCTGCCTTGTTTTACGCGTCACTTATCTTTATGCTATCAGTCTATTCAGGCTAATCTTGCTCTCTAAGCGCTCCCTTCAATCCATCAATCGCTGTGAGTATACTCGATCCCTTTTTGTTTTACGTACTTTGGGTGTTACATACGTTACTCATTCTAAATCACATCGAACATGCTACTCAATACTTTAACGCTAACCGTTACCGCATGTCATACGTGACTAAATGAATGCTTGTTTGTTATGTTTACACATGGAATGTTGTCTACCTGCCTTAGCAACGATAGTACTATTAGTTTGGACTCAGCACCCGTTCACTCGGGGGTTGTTAAGGACAATTATTTGCATGGATTACAGTGGTGATCATGTATTACGAACTACCTTGGGAAGTCAACCCGCAGTCATTGGTATCGATAGGTTCATGTCGATAACTAACATGCCTCATTTCTCTCTGTGTACGTGCTGGTTATGCGTAACGCTTTCGAACTCTATATGCTATTATCAAACTTGTATGCTCACCTTTACACTATGTGTATTGACTGTTATTTTGACGTATGTGACAGGTGCTTAGGATGCTTATCTGCTAGGAAATCGAGGCTAGAATAAGGCTCTAGAGGCCAACAAATAGTTGTCTGTACAAATGAAGTCAAGGGTCTCTAGAAGCAGATAAACAATTGGGCTATTTGATAAAAATCTGAGTTGTCGGAATAGAACTACTTGCCTAGATTTTGTCTGTAATAATTTGTTTACCTTTTGAGACATGGTATGGGACATGTTACTTTAAATTGATTGGTAATGATAATTGTTATGGAAACTTCTGGACAATTTGTTTCACTCAGTGCCATGCCCCGATGTTTCCGCCATCGGTTGGGGTGTGACAGTCGTGAGGGTGCCAAACCTAATAGCGCTATCAACTAATAACCCCGTTGCCCTACAAGAAACTAACCCGGTAGTATGATGGGACTTAAGTGATAGAGAGTGAGTGTATTATCCAACATTAACGTTTACTGAAAGCCGTTGCATATCCCCTGCAAGGATATGCGTATGTGAAATCCGCCTCACATCCCATACAAGGATGTGGGTATTTGAAAACCGCCTCATATCCCCTACAGGGATATGGGTTTACGAAAATCCGTTTACAAGTTTTTCCAGTTTGATTGTCCCCACCAGACGCATGCTTGTTTTGAGAGAAGTGAACTCACCTTGGTTTGCTCGGTATGACTAGTTTCTTGTTCACACTTAATCAGTCAAAGCCTATGATGTTCATGTACACGTAATCAGTTTACATTCACGTTGTTCAAATATGTCACGTATCCAACATACACGTTACGCGAGTAGCATACAAGTAAGACACACGTGCTTATACAAGTCGTAACTGCTAATCATGCAATCCATTGATCTATAACGTTTGTCGTAAAGTCACATAACAAGTGTTTTGTTCCCAAACAAGTCTACATCCCATGTTCATGATACATATCAACATTCACAGATGTACTGTTTATTCATACAAGTTAAGTCAAGGTTCTCATTTGATTAACATTATTACCATGCAACAGATAGGCTTTTACAACCCAACTACTCAATTCACACAGTTTCGTTCAATGTCATATACATCATACAGTTTCATTGTATATCATACACATCATACAGTACTGTTCATGGGGTGCTCCTCGGCGAAATACCTCCTTGCGACGAAGGATCTAGGTGAGGAAACACCTATTCTTCATCGGTGTTACAGGCGACGAACTATACCTTTTTCGTCGTGAGCAACAGTGATGAAATATCAATGTTTCGTCGAGATGAGGGTGACGAAATATCAAGTGTTTCGTCGACGGGGTAGTTTCGTCACGTTACCAGTTAACTATGCACACCCAGAAACCCTAATCGTCACACAACATTCCAACGAATCAAACAGCCAAATGATATCCAGAATTCAACAACAAGTCCATCGATTTCAGTTATGCTACCACTATCAAAATAATATTCGAACATATTACCAACATATCCTTAACATGAAAACAGTGAATCCATCATTCTATCCGATTGAAAACTAGTGAATGTTTAGACACCAACCATGAACATACTCACAACATTAAATCATATAATCGACATCAATAAAGCACAATCAATTTGGATGTAGATCATACCACAAGAGTATCTATCGCACACCACAACAATTATAATCATGAAGACAATTATAACACATGATCACAGACAATAACATTTAGAATCCAACTCAACCTATGAGTAAGTTCACTAACCGTGCTACATGATGTGACGGAGAGTGACCGAACAAAGGAAGTGGAGCTCCGAATGGGAGGGGACTGCCGCCGGCTTCGAATAAGTGAGAGAGAGAGGAAGAATGTTGTCTTTGAGCCTAGGGAGGTTTAGGGTTTGAGGCCGTATGTGTGTGTTTTGGAAATTTGGAGTCCTCATGCATATTTGCGGTACTAGTTAGAGGTGGTTGGGCCTTGATTGGGCTTCGAGTATTATGGCCGAGAATAGATCTGGGCCGAGGCCACTAAGTGGCAAAAGACCTCTTGACGAAGGACCATTCTTCGTCAAGGCTGTTGGTGACGAAAGACTCCTTCGGCGAGCCCTATTTTTCATCGACTAAGGTTTCGTGTGCCAAGTGTAAATCAAGTGTGGTATTCTGCTATATCTATACTTTACACAAAAAAAACAACATTCACCTTTTCAAGTAACAGTCAAATGTGACAATACACCAGTCATTCAAACATAGCAATGCCTTAATATTAATCATTCTAATAACATGCACGAGTTACAACACCATCAACTGAATTATGGAACAAGTAATACGTAAAAGAAAGGCCTCTAAATCTCAAGTTTTCACAAATATACCAACAAATATACCATGGAAGATTATGAGAATTTTATAAAACCATAGAATATTATCACATCTTCATTCACCATCATCCAACTTTCACTATCTCCTTCCTCTCATTCCCTTGCTCACGGCTCACACAACCCACACACACCTCTCCATTTTCAACCCATTCAATGCATTCCTAGGTAATTATAAGGTGTCTCGGGCCTATCTAAGAAGGTTGCAAGCATTGGAATTGGAAGGACCTCTTGCAAGTGCTTTTAACCACCTCATTTTCATCTTGTGATCATCCCTAGCCTTGAGCTAGTAGTAAGATCATCTACACTCTATTTTACATCTTATTAAGTTGGTTAAAAGATGTTACAAGTAACTTAACATGAAGAACACTAATGATCAAGAACATAAATCTTAAACATAAGCTTAAAAATCATAAGAAATCATGTTGTTAAGTGTTGTTATGCTTGTTGATTATTTGTGTATATGATGTTAAACATCATATGATCTTGCTAGATAGTGATTAAAGACATAATCTAGCAAGATGAGAGGATGATTATGTTAAAGATCAAGAGATCATCCTTATGTTACAACATGAACTTGAAAGATTTAATGTTTTCTTGAAGTATGATGATCAAAGTGTGAAATGAGACTTGTAAACATATGATTTCAAGAATGATTTTTCAAGAAACCAAGTTAAAAATACAAGATTTACATAAACCTGGTTCTTAAAGAGATTAACCACATTATTAGTGGTTAATCAAGTGTAGGAATATATGTTTAACAAGAAAAACTCAAGAAGAAATATTTTTAGAAAATTTATTCACAAGTTGTAAACATCTAACTTCTTCAATAATGATGTTTTTAAATAAATAACCACACTTTAAAGGATAACTAAGCTTACTAAACACACCAGTGAGTTACTACAATTTTTTATAAATTTTCAAGTTCATAAAATAGTGATTAATGCTTGATTTTGGCAAATTGGTAAGTATTGGTTGATTTATTGTTGATTGTGTTGATTTTTAAAAGAAAATGATATGCTTTGAAAGCATGGAAACCTCCATTTTTAAGGGGAAACTATGGCAAAATTTGTATAGAAAAATATTTTTAAACCAATATTTACAAGTATATTTTAACCATGACTTTTCATATAAAGTTTGCCATAATTCTTGTTACAAAAATTATAAATATTGGAGGTTGGTTTTTTGATAATAAAAGTGACTAAATATGTATTTAGGAAGATATATATTTAGATGTCACCATGTGTGTGATTATTTGTATATTATATGTATTAGTTATATTATTTTAAGACTTGAAATAATATAACTCCCCAAAATTCCAAGAAATAAACACATAATTTATACCCAAAACATTGGACAAAGCGAAAATGGAATATAACTTACAAAAATATTCCGGAATTTAATTCATAAGTATATTTTGGTAAACGGTATTTTGGAGATCAAGAAAACCAAAAATATGATTTTTACAATTACTACAAGATTATATCATATTTTTTACAAGAAGAAAATATATAATCTCTGGAAAAGGAAACATATATATTTTCTTGAAACTATTAGAAGATATATTATTTTTGGGAGAAAATATACATCTTCTTAAATAAACACAGAATACATTATTTTGGGGATGAAAATAGATTTATATATATTTTCAAAGTTAAACTTGAAAATGTATTATTTTCATGGTTTAAATGAAAATATAATTAGTTTTGCCCAGGGAAAAATTATAAACAATTTTTCTAGGTAAGATTTCCTAAAATATATGTTTTGAGAATATATATATTGGTGAAACTTATTAGAGGTATTATTCCGGAAAAATTAACACAAAAATTAAGTATAAGAATACTTAATAAATACAACAAAAATACGTATCCTCATACGTACAAGTACACGCTGGTATACGCCACAAATACTTGGCAAATACACAATTATAATATACACAAGTATGATCATACCCATCCTTGGGAAAATACATATGTATAATTACATGATATACCAAGTTAAAATATATTATTTTAACAAATATTCCAAATGATTAATAAATATAATTTAAGTTAAAATTATTAGTTGTATCTTAGGGACTCCTTAGTTCTTGATTGCAGGGTCGACATAAATCTCATTCTTATTCACCACGTGTCCTAAGAATCTTACCTCGCGAATCCAAAGTTCGCACTTCGACATCCTAGCACATAACTGTTCTTCCTCTAAGAATCCCAAGATGAATTGCAGATGTTGCTCATGACCTTCCTTGGTCCTTGAGCACATAAGAATGTAGCCAATAAATATAATCACGATCTTATCCAGGTACGGCTTACACACCTAATTCATGAGGTCCATGAATACTGTCGGTGCATTTGTTAAGCCAAACGGCATGACAAGGAATCTCGTAATGCTCAAAGCGAGTCCTAAAAGTCGATTTAGGGATACTTTCTTCTTGAATTTACAGTTGAGGACACCCTGACCTCAAGTCGATCTTCGAGTGGTAACTAGAACCTTATAATTGGTTGAACAAGTCATCAATCCTTGGCAAAGGACACCGGTCCTTGATATCCAATTCTCTGAAGTTGATGCAAAACGGAAACTGCCAACTTTCTTCTTAACGAATAATATTGGGGCTTCCCAAGGTGAGAAGCTCGGCCTGGTAGATTTCTTCTGCCTAGCAGCTCTTGCAGTTGCATCGGAGGCTCCTGTATCTCGGACGAAGCTAGTCGGTAAGGTGCCATTCGTCATTAGTGCCACTCCTGGCACTAGGTTTATCCTAAACTCCTCTTGTCGCTGTGGAGGTTGTCACACCCCAACCGATGGCGGAAACATCGGGGTATGGCACTGAGCGAAACAGATTGTCCAGAAGTTTCCATAACAATTATCATTACCAATCAATTTAAAGTAACATGTCCCATACCATGTCTCAAAAGGTAAACAAATTATTACAGACAAAATCTAGGCAAATAGTTCTATTTCGACAACTCAGATTTAAATAGAGCAATTGTTTATCTGCTTCTAGAGACCCTTGATTTAATTTGTACAGACAACTATTTGTTGGCCTCTAGAGCCTTATTCTAGCTTCGATTTCCTAACAGATGTGCATCCTATGCACCTGTCACATACGTTAAAATAAAGTCAATACATATAATGTAAAGGTGAGCATACAAGTTTGATAATAGCATATAGAGTTCGAATTTCATTAACGCATAACCAGCACGTACACATAGTGAAATGAAGCACGTTAGTTATCGACATAGGTCCATCGATACCAATGACTGCGGGTTGACTGCTGATGTGTGCAAAATGCAACATATAAATTACATCAATTGTGGCATAAAACTAACCCTTTTTAGTACTAATGTTGGAAAAAGTATGTTTTTGTCTTCCTTTTATATTTTCAGGATTAAATGAGCTCAAATTAACAAAAGAAGCTAAAAGGCAGCTAAATATAACATAAATACAAGAAAAGGAATAAACGTGGCATGCCCGACCTCCCCGAAAGCATCTTCCCAAGCAAAACAAGAGAACAGGAGGCTGAACACGCCCCGTGCTCAGTGAGCACGGGGGCGTGCCCAAGTGTCAGCATAAAAGACAAAGTTGTAGAAGCTTCCATCGCCCACCACGGGGCCGTGCTCAGCGGACACGGGGTCGTGGTCAACTTTAAGATTCGCAGAATCTAGGCAAATCTTGATAGTACAGATACGCTTCTGCACACGGGGTCGTGCCCAGCGGACACGGG
Organism: Helianthus tuberosus; assembly: GCA_030545235.1. Lineage (NCBI taxonomy): Eukaryota > Viridiplantae > Streptophyta > Magnoliopsida > Asterales > Asteraceae > Helianthus > Helianthus tuberosus. The sequence goes on from JARYGA010030161.1 coordinate 247,011, forward strand.
GCCGTGGTCAACTAATAAAGACAAGAGCAATTAATGAAGAAAGAGAAGGATGTGGACACGAGGCCGTGCCCGAGCTTCTGTTCAGCCTATAAATAGGAGTGCTTGGTTTAAGCTCAAACCATCCCTTGGCACACCACCTCTCTCACACTTCACCCACCACCCACCACCACCATAACACCATCATCCACCACCATCATCCATTGTCCATCATAGAGTGTGTGAGTCGTCTCGGGATCCAAGATTGATCGTAAGAGTTCTTGACAATCAAGGCCATGTTTGCCTAAGTCTCTTACATCACTTGGTGAAGACAAAGTGTCTAGTGTAATACTTTTTATTTTTAATCTTTTCGCACTTTTTAATTGGTTATGTATTAATGACTTTAATAACTAGTTTCTTATGTTGAAGGTGATTCTTCCTTATCGTTTGTCCGTGGTGTCTTGGCATTATTTTACTGTCTATATAAAATAAAAGATTTTCACCATTCATATCTCCACGGTCTATATGGAGGTATGTTGGCTACCTGGTCGGGGGTTAAGGGAACGGTTTGGTAAGAGTCTTGCCATTGTTCAGTGTATAGATCCTGCAAAGGACCTGGGTCAAATTTAGTAGGACCTCCTTCAATACTTAACGGTATTGGATGGCGGGGGTCCAAACTCTTTGACCCCCTCATAAGTTAAACTACTATTAAAACTTTAACCCGGCTACTTAGGATTGTATCCCTGCTGACTCAGACTACTTAGCCGAGGGTAACGTCACCTTCAAAAGAGGGGCCTACCACATTATGCATTAATAACTTAATTAATTATCTTTCAATAATCCGACCCTTTAGGATTGTATCCTTGCTGACTCAAACTACTGGGTTGAGGGTAACGTCACCTCCAAAAGAGGGGCCTACTACAATAACTAAGATAATCTCTTAAATAGTGCAAAAGTGCGAAAATAATCAAAGGTTACACTAAACACGAGTCGGAGCCAAGTGATTCATCTTGTCTATCTGTTTTTCTTTTATTTTTATTTTTATTTTTCAGCATTTTAGTTAGTTTTTATTTTCTTAGTTTAAAACATTTTTCTAAACTTTTGATTTGATTAGACGTTGAGGATAAACCGGTACTAAAACCTCTTTTGTCCTTGGACGACCTCGGTATCTTACCAACACTATACTACGCTCACGATGGGTGCACTTGCCCATATGTGTGTTTAGTGTTAGTAAATATCGTGTTTTATAAATTTAAAACTTGGCTAAAGAAAGTGTAAAAGAGCTTAAAATATACTTAAACCTACATATACACCTAACACGCATCAACTGCCTGAGGCAGTTCGTAATACATGATTACCACCGTAATCCATGCAAGTAATTGTCCTTAAGAACCCCTGCGAACAGGTGCTGAGTCCAAACTATAGTACTATCGTTGCTAAGGCAGGTAGACAGCATTCCATGTGTAAACATAACAACAAGCATTCATAAGCCACGTATAGCATGCATTAACGGTTAGCGTTTAAATAGTATTGAGTAGTGTGTTTATTGTGATTTGAATATCCGTAACGTATGTAACACCCAAAAGTGCATAAAGCAAAAGGGGATCGAGTATACTCACAACGATGATGGATTGAAGGGAGCGCTTAGAGAGTAAGGTTAGCCTGAACAGAACGATAGTAACACGATAAGCGACGCGTAAAACATTGCAAGATGTAAGTGGCTCGGACAGTAGTTCGGTCGGATGGGTGATCCGATCGGACGGTCCGGTCGTGCGGGTGACAATCCGTTCGGATGGTCATCTGGTCGGACAGGTTGTCCGGTCGGATGACTGTTCGAGTGGATTGTTTCTTCCTTTGATGTGTTTGTGTATAATGGCTTGTCCTTTGAAGTTTTCATTGTAGCATTTTGAAAACATTGAAGTATCTCTACCTTTCAAGTCGGTCGATCGGACGGTCACTCGTGCGGACGACAATCCGCTCGGATGATTTATCCGGTCGGACGACGACTCAAGTGGCGAGGTTACTTAGTGAGAACAAATCCACAGCAGGTTGTCACTCGATCGGACAGCAGTCCGGTCGGGTGGCATCCTTAGTGCATTGAACATGTTGAAAATTGTTCGAGTGTTAAAGTCCAAGTATCTCATGATTCGAAGAGTAATCCGGTCGGATGGTAGTCCGATCGGATAGCAATTCGTTCAATACTCAAACTTCAGATAAAGTTGTTCAAGTGTGGGACCCAAGGTGTAAGCCGTTCGGATGACCTAGTCGCTCGGATGGCCTATCCGTTCGGACAGTAGTCCGATCGGATAGCACTCTGTACTGTCCGTTCCGTTCGTCTTTCACTTGGCCGTTTTGATTGTTTGTTGCTTTTATCGAGACGTTTTGACAACGTGCTAACCAACAGAACCCCATCTTGACCCAAGTGACCCGATCAAACAGGAATCACCCTAGTTCGACCAGTTAACCGGTTAAAGACGGTTGTTCTTGGCTAACCTGAAATCGGTAGTCTCGTGAGTAGAATCCAGATCTTGAGCTAGCACATCACTGAGAATAAGTAGAAGACTAGAACAAGGTCCGATTCTATCGGTTTCGAGTGCATTGAGTGTAAAAGAGTTGAAAGAAAGTTAGAAACCATCTTTCAATCCTTTTTCACCATGAATGTGTCTAGATCTATGCAAGATCTTTGTTTATTTGTGTGAAAATCGATTAGATCTAAGTTGTTCTTGGTGGATTGAGGCCAAAACATGAAGTTCTTCAAGAACTCATGATGACGTCAACCTAGAACACCTCAAATCTTGTGATTTCATGGTTAAAAGTTAAGATTCAAAAGATAGAAAGGTATAGGAGTGCGTGTAGATCAAGAAAGTACAAGATTTAGGGCGAGATCTTACCGGATTAGAGAGAAATCAAAGAAAGGGTGAAGAGAGCGTGTTGTTCGGTCAGAGAGTTGCCAAAAGTAGAAAGTTTGAGAGTGACATGGGTATTTATTGAGTTACCCAAAGAGGAAAGTGTAGGTCGGTCGGATGGCATCTCGCTCGGATGGCTTATCCGGTCAGATGTCATCTCGGTCGGATGGCAACCTGGCACCAGGTCAAGTGACAGCCCGGTCGGATGGGCAATCCGTCCGGATGGCACTTGGTTCGGGTGTTCGGCGTGACGATTTTTGATATTTCGATTTCGATTGCGATCGATTCGAATGCGATAGAGTTTCCTAGTCAAATTACTTTTAATCCCAACTATTCATATCTAGCACTGTCTCTTCTCCACAAATTATCATAGCTCGATTTCGATTGGGTTCGATTGCGTTTCGATTGCGATTACCACAACATAACATAACATGCACAAGTAACACGTAAGGCACACACACATGTATAACAATAACCAAAATGCGTAGTTCGAGTTGCGATTCGATTTGATGTCGATTTGATTAGCATAGTTTGATTATCGTTTAGTTGACTTTATCACATTGTTACTTCCTATAGTTCACAGTCGTAAGTCGATTAGCACACATCGATTATTGTAATTAATGACACTTACTCCACATAATACAACTAAAACAAACACATAAAAGAAATTCTCTATTAGTCAAGTTGCGCGAAATTGGTCGTTGACTTTGACTTTGACTTCAGAAACACGGGGTGTTACAGAGGTAACCCAGCCAAGTCTTTGGGAAGGGCTTCTGGAAATTTCTTAACAACGGGGTTGTCTTCTAGCTCCAGCTCCTTGGTCTCCTTATCAGCAATGAGTAAGGAAGGCCATGCAACCCATTCGGAGGCGCTTCTGTCTCTCTATAACCAATGTGAGGTCTTGCAAATCCACCGCCTTATGGGGCCTAGTGCCCTCGCATCTATTGCAAGAAGGTTGTGTACTATAAGTGTCTCATCATTCGCAAGATAGATGCGAATGGTTTTCCTTATGACGAAAAACTTCCACTCTATCCTTGGATATCCAATCCAAGCTGACTATAATGTCATGACTTCCCAAGTCAATTGTAATAGAAGGTTCCCGCTCTCTAAGTTCCAAAATACAATCCTTAATCATCTCATCTGCTTTAACTAACCTTCTACTTGTCAATTCTAAAGGATACGGGGCGTCTATCCTACTTGAAACTAACCCAAGTAGATTCTTAATTCCTAAGAATACAAGGTTAAAGTCGGTGCCAGAATCAATCAAAATGGATGCATAGTGTTAGTTAATAGGGAACGTACCCGTAATCGCATCTGGATCCTGGCGTGCTTCACGAGCTCCTATCATGAAGACCCTTCCTCGCTTGGTTCTTCCTAGGGCAATCTTTCCTGGAGTACCCTACTTCACCACATTTGAAGCAACCTGGAACTCTACCATTGTCTTTTCCGCCTTGGTTGCCGTCATCATTTCCTCCTTGTTTGGGATACTTCACCCAGTAGGTATCCTTGCTGTGCCCTTCTTTTCCACACCTATCACACCTAGGCCTCAGACATCGACCTTCATGGTGAAAATTGCATTCCTCGCATATCGGCTTAGTCCCCAAGTAAATCTTACCACCGGCCTTATTGGTGGCTCCATAAGCTTGCATGCCACGAGGCGGGTCCACTTCCCTTCTTTTGTTTGCTTTAGAGCTTTCATAACTGACTTGGGTGCCTATCTTTGGGTTTGAAGACTTTCTTTTGTTATTGCCCGAAGACTCCACATGAGTTTCTTTCTTGTTTGCCTCAGATCCCGACAACTTTCCCATACGAAGAGCTTCTTCAATAAGTGCGACACTCAAATCGATAGCCTCTGTCATGGTTGGAGGCTTTGAGACAGTAACCATGCTCAGGATTTGAGGTGCAAGTCCCCAAATGAATCGCTCAATCCTCTTGAATTCCGGCTCGACTAAGTAGGGAACAACCCTAGACAAGTCGTGAAAGCGTTGGACGTACTCAGAAATCTTCGGCCCGTCCATTTTCAAATTACAGAACTCAGTCTCAAGCTTCTGAATCTCAGACCTGGCGCAGTATTTCTTCCGCATCAATTCCTTGAGCTCGTCCTAGCTCAGTGCATAAGTAGTAGCTTCACCGAGTGTCTGAACCTGAAGGTTCCACCAGGAGAGTACGCCATCCAAAAACAACCCTGAGATATAGGTAACTCTATGCTCGGGCGAACATTTACTCATTCTCAGAACGAAGTCAGTCTTTTATGCCCAACGAACAAAAGCAACGGCACCTCCTGTGCTATCAAAATTCAATGGCTTGCAGTCCAGGAACTGTTTATAGGTGCAGCCAGTTGGAGGGTTACTTCCGAAATGCCACCGCTGTGTTTAGAGCGGGGGGCTTCATGCTGCGCTATAGCTTGGGAAATGCGCTCTTCGAGTCCGGCCTTAGTTAACGTAATGGTGTCCGTGTCACGTCTGGGCGGCATTTTCTTCTGTCAAAAGGTATGGGGTAGGTTAGACAACATTCCATAATTGTCTATGAGGTACATATTACCACAAGCAAATATGTAATCACCTAATATCACATGCATATATAATCAACAATGTATAAGTAAGGAAACAACTACTATGCAGCTTCGTCTAAAAAAGACAGGGTTTATGTAGGAAAGTTGGCATCCAGCTAAAGTATTCAAAAAATGTTCAAAACGCCAAAACAAAATCAAGAAGATAGAGGCTGATGACAGTGAAGATTCGGAAGAGAAATTAGATTACCATTTTTTATTTTTTTTTATTTTCATTTTTTATTTTTTTATATCAAGTTATATTTTGTTTTTTATCTAATTCTCTATAAATAAAATACATTATTATATAAAACGCCAAAAACTTCAAACACCAAAACGCTAGTAGTATGAAAACTGGGAGAACGGATGCTGGCAAAGCACCTTTTAAAATGTATTAAACGCCAAAAAATTCAATACACGCCAAAAAAAATTGGTCTTATTGTAATCTTATGCAAATATTAATGACTCGTAGTGAATTATTATACAAAACAACACAAAACGCCAAAAAATTGACCAGAAAACTCTATAACGCCAAAAAATTATCTACGTCACACAGAAACAATTAATTCAACGCCAAAAAGTTTAATAAATACAACTAACGCCAAAAAAAACTTAGACGCTAGAAAATAATATACCGCGTTGGGAAAATAAAAGAAGATTGAAAAGACAAAAAAACCCCTGGGACCCTGATCATGCCCCGCGCCACGTGTTGGGCCAGAATGCGTTCTCACCGTTCTCACACTTTTGAGCGTTTTCTCCTGATCTCGTTTCTCTCTCTCTCTCTCTCTCTCTCTATATATATATATATATATACACTAGCAGGATGCCCGCGTGATGCGGCGGGAGCGACATATCGCATTGCAGTACTCATTTTGGGTAGTTTATTCATATAATGTTAATGGTAGCATCATTGTGATCGATACACATCAAAAGAAAAGTAATTGGGTAATCCATTTCATAGTGATGTGCGTGGTTCAGTCGGTTCGGTTATTATCCTCAACCGAAGCTGAAACTGAAGTCATTGGTTAGTCTATTTTATTAACCAACCGGTTTTCGGTTAATCACTTCGGTTAAATTGACGGTTTTCGATTCGGTTCATTTAATTTCAGTTAATAGCATAAACCAAACTTGGGCTAAAACGTTTGCTTAGAAATATAAGACATTGAGGTATAAATACATGAATTAAAAGTATAAATATATGAAATGGAGATATAAAATATGAAATATATGAACTGGAGGTATAAAATATGAAGTTTATGAAAATATGAATGGTTCGGTTCAACTAATTTTGGTTAAATGAGATCACAGAAAAATGATAACCGGTTTTTGGTTAACTCGGACCTTTTATAAACTTTATTTCCCAAAAGCATTCCTTTTTCCCTTTTTATTAAATATTAGATTTAGTTATATAAATCCTAATATTTTCCGGGTTAATTTTACCACTACCGGTAATTTACCCGTCTTTTAGTATTAACGTGGTTTGATTACCAAACCCATTTTCAGGGTGTTACAAGTCTACCCCCTTAAAGATGTTTCGTCCTCGAAACCTTTCTTACATAGTTCATTGAGTTTTAAACTCAATGCATTTGACCTGAGTAATCTTTTAAACATTACTCATACTTTAACCATTGTATTCAACCCGTTTGACTAGTTCATGTGAAATCCATTACTTGTGAACAGTCAAACTTTGTTCTTTATTCTCCCCGTTCAACCTCACAATAGTTGAACATAATTATTAAAATTTCTGTTTGCGAAATTTTATAGTCTTTTAGTCATAACTCATAATCCGAGTCTTTTGACTTTCAATCTGCATTCCCGTCTCTCGGTTTACGCATGTGTTTAAATTCCTACCCATCAAACGGTTGACTTACCGAAGTCATTATTAATGCAACCATTTAGGTATGCATTAAGACTTCGTTTTGAATCACTGGGTCTTGGCTCAGTGGCCACCGACACCCATTTAGTGTCTCTTGAGGCCTCCCATTACGTGGAGGTCGCGGGTTCGAATCGTGGTTACTCCAGGCTCTTCAATCCAATCAAGTTGGCAAGGGTATTTACCGCCAGGGATCGTTGTCGGGTCGTGACCTGGGAAGGGAGATCCCTTCCACGGCTAAGGATACCGTGCACCGATCCTTTTTTTTAAGACTTCGTTTTGAACTATTTGGTTATCTTAGCGAAATCCATCGCTTTATTCAACCAAACTTTTATTCTTATATGATCATCCTTGATGGTCTTATAAATTCTGAATGATGATTATCATCATCATCCTTTCTTTATTACGACCAAGGTCAACGACTTCGATCGTCTTTTCGTATGGGCAATACCTTGGTTTTTTTTTACCCTGCGGTTCATTTCTACTTTGGTTTTACATGCCCTTATTGTCAACCATGGCTCTTTCGTCCAAATGACTTATTTCACGAATTCCCTTGGGTCATTTATTTCTATATGCGTCATACATCGTTTTTATGGCTCCCTCAAAAAACCATTTATACGAGTATGCCCAAAAGATTTCTTGACCCCAAGGTTCTTTTAACTTTACCACATCGGACCTAACTGTGCTCATTATAAGAAGCTCATGGTATCATGTGTTCACTACTTACTTGGCCAGAGTAAGCGATCAACACATGGTACACATGACCTTATTATAATTACCACATCACGTCCCATGTAAGTAATCTCTCGATTTATTCATTTTTATGATTTCATTTGGTAAAACTTTATTTAATTATCGATTAACAATTATTAGTTATATCCATTTTAACTTTGAACATATACAATGTTCCTTTTTATAACCATTTATACAATCACATTCGTTGATGTGATCATTGCCTTTCTCACTTTGATCTTTATTGAGAATACTTACTTGGATGATTACTTTCATCCAAGCTTATATTTAAACTAACTTCAGTTATTGTCTTATTATTCATGACCATGAATAATACATATCTCTACTGAATTTCTCTTGGAAACTGTCATTCACTATGTGTTTGTTGCATATTTCAGTTTATGCTATAAGTTTAAGACGTGTACCTTATAGATACTTGCCCTGATAAACTTTCCTTGTTGTTCAATTTCTCATTCGAGATCGTTTCTCAATTCCAGTCTTTAGCGTGTATGACTTACTTGTCATACTTCAGACCATTTCTTTATTGTATCGATAATTCTTTAGACTCTCATAATCTTCGGATGCGAGGATCCTTTAACTAAAACGTATACGAAGATTAGTAACGTTTATCATTAATAAGCGCTCGTACTCTACTACAAGGCATTCTACGACACGTGTTAACACACGTAATTCGTTTACCTATATCGGTCTTTTATCGCCTTATTTGGGGTAACGTGTTTTACACGATAACCTTATGTGTTGTTTTCAACACTTTACATGCTAGACCGTTAATGTATTGAATAACTTACCAGATTTTGCGATCAAGTCTCGAACCGAACACTTTACTCTTTAACCTGGAGCTTTGATTACCAACTTGTAAGACCCTTAATCCATTTTATACGATTATCATATAATTTCAAGTGTTTCCTGATTACTATCATGTATGATGATTCTAATCATAATTATATCATCAAATTCACCTTATGATTAATACCCACTTATCCTAGTGTGGTAATTCATCAAATCATTCAACTCATAACATCATATGTATAATTTTCACTTAGGGTTTTGTTCCTAAGAAAGTATACATCACTAATTCAATCATAGCTTCAACAATTCATTCATAATTCGCGATTATGATGACTATTCAAATTACACAACTTCTCAAATCATCAAAATTTGACATACCTCATGATCCCCTAGCTTGGGTGATCATTAATTCACGTTCAATTGTGAATTTAGACTTCATTTGGCCCTTCAATTGGATGATTTTGTTGAAAGTTAGGGTTTTGGCTCCTGGGGAGCTTCTGGGTTCGAACATAACACCCAGAACACACACTGAATGTGTGTTTTATTATTAAGTTTTCCTTTTATAACTTAACTTTCCAATTATCCGAATCTGGCCCCTCTTGTTTGATTAGTTACTAAGTAGGGCACAACCTACTTATTTCTAACAATATTCCCACTTATTAACTAGGTTAAACATTCCTAATTAACTTAGTGGGTTTGGGGAATTTATAACTCAGTTTATTTTAAGTCCCGTTAACTTGGACCTTTTATAAACTTTATTTCCCAAAAGCATTCTTTTTTTCCTTTTTATTAAATATCAGATTTAGTTATATAAATCTTAATATTTTCTGGGTTAATTTTACCACTACCGGTAATTTACCCGTCTTTTAGTATTAACGTGGTTTGATTACCAAACCCGTTTTCGATGTGTTACACACAACCTTCACCTGACCTTCCGGCCACAACCTTCACCACTGACAACCACCTAAGAAATCTAATGTCACCATCAGATCTGTTTTTTTCACATGGTTTCAACCCCCAAATTAGTTGGGTTCCGGTTTGCAATACCCACTCTGTTAGTTGAGCAATGACAATTTATATGGCTTCACAGGCATGAGATCAAAGTGGTGGTGGTTTTAATAACGAGGGTATTGTGGTGGTTCTAATGACAGGGTGGTGGTGGCGGTTTGACAGAATTAATGTGGTGGTGACGTTTTGCCGGAAGTACTATGGTGTTGACGGGAATTAGTGAAGAAGATTTTGGGTTTAGAGGGAGAGGGAGAGATGGTAAGGGTGAATGGTGATGGTAATTGTTACAGTAAGTAGGGAGAGAGATAGGGGTGATGAAGTGGATTGTTTTTTCTTATATATATATAGGGTGGGGTTCTGGAGTGAACACTAGTGCATTTGTGAACCGAGTGAACAAATCCTTGCCATTGATCTACACACGTGTATTGCCAGGATCTCATCATCAAATCGTAAAATACACTAGTGTATTTCAACATCAAATCCTTGCCATTAATCTACACACGTGTATGTCCAGGATTAGTTCACTCAGTTCGCAAGCTACACTAGTGTTCACTCTTGAATCTAATCCTATATATATATATATAGGGAGAAGATCATGCGAGAACCACCTCTTATTGCGAGAACCGCGAGAACCAATGTGAACACAACCAAAAATGCCTAAAAATTGCTAAAAATCACACAATTTTTTTTGTTGATTTTTTTAATATTTTTTATGTTAAAATCGCTACTTTTCGAAGCCAAAAAAAAAATTTATTTTTTTTTATTCGAAAAGTAGCGATTTTAACATAAAAAATATTAAAAAAATAAAAAAAAAATTAGATTTTTTTTTTTAGGTTTTTTGGGGGTTTAGTTTTTAGCATTGTAGCTTGAGGGGGGGGGGGTTAGGTTTTTGGGGGGAGGGGGGTTTAGGTTTTTGGGGGGTTTTAGTTTTTAGCATTTAGCTTGGGGGGGTTAGGGTTTTTTTTTGGGGGGGGGGGGGGTTTAGGTTTGGGGGGGGGGGGGGGTGAGGGTTAGGTTTTTTTAGGTTTTTTTTAGCTATTTTAGGTTGTGTTCACATTGGTTCTCATGGTTCTCACAATAAATGGAGTTCTCGCATGAGCCCCTCCCTATATATATATATAGGGAGGGGCTCATGCGAGAACCACCCTTATTGTGAGAACCTTGAGAACCAATGTGAACACAACCTAAAATAGCTAAAAAAAACCTAAAAAAAAACCTAACCCCCACCCCCGACCCCCAAAAAACCTAAAACCCCCCACCCCCCCCCCCCCCCCATCTAAATGCTAAAAAAAACCGTAACCCCACCCCCCAAAAAAAACCTAAACCCCCCTCCCTCACCCCCCCCCCCCCCCAAAAAAAAACCTAACCCCCCCCCCCCCAAGCTAAAATGCTAAAAACTAAACCCCCAAAAAACCTAAAAAAAAATCTAAAATTTTTTTTTGAATTTTTTAATATTTTTTATGTTAAAATCGCTACTTTTCGAAGCCAAAAATAAATTTTTTTTTTAAAAAAATTTAAAACAAATTTTTTTTTCTTCGAAAAGTAGCGATTTTTTTTTATAAAAAATATTAAAAAATTCAAAAAAAAAAAATTAGTGTGATTTTTAGCTATTTTTAGGCATTTTTGGTGTGTTCACATTGGTTCTCGCGGTTCTCACAATAAGAGGTGGTTCTCGCATGATCTTCTCTCTATATATATGGGACCGCTAAAATGAAAACCACCTCCAGTTTTAAGAACCGCGAGAACCAGTTCCTAGCCATTAGATCTTCAAGATCAATGGATGAGATTAAAAGTAACTAAAAATAATATTAAATATTTTTTGTCTTATTATGTTTTTAATATTTTAATCCAAAAGGGTAATTTAGTAAAATGACTCTATTTTGTCCTTTTGTCTTTGTAAAACCCAAGAAGATCTTTCAATGATATCAAGTTTAACTTGTGTGAGTGCGGAATCCAAACACAAGCGGATTCAAGAAAACAATAAAGTAAAATAAACACAATAAGCAAATCGAAAAACTATCTTGCATTCACCTTACATCTGATGATTGATACAAGACATGCAAAAGATCTCGAGTGGCCTCTAGCTTCTAACCAAGCGATCAACCCTCTAAACATAACAAGGGTTTGTTTATATAATACCTAAGATGGACCGAAACCATCCTAAGCCCACTCGAGATCTCACCAAAACCCATTACTAACATTCGACCCAAAACATATTAATTAAACATTACAAGATCAACCCTAAACTATTATATTTCTCATTGCATAAACCTTAAGGTTCCAACAATCTCCCCCTAGGTTTATGCATAGAGAGTCTTGAAACTTCAACTATCACGAGCACCACCCAATCGATCTTTGAGGCCACCAAAACCTTTTGTGCGAATATGTATGGCTAAAGCAACAGCACCAGTCCATGCTTTTGCAATTTCTTCATATTTTTCAGTAGCTCTAATTTGATGACGAGCTAACACTTCCAGATCTTCATAAGCAAGATTCAACAAATCAACTTGATCCACCAAGTGAAAATTCACATCATCATCACAAACAATTACTCCTTGCCCTAGACGCTCATCATAAGCCCAAAAATGCAAGGACTTCAAAGCACTTTTTGGAATCTTTCTCACCAAAGGAATCACCTTTTCCTTATCAGTTACTGGCCAGTGCACAATCTTCATTCGCTTGTTTGTATATGGATCTCTAACGCCTTTAGCTGGTTTAATAATAGACTCTGCAGTATGTATAAAAGTAAAACCACGAAGAACCTCCCTCTTCAATCTCTCGTAAAACAAATAACCACAACCTCCAGGCTTGTCATCCGCATAAGGTGAATTAGACAAGTTTGCCAAATCAATCTTTGTGAAAGTCTGGAACTGAGCTGGATTTTTGTACCATTCAACAGGTCCAACTTTCCTCTTTATCCACCATCTTCGACGATCATGATCAAAACCTCAGCTAACTACACCAGATCTATTTCCAACTTTATCATAGAGAGTTTCACCAACATCCATTAAATGATGAGTTACGTGAGCATCATCATCATCTGGATTAAGATTCTTGTTCTTCAGAATAACAAACTCCCTTTTCTTTTTGATTCTCTCAGCCTTTTCTTTGTCTGCAACTGGATCAGTAACTTTTTTGAAATATTGTTCCATAGCTGCACTTCTCTCAGCATCATCCTTTTCAAAGGCTTTTCTTCTGTTTTCTACATCAGTCGGATCAGAAAACTCTTGTCCAAACTTCTTCTCTAGCTTTCCACGTAAATCATAAACCATATTAAACAACAAACTGACATCTCCTTGAAGCTGTTCAATTTGCTGATTCTTTTGCACTATAGTATCTTCAAGTTGGATAATCTTGGCGTCTTTATGAATTGAATCTTGCTCAACTACAATTAACCGTTTCTTCATCTCTCTCATACTAATGAAATCATCATCATCGCTTGAATCATCATCAAATGGCATTCTAAACGGCTCTTCAGGTCTCTTACCACTTGAACTGCTAGGCACATCAAGAACAACTCTAGAAGGACCTGCAGATTCAGAAACACCAAGTGGCATTGTCTCAACAACAGTATCAGTATCAACATTTGTAACCTGAACATCTGCAGTGGTGGTCTCCAAAACATTTCTTTGAGTGTCAGTGTTGAACTCAAAGATATCTTCAGTAGTGGTGGTGGTGGTGTCAGTGACAGTCTTCTCAAAATCGAAATCATACAATCCATCATCATCTTCAGCAATGTTCATAGATTGATCTTTGTTTTGTCCAACATACATTCCGAGTCGAGGATCCCTCTTTTTCCGTTTCAAAGGCAATGAATCAGGATCCTTTGGGTTCTCGCTAGGCTCTTCATTTGATACTGTAAGATTGGAAAGAGGATTTCCCATCTTATCAGTCACAGACTTTAACAACAAAGCCAAACTCTCAGCAGTAATCACAGACGGAACAGTAGAAACAACAACCTCCGCTTCTTTTTCAGGAGGAAGCTCTTCATCATCTCCTGAATCACACAAAATCTCTATGCCCTCATCGTCAGAGTTAATTGTTAATATCTCTGTCTCAGGCTCATTATCAACAGCACCCTGAACATCATGCTCTTCAGCAACCATTGCATTGACTGGAACAGGTTGTACTATTACCAGATCAGCAGCTACGTCTTCAGTCTCTGCAAACTGACCAAATTTCTCTAATGGAATACGTCCCTCAAATTTCTTTTATGTACCCTTCTTGGTAGTGAGAGCACCAAAACAAGAAGGACCCATAGGTTTTAGCTCCAAGGTGTCACCGGATCGTGTCAAATCAGAATAACGGGCATTGAAAATCATCTGTAAAAACCTTGGATACATAATAAATTTATCCTTTCGAACTCCAGTAACATTTCTCTTCATCCCTTCAAAAATATACTTCGAGAAGTTGAACGGCTCATTCGTAATAAGTGCAATGAAAGCAGCCGTTTAAGTAATGTTCAGTTGATCTGTTCCCCCTCGATTTTCTGTCATACACAAGATAAACATGTGTGCCAACAAACGCCAATACGGGTGCAGAAACTTCTTAACGAGTGACGGATATTTTCCTTCATAGCTCAAACGAGGTAAAGTAGCCTCTATAGTATCACTTGGAAGCTCAATTGGATCAGATTCAGTATCACCAAACTGAAGAACTTCTCTTATCATTTGCTCAGTAATGACGATCTTCTTCTTCTGAATCTCAGCTTCTATCATTCCCTTTCCGTCAGCTCCTTGTGCTTCAAATCTTGCTGTCTTCCAAAAATCTTGAACAAGACTTTCATAAACAACAGGATTATCTCTCAGTGCATGAACAAGTCGGCAGCTATTCAACCCTTTAATCAGCGATGTATACAATCTCTTGTGCTTCTCTGGAGGAGCAGCTAAGTATCAAGCTTGATTATGCGTAGAAATAAACTTTAGATCCATATCTACATAACAGAAACATTTAAGCATATAAGGATTTATACTTGATGAAATTTATTAACAAAACAAATCATGTCAACAGTGAATACAACTGGTCAACATTCAACAGGCTGATCATCGATCAACAACTCAGATTGCAAAAGTCAGTAATGACGTCACTCAAAGCCATAATGTTTCGAGTCGAGATCGTGTGATTTCGAGTCGAGACCTAAGTCAAGACAAAAGAATCACTCGAGACTACCGTATTTTTGACTCGAGACCAATATGCCATCGACTCGAGACCTCAGTCGAAACAGAAGAGATTGCGACTCGCAAACACAGATCTCGAGTCCCTAAAAATTTTCTTCAATCTGAGTCGAGATCTCCCAAACACCTTTTGATCTGTTAAAATTTGGATCAAAATCCAAAAACACTTTCAAAATTTTTTGAAGACCAAAATATGTCCAAATTTAGGGTTCATGAGCATCTTCAAACATTCATATGATGTTCAAACTATCTTCATCAAATCTTCAAAATCCTGCAAAACTTCAAGATAATCATCATTAAATCTATCAAAATACCTTCAATAAACTCAAAACAGCAAGTCGAAACCGGAGTGTCGCCGGAAAAACAAAAGATATCGCTGGAGAGTGAGAGAGAGTTTTGAAAGTGACAAAGACTTGTTTCGAGTGCACAATGGGGTCTCGAGTCGAGATCCCTTTAAATATTTAAAGTCTGTGGGCCGGGCCTTTAACAAGTTGGGCCGAGACTGCAATCTCGATTCGAGACCACAACTTTGTTTAACAATTGGATTTATTGAATAAACAATTTTTATTATTATAGCAATCCAATTAAAAACATACTTTTCTTATATAACCCTTCAACTTTATGAGCATGTTTTTATTAAACCAAAACCTACAAACATAAAAATAAATAATATCGAAATATTATTTACAAAAATAAAATAAGGAAATGTCATAATTTGCTCAGGGATCAAATCACGAGTTTCGGGCTTGACCACACTTATCAACACTGATCTACTTCTGAAAGATCTAGACAATTGCCAGTATATTTGTCCACCTAAACTCATCTCCCTAGACCTTTTTCATATAACTACCTGTAACAAATTTTATCATGTTTTGATTTCTTAACAATGAACACCCAAACAAGTACTAATCAAATCCCGGAAATATAAACTGCACATTCTATCATGCAAGTAGCTTCCCTACCACATATTTCACAAGTCCAATCCAGATCTCTGAAATCTTAACTGGGAATAGATTGAGAAGAGAACATAATAGATCTTAAGCAGAGATGGTATAATATACAGATCAAATGAGTTTTTCTCAATTTGATATAGGTTTCTTGGGTTTCTTTTGGGCACTTGAGGGCCTCTTTCGGGTGTATAAATGATCTATAGAGCGACAACGTACAGCTAGGTCAGCATGTATCTTGTGACAACTCGAAATTTAGAACCTTTCGTGTACCTTAGTACAACCTACTTGCAATGTTATGTGACTAGTCAACGTGTTGATTTAATAATATAAGTGACTATCCTATGTGACTAAGTGTTATGTTTATGTGTCGTGCTTGCACGTATGTGCATATTTATGTGAACCGAGACAACAAGGACCCGACTCGAGACCATGCGGTCTCGAGTGAACAGTGTAACACTTGGGCCGGATGGGCCACACACCTCATTTAACCCAACCAAAACCCATTAGGGTGCACCCATGTGGAACAACTATATAATCTTTAATGATAGCCAACTTTGCCATTCTTTAGACAACTTCCACACACTCTCCCACACACACACTCCTATATCCTCCTTCACTAAAACCCTAGAGACCAAGCATCACCTCTCCTCTCCTCCTTCTCGGATTCAATCGGCTACTACAAGGAGCTCTCGGATCGGCACACACACACCCATTCGGAAGCTTCATTCTTCACCTCCACCTCTCTAACCGGTTAGTAATTCATGTTAGATGTGTGCTTCGGTTGATGATGATGTATGATGAAGATTATGTGATAATATGTTTACTTGTTAAGTTATACATAGGATGAATATATCCTTCTTGAGAAATCGGTGTTAAGATTGTCCATGATAAAGATGTTTGTTTGATTTCGAGTGCACATGTTCATGTTTGATATGTGGGAAGTGTACTAGATAGCATAAAAATGGTGGTATGTTGATGATAAATCTTAGATAAATGCATGTATTGATCGGATATGTTAGAGTTAGAAACCAATGAGAAAGACAAAGTTATGTAACCATTTTGAGTTATGCTTGTTCGGGTTAACCGAGTGTGCTAGATGAAAAACCCTAATGAAGAACATGATGAATATATGAAGAACTGTTTGAACATGATATGAATATTTGAAATTTATGTGTTTGATCCGTTTTTGGTTAGGGTTAGACAAATAAACATGTTTATGAGGGTAGTACATAATGTTGCATGAAATCAGAATGTTATTGGATAGTACAACTGTGCAGAATCAGCTTATGTCCAGTCGAGACCTTCGGTTGCGACTCGAGACCACCACATGATGAGTCGAAATCCCCCGGTTGCGACATCGGTTGCGAGTCGCAAACACCTGGTTGCGACTCGAAACCACACGGGATCAGCACACAAACCTTATGACTCGAAATCTCAGTTACGAGTCCGGTTGCGACTCGAGACCAAAACAGCATGAACCGAGACCATGATTACGAGTCCGGTTGCGACTCGAGACCGTGACCATGATAACTCGAGACCGCAGTTTGCGACTCGGGTTGCGAGTCGAGAACGCTTGGTTACGACTCGAGACTATACACATGTACACGCTGTTTGGACTTGCACCTCATTTCGGACTTAAGTAATTGGGCCGGACCTTTGGGCCTAATGCATGGACCTTATACGTGCTGTTGTTTATGAATAATTATTTGGGCTGCCATGGATGAAACTTGCATGCAATGTGCTAGCATACGTGTAGAACATACGTGCAATACGTGGTTTGAACCTGACTTGTATGACACAACTGTGATAGGACGCGAGTGACCACAATATTGCTTGTTTGACTTTTCTGTGTATCTACCGAGCAAACCAAGGTGAGTTCACACCCTCTACAAAGCATGGGATTCCCAGGGGTCGGGAATTGGGGTTAAGGAACATGGGTTCCTCGTCCTCCTTGGGTAGGACAGCAATGATTCAGGAATGTAATTCCTCGTCCTCACGGACAGATAACTCGTACTAGACCAAAACTCTATCACGAAGTCCCTCATTTTTATATCGACTTAATCGCCGGGCCAATGGCGAGCGGGTCATTAGTTAGATAGCGCTATTTAGGTCTGACAAACCTCACACCGTGCCGCAGAGGATGGGCGTGAACTAATGGATCTGGGGCACGTCAATGATGATAGACATTGACAGTTTCAGGGCACATAAACATGACTACAGTCAGCAGTCGATATGGTAACGTGTATAGTGTATACATGGGGTAGCCCCCACGGCCGAAATGCCAGATAACTAACACGGGGTAGCCCCCACGGCTGGATTGCCAGAATAACCAGGAATAAACAAGTCACGTTTTTAACTATGGGGTGACCCCCACGGCAGGATGCCAGCTAAAGGAAACTGTTTTCGAAACTACTTAAAACGAACACCCAACCGTGAACTCACTCAACTTGTTGTTGACTCGTTACTACATGCTTTGCAGGTCCTTAGGTTCTTAGCTGGAGCTTGCATGGAGGAGGATCGTTGTGGGACATGGACGACTGTGTGCCATGTGGAACTTTGAAACAATTAAACTTATGCTTTGATTTAAGACTTATGCTTCCGCTTGCAACTTAACTATGTTTTGTTTGAACACCAATTGTATTGGTTGGATTTTTATAACTACTTATATGCTTGTTCAATATGATTGGTGGCTGGATCCTGGTCAGTCACGCCTCCAAGCGGTAGTACTCCGCAGGTGGATTTTGGGGGTGTGACAGATTGGTATCAGAGCCATTGGTTATAGAGAACTTGGTTTTAATAAAGGGAAAAACGTTTTTATTAAAATCAGACTATAACCTGTACAGTGCTCAACGGTCCACAACGACGCTTCACTCCACATGCAAGGCTCGACACACTAGGTGATATGGTCTGTGTATATTGCCTACTTGTTAGTTACATAGTACATTGCTTATGGTATGCTTGGTTAGTGTAACTACTGTTGCTTGAACACGTGCGTACTACTCTATCTTATCGTCGTACTTTCGCGAACCCCTCTCACTCACGTTCTTCTTGATATGAAGATCATGTCTGGACGCGTTAACCTGACACAAGCCCAGTTGACGGCTCTGATCAACGAACGAGTTGCCGCAGCACTTGCAGCTGCACACGCAGGAGGTATATCCTGCAGTCCGAACTCATTCTAGGATCTTTAGAATCCTACTCTCGTGAACCAACCTTTGTGTTAAACTCTGTCTTTTCTTTCACCCACGATAGGTCATCATGTTCAGCCACCCGTGTGCACTTTTAAGACTTTCATGGACTGCCGACCAACTACTTTTAGCGGCACTGAAGGAGCAGTAGGTCTCCTACACTGGTTTGAGAAGCTAGAATCTGTGTTCGAAATGTGTGAATGCCCTGAGGCGCACAGGGTGAAGTATGCTACTGGTACTCTCGAGGGTTTAGCCCTCACATGGTGGAACGCTCAGGTTCAAATGCTGGGGTTGGTTGCTGCCAACGCCACCCCATGGGAGAATTTTAAGGAAATGATCAAGGAGGAATACTGCAGTCGTGATGAGATTCACAAACTGGAAGTGGAGTTCTTCAACCTCAAGATGACGGGGTCGGAAATTGAAGCTTATGTGAAAAGGTCGAACGAACTGGCAATTTTGTGCCCTACTATGGTGGATCCTCCCATCAAACGCATCGAACTATTTCTTCAGGGCTTAGTGCCAGAAATCCAAAGTCATGTGACTTCAGCGAACCTCGCCACCTACCAGCAAGCCGTTCAGTTGGCTCACCGTCTCACGGATCAGGCGGTGGAGCAGAACAAGTTACCAAAATGCATAGGTGCTGCAACTACTTCTGGTACCTCTAGTGACAACAAACGGAAATGGGATGGAACTTCAAGTAAGGGTTCGACTTCTGTTCAGTCCCAGTCTTAGCAGAGAAAGACTGAGGACTACAAGAGCCCTAATCAGCAATCGTCTGGTGGTCAAAGTCATGGTGGGTACAAAGGAAATCACCCCAAATGCAATCGCTGCAGCCTGCACCACAGCGGGTCATGCACCAGGGGCAACTGTCATCGGTGCAACAAGCCTGGTCATGCTGCAAAGGATTGCAGGAGCTTATACCCCGCCAATCAGAATCGTCATCAAGCTCAACAGAACCAGCGCCAGCAGCAGCAAGGTGATAACAAAGGGTGCTTTCAGTGTGGAGCTGAGGGCCACTTCAAGAGAGATTGTCCCCAACTGAACAGGAACCAGAACAACAACAACAACAATAACAACAATCAGGGGAATGGTAACAATGGGAACAACAACAACAATGGCGCCAGGGGGCGGGTGTTTGTGATTGGCCAAGGTGAAGCAAGGAATGACCCCAATGTTGTGGCGGGTAAGTTCCTTCTCGACGACTTTTATGTTTCAGTTTTATTTGATTCGGGTGCCGATACTAGCTACATGTCACTAGAAGTTAGTCGAATGCTTAAGCGTATTCCAACCCCTTTGAACAACAAGCACACCATAGAGTTAGCAAATGGTAAGAGTTTAGAAGCCACACACATAGTCAAGGGTTGTAAACTTATTCTCGCTGACCAGACCTTCTCTATCGACCTCATTCCTATTGTCTTGGGTAGTTTCGACGTTGTCATTGGGATGGATTGGTTATCCCAACACCGAGCAGAGATTCTTTGCAACGAGAAGGTTGTCCGCATTCCAGGTCCCGATGGTGAACCTCTCATGATTCATGGCGACAAGAGGAGTGCTGTTGAGAACGTCATTTCTCTCCTTAAGGCCCAAAAGTGCTTGCGAAAGGGCCACACTGCCATTTTGGCTCTCGTTACTGACACCTCAGAAAAAGAGAAGAAGATAGAAGATTTTCCAGTTGTACGCGATTATCCAGAGGTATTTCCTGAGGAATTACCTGGTCTTCCGCCTCATCGCCAAGTCGAGTTTCAGATCGAACTAGCTCCTGGAGCTGCGCCTATAGCTCGTGCACCTTATCGATTGGCTCCATCAGAGTTGAAGGAACTCTCCACGCAACTACAAGAGCTCCTGGATAAGGTTTTTATTCGTCCAAGCTCATCGCCCTGGGGAGCTCCAGTATTATTTGTAAAGAAAAAGGACGGTACTTTCAGAATGTGCATCGACTACCGAGAACTCAACAAGGTGACGGTGAAGAATCGCTATCCTCTACCGCGTATCGACGACTTGTTCGACCAGCTGCAAGGGTCGAGCTACTATTCAAAGATTGATTTGAGATCGGGTTATCACCAGCTGAGAGTCCGGGAAGAGGACGTCTCCAAAACAGCTTTCAGAACTCGATACGGGCACTATGATTTTTTGGTCATGCCTTTTGGGATGACAAACGCACCTGCGGTTTTCATGGACTTGATGAACCGAGTGTGCAAGCCTTACCTGGACAAGTTCGTTATAGTCTTCATCGACGACATCCTGATCTATTCTAAGAGTCAGGAGGAACACGAGCAGCATCTACGACTTATTCTGGAACTCCTTCGAACAGAACAGCTTTATGCAAAGTTCTCGAAATGCGACTTCTGGCTTCGAGAAGTCCATTTCCTAGGCCACGTGGTAAACAAGGATGGGATTCATGTTGATCCATCCAAGATAGACTCGATTAAGAACTGGCCTGCACCTCGTACACCAAAGGAAATTCGCCAATTCTTGGGTTTGGCGGGATACTACCGGAGATTCATAAAGGATTTTTCTAAGATTGCACAGCCTCTCACCTCACTAACGCAGAAGGGCGTGGTTTATCGATGGGGAAACACACAGGAATTGGCATTTCAGCACCTAAAGGATAGACTTTGTAGCGCACCTATCCTTTCCTTGCCAGAAGGCACGGACGATTTTGTGGTCTACTGCGACGCATCAATTCAAGGTCTTGGTTGCGTGTTGATGCAATGAGACAAAGTTATAGCCTACGCCTCACGCCAACTCAAGGTTCATGAAAAGAACTACACTACGCACGATTTAGAGCTGGGAGCTGTTGTTTTTGCACTTAAGTTGTGGCGGCATTACCTGTATGGTACCAAGTGCGCCATCTACACCGACCACAGGAGTCTCGAGCATATCTTCAAGCAGAAGGAACTGAATATGCGGCAACGACGGTGGGTAGAACTACTGAATGACTACGAGTGCTCAATCAGGTATCACCCGGGCAAGGCCAATGTTGTGGCTGACGCCCTCAGTCGGAAGGACACTACGCCTAAGCGCGTGCGAGCTTTACAACTCACGATCCACTCTAGTCTCCCTTCCCAGATACGAGCAGCTCAGATAGAAGCACTGAAACCAGAAAACGTCAGGGCTGAAGCCCTACGTGGATCAAGGCAACGATTAGAACAAAAGGAAGACGGTGCTTACTACGTAACGGGACGCATTTGGGTCCCACTCTATGGCAACCTACGAGAGCTTGTGATGGACGAAGCACACAAGTCTCGCTACTCGGTACACCCTGGTTCGGATAAAATGTACCACGATATCAAGGCTACGTACTGGTGGCCTAGCATGAAGGCCCATATAGCAACCTACGTCAGCAAGTGTTTGACTTGTGCGAGAGTCAAGTCTGAATACCAGAAACCCTCAGGCCTACTCCAACAACCAGAGATACCACAATGGAAATGGGAGCAGATTTCCATGGATTTTGTTACTGGCCTACCTAGATCCCAGCGCGGGAACGATACTATTTGGGTGATCGTGGATCGACTCACAAAGTCTGCACACTTCCTGGCTATCAAGGAAACGAATAAATTCTCCACTCTTGCAGAAATATACCTCAAGGAAGTTGTCTCGAGGCACGGGGTGCCCACCTCCATTATCTCGGATCGAGATGCACGTTTTACTTCAGAGCTGTGGCAAGCAATGCACAAATCCTTCGGCTCACGATTAGACATGAGCACAGCGTACCACCCTCAGACGGACGGGCAGTCCGAGCGCACTATTCAAACCTTAGAAGACATGCTTCGTGCATGTGTAATCGACTTTGGCAACCGCTGGGAAAAGCATCTGCCACTTGTGGAATTCTCGTACAATAACAACTACCACACCAGCATTAAAGCTGCTCCATTTGAGGCATTGTACGGACGTAAATGCCGGTCACCTCTTTGCTGGGCGGAGGTGGGAGATAGTCAGATCACTGGTCCAGAATATGTGGTAGACACGACCGAACAAATTGCTCAAATACGAAAACGCATGACGGCAGCTCGCGAACGTCAGAAAGTTTACGCCGACATGGGCAGGAAACCGCTTGAGCTCCAGGTTGGGGAGCGGGT
Source organism: Helianthus tuberosus (assembly GCA_030545235.1). Classification (NCBI taxonomy): domain Eukaryota; kingdom Viridiplantae; phylum Streptophyta; class Magnoliopsida; order Asterales; family Asteraceae; genus Helianthus; species Helianthus tuberosus. The sequence goes on from JARYGA010030161.1 coordinate 270,255, forward strand.
ACTACTCAAAGTTTCACCCTGGAAGGGTGTGGTTCGTTTTGGCAAACGCGGCAAACTCAACCCACGATACGTTGGACCTTTCGAAGTCATTGAGAAAATAGGCAGGGTGGCCTACAGACTCAACTTACCAGCGGAACTCGGTGCAGTTCACAACGTTTTTCACGTGTCGAATCTGAAGAAGTGTCCGTCAGATGAGACCCACGTAGTTCCTCTGAAGGAACTCACTATCGACGAACAGTTACGATTCGTCGAGGAACCAGTCGAAATCACGGACCGGGATGTTAAGGTCCTCAAGAGCACCAGAATACCTCTCGTTCGAGTTCGTTGGAACTCACGTCGCGGCCCAGAGTTCACCTGGGAGCGCGAAGATCAGATGAAACAAAAGTATCCCCAACTGTTCGCAAACAGTACACCCACTACTGAGGCCGAAGCTACGGAATTTCAGGACGAAATTCCAGATCAACGGGGGGTGGATGTGACACCCCAGGAAAACCAGGAAAACCGTACAACTTAACTAGCTTCCTCAGTGAGTGCTTACCAAATTTCGGGACGAAATTTCTTTCAACTTGGGGATGATGTGACAACTCGAAATTTAGAACCTTTCGTGTACCTTAGTACAACCTACTTGCAATGTTATGTGACTAGTCAACGTGTTGATTTAATAATATAAGTGACTATCCTATGTGACTAAGTGTTATGTTTATGTGTCGTGCTTGCACGTATGTGCATATTTATGTGAACCGAGACAACAAGGACCCGACTCGAGACCATGCGGTCTCGAGTGAACAGTGTAACACTTGGGCCGGATGGGCCACACACCTCATTTAACCCAACCAAAACCCATTAGGGTGCACCCATGTGGAACAACTATATAATCTTTAGTGATAGCCAACTTTGCCATTCTTTAGACAACTTCCACACACTCTCCCACACACACACTCCTATATCCTCCTTCACTAAAACCCTAGAGACCAAGCATCACCTCTCCTCTCCTCCTTCTCGGATTCAATCGGCTACTACAAGGAGCTCTCGGATTGGCACACACACACCCATTCGGAAGCTTCATTCTTCACCTCCACCTCTCTAACCGGTTAGTAATTCATGTTAGATGTGTGCTTCGGTTGATGATGATGTATGATGAAGATTATGTGATAATATGTTTACTTGTTAAGTTATACATAGGATGAATATATCCTTCTTGAGAAATCGGTGTTAAGATTGTCCATGATAAAGATGTTTGTTTGATTTCGAGTGCACATGTTCATGTTTGATATGTGGGAAGTGTACTAGATAGCATAAAAATGGTGGTATGTTGATGATAAATCTTAGATAAATGCATGTATTGATCGGATATGTTAGAGTTAGAAACCAATGAGAAAGACTAAGTTATGTAACCATTTCGAGTTATGCTTGTTCGGGTTAACCGAGTGTGCTAGATGAAAAACCCTAATGAAGAACATGATGAATATATGAAGAACTGTTTGAACATGATATGAATATTTGAAATTTATGTGTTTGATCCGGTTTTGGTTAGGGTTAGACAAATAAACATGTTTATGAGGGTAGTACATAATGTTGCATGAAATCAGAATGTTATTGGATAGTACAACTGTGCAGAATCAGCTTATGTCCAGTCGAGACCTTCGGTTGCGACTCGAGACCACCACATGATGAGTCGAAATCCCCCGGTTGCGACATCGGTTGCGAGTCGCAAACACCTGGTTGCGACTCGAAACCACACGGGATCAGCACACAAACCTTATGACTCGAAATCTCAGTTACGAGTCCGGTTGCGACTCGAGACCAAAACAGCATGAACCGAGACCATGATTACGAGTCCGGTTGCGACTCGAGACCGTGACCATGATAACTCGAGACCGCAGTTTGCGACTCGGGTTGCGAGTCGAGAACGCTTGGTTACGACTCGAGACTATACACATGTACACGCTGTTTGGACTTGCACCTCATTTCGGACTTAAGTAATTGGGCCGGACCTTTGGGCCTAATGCATGGACCTTATACGTGCTGTTGTTTATGAATAATTATTTGGGCTGCCATGGATGAAACTTGCATGCAATGTGCTAGCATACGTGTAGAACATACGTGCAATACGTGGTTTGAACCTGACTTGTATGACACAACTGTGATAGGACGAGAGTGACCACAATATTGCTTGTTTGACTTTTCTGTGTATCTACCGAGCAAACCAAGGTGAGTTCACACCCTCTACAAAGCATGGGATTCCCAGGGGTCGGGAATTGGGGTTAAGGAACATGGGTTCCTCGTCCTCCTTGGGTAGGACAGCAATGATTCAGGAATGTAATTCCTCGTCCTCACGGACAGATAACTCGTACTAGACCAAAACTCTATCACGAAGTCCCTCATTTTTATATCGACTTAATCGCCGGGCCAATGGCGAGCGGGTCATTAGTTAGATAGCGCTATTTAGGTCTGACAAACCTCACACCGTGCCGCAGAGGACGGGCGTGAACTAATGGATCTGGGGCACGTCAATGATGATAGACATTGACAGTTTCAGGGCACATAAACATGACTACAGTCAGCAGTCGATATGGTAACGTGTCTAGTGTATACATGGGGTAGCCCCCACGGCCGAAATGCCAGATAACTAACACGGGGTAGCCCCCACGGCTGGATTGCCAGAATAACCGGGAATAAACAAGTCACGTTTTTAACTATGGGGTGACCCCCACGGCAGGATGCCAGCTAAAGGAAACTGTTTTCGAAACTACTTAAAACGAACACCCAACCGTGAACTCACTCAACTTGTTGTTGACTCGTTACTACATGCTTTGCAGGTCCTTAGGTTCTTAGCTGGAGCTTGCATGGAGGAGGATCGTTGTGGGACATGGACGACTGTGTGCCATGTGGAACTTTGAAACAATTAAACTTATGCTTTGATTTAAGACTTATGCTTCCGCTTGCAACTTAACTATGTTTTGTTTGAACACCAATTGTATTGGTTGGATTTTTATAACTACTTATATGCTTGTTCAATATGATTGGTGGCTGGATCCTGGTCAGTCACGCCTCCAAGCGGTAGTACTCCGCAGGTGGATTTTGGGGGTGTGACATATCTGGATGCAGCAGAAGCTGACGTTGCCTAGCACCTCCAGGTCAGCATATATCTGGATGCAGCAGAGGAGATACACGACTTTTTCAGAGAAGATTTCAGAGTCAGACCAAAATTGTGTGTATCGGGACAACATACAGACATTCAAATAAACATGAGCTAATTCCAAGTGATTTTCTTTCCTGAGGTCATGTACTAATTTAGTTCTAAACAGACACAGCCAATGTTTCCAGACTTTAAGGATAGAGCCTACCAACACATCGTGCTAGAGTCAAACTAGATACTGGTCTTACATGAGTCAGCCCTCGACCATAATGTGAAAATTCATTTCATTTCCCAGTTATGCAATGTTTCTTTTTGGATTTTTAAATTTTTAATGTTTTTGTATTTTTCAAAATTTTTTAATGTTTTTGTATTTTTCAAAATTTCTCCCCCTAAATTTGTGCATAAATAAAAACTACCTAAGAATAGAAAACTTTATGAACAAATTTACTAAAACAAAAACAACCATGCTCAGTCGGTATACCGGATCATTTTCAAAAAATCAACAAGCACTTTGAATTTTGAGCTGCTGACAGGTTTGGTAAACAAATCGGCAGCATTTGCATCTGTGTCTATTTGCTCGAGTTTAATAAGACCTCTATCAAAGCAGTCTCTAATGAAATGAACTTTTATGTCTATGTGCTTGGTTTTGGAGTGAAAAACAGGATTTTTAACAATTTGTATTACAGCATCATTATCGCAGTAAATAGTAGTATTGAGATAAGTCAAACCGTAGTCCTGCAATTGATGTTGCATCCACACCACTTGAGAGCAAGATGCAGAAGCGGCAACATACTCAGCTTCAGCTGTAGAAATCGCCACCGTTTGTTGTTTCTTGCATTGCCAAGAAATGAGCCTGTCACCCAGAAATTGACATCCAGTTGATGTAGATTTCCTGTCACTATCAGTGCCTCCAAAATTGCTATCAGAAAACGCAAACAAGTCAAAATTTGAATCCCTTGGATACCACAGACCAAACCGAGGTCGGCCTTTAAGGTACCGAAAAATTCGTTTAACAGCAGTAAGATGAGAAGTTTTAGGATTAGACTAATATCTTGCGCAGTTGCAAACAGCAAACATGATATCCGGATGGCTAGCTGTCAGATACATCAACGACCTGATCATAGACCTATACAGACGTTGATCAACAGAAGAACCTTCTTCATCTTCAGTCAATAACGGTATCTCTGCCATTGGTGTTTCAGCTGATTTTGAGTCTGAAAGCTTGAATTTTGCTAGCACATCATCCACATACTTCCCTTGATGAATAAGAATGCCTTGAGAATTCTGTTTGACTTGTAGACCTAAAAACAGTGTCATTTCTCCGAGAGCACTCATCTCAAACTTCTTTTTCATAACTCTCTCAAACTCCTTGCAAAGCTCCTCACTTGTAGATCCGAAGATAATATCATCGACATAAATTTGAACCAAGATCTGATCCTTGCCCACTTTCTTGATAAACAGAGTCTGGTCTATCGTGCCACGTATGTACCCATGATCCAAAAGATGTTCAGTTAGAGTAGCATACCAAGCTCGTGGTGCTTGGTGTAATCCATACAATGCCTTGTCTAGCTTGTAGGCATATTCTGGATGATCTGGATGTACAAAACCTGGTGGTTGCTCAACAAAAATTTCTTCCTTCACATCTCCATATAGAAACGCTGTCTTGACGTCCATCTGATACACAGTGAACCCCATATATGACGCGTAAGCTAAGAAGATCCGGATGGCTTCAAGTCGAGCAACCGGAGCGTATACTTCATCATAATCCAGACCCTCTATTTTTCGAAAACCCTGAACCACCAGTCTTGCTTTATTTCGAACAATAACCCCTGCAGAGTCTTGCTTGTTTCTGAACACCCATCTAGTTCCAAGTTTGCGCTTTCCCTTTGGTAACTCGACAAGTTTCCATACTTCAAGCTTCTCAAACTGGTTCAGCTCTTCATGCATAGCATCTACCCAGCCTGGTTCCTGCAAAGCTATATCAACAGTTTTAGGTTCTATTTGTGAGATGTAGCAAGAATATAAACATGTATTGATGGTTCCTGATTGGCTCCTAGTTAAAACTCCTGCATTTACAGGACCAATCACATTCTCTATAGGGTGATTTCGTTGGACACTTGTGGAATTGCCATGTCAGGTACGGTCTCGTCTTCAGTAGAAGCATTTTGATTATCATCAGTGGTGTTGCTAGACTCCCCCTCATTAGATGCTGCAGTATGGTGAACTAAAGGAGTTGTAACGATGTAGTCTTCAGGAATGGATCCAGGAAATAGTGCAGATCCTGAACCACTAGGTGCAGCACCACTTGATGAAGCACCTTCAGGGGATTGATGGGACATTTGTTGAGGCGTAGAGTGCCGAGTGAAAACCATTCCCGGCTGGTCAATGGTATGATTTCTTGACCTTACTTCAGCCTGTTCTTCTTCTTCAGTATCACCAAAAGATAGCGGTTGTTTGGGAGTAGACACACCTGCAGCTGTAGGGACACTTGACAAAATGTTAAATGATTTAAATAATTCAGCATAATCATATAACCAATCTGGTCCAACTCTAGCGTCCGTAGCATTTTCCTCGAGCCATTCAATGTTGCACGACTCGACTACCTTTTTAGTTACCTTGTTGTATACTCTATAGGCTGAACCTTTAGCATATCCAACAAAGTAACACTCGTCCCCTTTGACTTCAAACTTTCCATTAGCGTCCATAAGTAGTAACACACATGGATAACCAAAGATGCGAAAGTGTGAAACCGAAGGTTTACGTCCTTCCAGAATCTCATAAGGAGTTTTCATATGTCGTTTGTTAACTAAAGCATGATTCTGGACGTAACAAGCTGTGCTAACAGCTTCAGCCCAAAAGAAAGTAGGAAGCTTCGAATCAGCCAGCATAGTACGTGCAGCCTCTATAAGAGTACGATTTCGTCTTTCAGCCACTCCATTCTGTTGTGGAGTTCGTGGTGCACTATACTGTTGTTCAATTCCTTTTTCAGCACAGAATGTATCCATGGTGACATTTTTGAATTCCGTCCCATTGTCTGATCGAATAACCTTTACTTTCGTACTGGCTTGATTTTCCACCAGAGTAATTAATTGTTTGATCAAACTCGCAGCCTCATTCTTGTGACTTAGAAAGTACACCCAAGTGTAGCGTGAGAAATTATCGACTATCACGAGACAATAAGCCTTCTTGCCAATACTTAACACATTCACTGGACCAAAGAGATCCATGTGAAGTAATTCAAGCACAACTTTGGTTGAGGGAGTAGGCTTGGATTTATGAGGCTTTCGATGTGCTTTCCATTTTGCACAAGCAACACACTTTTCTACCAACATAAAGTCTTTGATTGGTAAATCACGGACCAGTTGACCTTTGGCAAGACGATTCAAGTTCTTCATATTCACATGTCCAAGACGACGATGCCACAAATAGACACGTAACTTCTTCACACGGCTTCTTGTTCATATCAATGACATAAGCATTTCCCCGTCTCTCAGCTGTTATCAAAAACCAATCTTCGGGAATGACAATCCCTGGCTTCAATACGTAGCAACCTTTCTTTGTAAAATGGGTTGAATTTCCTCGATCACATATCTGTGAAATGCTCAACAAATTGTGTTTCAGTTCTGGGACATAATTCACATTTTCGAAGCTTAAAACGTTGTTTTTCACTGTTCCTTTCAACGTGATTCTTCCTGATTCTCCTCCCGCAAAAGAGACATATCCACCGTCAAATCCTTTAACATTGACCAGTTGAGACAAGTCTCCCGTCATATGCCTGGAACAGTCACTATCCATGTACCAGAGGCGCACGGTAGTCCTCCACAGCTGTTCCTGCATGATTAGCGGGATCAGTTAGATTTAGGAACCCAGCCCATAGTGGATCTGGGTTTCCCTTGTGCATCAAAATAAGTCACTCTTTGCCACACCAAATTGTCTTTATTTAAGAATTTCGAAGGATTTTTAATGGCAGAATCTTGATGAGATGTATGAGATGAATTGGAATGCGTGGCCTTAGATTTAGGTTTCCAATGCTTATTTGACCATTGAGAATTGTAGTTACCAAACGCTTTATATTGATTTTTTCGAAAATCCGTTTGTTGATTTTGATTTCTATGTTTGGCTGCATTCCAATCTTGATCAGAAGGCTTAGCCTTACGATAATTATTCCTCATTGTCTTAGACTTTTCAGTCGTCACTGACTCTGAATAACGATATCGGTTTGGCTTGACTTTCTGATTTTGTGTATATTTATTTTTAGACTCCACACTTGGGAGATGAACACAGTTCTGGCGATGTGTCCAGCAACTCCACAATTGAAACATGTTTGACGTTTCAATTTGTGAAAGTTTTGATGCTTCATAGCAGATGTGTATCTGTTGGGTTTAGAAGAATGAGCTTGATTGATGTTTCTTGCTTGGTTAACTTGTGCCTTTTCTGAGCATTTAGGTACCTGTTGATCAGAACTAACACTGGCACAAGTATGATATTCAGATGGACTAGATTTATCTTTATCAGAATCATTTTGAAAGGATGTTTCAGATTCAGTTTTACTTTTATTTTCAGAAACCATTTCTTGCAATTTTTCATTTAAAATCACTACTTCTTCCTTTTGAAAATCAGATTCAGTTTTAATCTCGGAAGATGTTAAAACTTCATCAACACGTATTTCATCAACACATGTATCATCTGAATTTGATAAAGGTTCCTTTTCAACCTCAGTTTCCAATGGGGTCCCACTAGGTTCAACATTAGGGACGTCCACTGAGACCGATTCAAAAGAAGAATCAGAACACTGTTGATTTTCTTGAGAAGAAGTTTCAGTGGTTGCACTGAATGCGTCCTGAGGGACCTCACCTGTCACACTATCATCAGCTGAAGAGTTAGATACATTAGAATCACAATTTTCAGCTACTGAAAAACATCCATCATCACACACGTTATTTAAAGATTCATCACAAGCATTCATAGTTTTGCTCAAAACATCAGGCCCAAAAGAAGACGAAACATAACTATGAAACGAGTTCAAAAACGATTGTCCAAACACACAACCAGAAGCAGTTTTATCAAAAGTAGGTTTAGAAACATCAGAATCTAAAGGTGGTTCATTCCCAAACATATCACCCCATCTTACTTCAGGCACTTCATCTGCACATGATGAAGAAACGTTAGGATCAAAAGTACCCTTGGACACAAAACAAACTGGTTTAACCACCTGTTTTTCAACAGGTCTGACATTTACTGATGGCTTACAGTTTTTGGGACCATAAGTCATTTTGCTTTCATTCATCATCTCCTCCTCAGTCATAGGTAAGTAAGTGTAATTGTCATTATAAGGAGGAGGAGCCTGATTAAAACCCAATCCCAACCCTTTTCTTTTCTGGTATGCTAACTGTTGATCACATAGGTTTTTGACTAATTTGCTGGAAGAGTCAAATTTTTTAATGTTTAGCTCATTTATGTGATATCTATCTCTGATATCCTCCAGCTCTTTAGTCACAGTGCATAATTTTTCTTGAACAAGGAATAGTTGGGTTGTTCTTACACTAACATCATCTTTGAGTTGGATGATGTCTTTTCGCTGAGCTTCGATTTTCTCTTTAAAAAGTTTTTCATTATTAGCTAAAGTGAAATTCTTTCGTTTAATGTCATTATAATCTTCGATTAGCTCAGCGTTGTGTATTCTATAGGCTTCAACTCGTTCTCTACATTCAGGCGTACAGAAAACAGAAATTACCTCTTCTTTGATGAGACCTTTGACTGGTGCTGAAAGAATCTGAGTCATGAAAGCAAGGTTTTCAGCTGAAACCTCCTCCTCAGGTGCTGAAGTCTCATCCTCAGAAACAGAAGCTTGATCATTTGAGGCCATGAAAGCAATGTTGTTTGAATCAGCCTGATTTTCTGGAGCTGAGATGTTTAGTCGCTCAATTTCCGAATTCCAATCAAAGTGCGAATCAGGCTGAACCACCAAGGCTTGAGCTAATCCCAGAGGTTGAGGACTTCCACTGGCAGCAGCATCAGCAGACATATTCGATGTGGTCACAAGAGCTCTCTCTCGATTAGGTGTAGCAGGTGTAGCAGGTTGGGCTGGAGTTTGTTCACTATTGACCCTAGGTTTGGTACAGTTTCTTGCCAAATGACCTGGTTCATGACAATTGTAGCAACGAAACTCAAATGGCATTTTTGTGGGTACAGTAAAGGTAAGACCTTGCCATTTGTTTCTCCCGGTTTTATTCACAAAATTTTTGGCTCTAAATGCTGCCATAGCCATCTGCCAAGTTATATCCATTTCTTCTACATCTTCGGATGAATTTGATCTAAGTCATCCATAGAAAACTTAGGAGGATTAAGTTTACCAGCAACAAAGGCATTCAAGCAATTTATGACAGAAGCAGTTATATCAAGATTTTCCTTTGACTGTTGCGAGAAGAAAGCAATCATCTCGTTTTTAGCAGTGGGAGTTGACGATGCAGCAGCAGTAGCATTAGCAGAAGGTGGTGCAGCAGCAGCAGCAGGTGCTGGAGTTCCAGAGTAGTAAACATTTGGTGAGGTAGGAGCAGCTTTAGCAGAAGCAGAGTTGCTGAACATTTGAAAACCAGCGTGAGACACAAAAGCAGTATTATTGTTTGATGTCGAGGGTGTTGTAGTAAATCCAGCAGCCAACATGCTATTCTTGTAATTTGTTTCTCTTTGTTTATCATCTAGCTCGCAAGCCTTAATGTGAGAAATCATTTCAGATAAGCTACATCTTGCTAGATCCTTGGTTTTCTTGATCATTGCGACGTGATGATCCTAACTTTTTGGTAAAGCATTTAGAAGCTGTCTATTAGATGAAGCATTTGACGTGTGCATTTCCTCCATCTGCATTTGAGTAACTAACTTAACGAATCTCTGAATTTGATTATCAACAGTCTCTCCATATATATGATTAAAATTGTTGAAACTTTGACTCAGCAGATTTCTACGACTCTCTTTCATATCTTCATTGCCTTCATAGACATCTATTAATGATTCCCACAATTCCTTAGCAGATTTGCAAGTGCGAAAACCAATAGCAATGTCTGGTCCCAATGCCATGGTCAGGTAAGAAAATGCCATATCATCTTCCTCAACAATTTTAAAATCTTCTTCAGTATACCGATCAACAGGCTTTTTCACTTTCACACCAGCATCAGTAGGACTATCCATCATAATTTCTCTTGGGCCTCTTAGAATTCTTCGCCAGATTTTTGCATCTTTGACCTTAACATGTTTTTCGAAACGCCACTTCCACTCAGGGAATTCATTTCCATCTAACAACCGGGGAACACGAGTGGTGGTTCCAATGATGGAATCCAATTCTTGATGCTTAGTCATAGCTGCCAGGTCAACACTTTGATTACTTGAAGTCATGGTTACTCAATAAATTAATTAATTTAGTGATTAATTAATTATTTAAGTTTAAGAGTCCAAGAGTCCAAAGTCTTAATAACGTTGCAAGTGTCGTTGCGAGTCGAGACTGAATCAGTAAGTGTGTACAATCCTGAGTCGAGACAGTTGTTTCGAGTAAACTGAATTCTGAGTCGAGACCGGTGTTGCGAGTCGAGATCAGGAACAATTAAAACTTGAAGCCGGTCGAGACAAATGGTTTCGAGTTAAAGATGTCAACTCGAGACCACAGCAGTTGCGAGTCGAGACAAGAACACTATTTCCACTCGAGACGGATGAGCTTGAGTCGAGACTAAGCTGAATGTGAGTCGAGACCCTGCAAAACAAACTTGTGAGATAAACGTAACTGTGATTCCTGATTTTCAGCAGCTTCCAAAAATTCAAAGATATGAGATCTTTGAATCTTTTATCCTCAACAAACTTCCGTTAATTCAGCAAACACCTTAGACAACGAATCACAATCCAAAATCAGCAACTTTAATCAATATATGCGAAGAACAGTTTGAATCCGAACACAATAATGATACTGAAATTTTGTAAAACACTAGCAAACAAGATCAGTAACAATTAATGCCTTCTTGAATCCAATGATATCAGAACCGAACCAAGACTTGGTTTCTTGGCTCTGATACCAATTGTAAAACCAAAGAGGATCTTTCAATGATATCAAGTTTAACTTGTGTGAGTGCGGAATCCAAACACAAGCGGATTCAAGAAAACAATAAAGTAAAATAAACACAATAAGCAAATCGAAAAACTATCTTGCATTCACCTTAGAACTGATGACTGATACAAGACATGCAAAAGATCTCGAGTGGCCTCTAGCTTCTAACCAAGCGATCAACCCTCTAAACATAACAAGGGTTTGTTTATATAATACCTAAGATGGACCGAAACCATCCTAAGCCCACTCGAGATATCACCAAAACCCATTACTAACATTCGACCCAAAACATATTAATTAAACATTACAAGATCAACCCTAAACTATTATATTTCTCATTGCATAAACCTTAAGGTTCCAACAGTCTTTATTGTTTTTTAGTAGTTTTTTGTATTATTATATTAGTTTTTATTTTTTAAACATAATTTTTTTTTATTGAAAGCATTTTTAAATTCAGATTTTTTTAAAGATTTTTTATACTTTTTACATTTTACGTTTTGCATTAAACTTTTTACGTTTTACGTTTTTACGTTAACGTTTTTAGGATTTACGCGCCGGTTTTTGCACGCCGGGCTTTTTCAATCGTCATTTTTACGTTTTACGTAAAACTTTTTACGTTTTTACGTTTTACGTTTTACTTAAAAAAATTTACGTTTTACGTTTTACCTAAAACTTTTTACGTTTTACGTTTTACCTAAAACTTTTTAGGTTTTACGTAAAACTTTTTACGTTTTATGTTTTTACGTTTTACGTTAAAAAGTTTACGGTTTAACTTTTTTTTAACAAAAACTTTTTTACGCACCAGAAATCGCAAACTCGGGAGGTGTCTCAGATATATTGTTATCATCATCGACTAGGGGGAAAAAATAAAAAACCAACAAAATCAAAACAAAGTGTATCTAAAAAAAACGGGGTTTAGCTCAGATTATCCGATAATCAAAAGACTGCAAAAGTGGGGTTGCGGGTTCAAAAAACCTACCCTCCGTCGTCCTTGCCGCGCCATCGTCATCAAAATATACGTTTTTTTTTTTTTGCATCATCGTCGCCCAAGCGACCATATCAAAACAGATCAAACCCACATATCAAAAATCAAACTTCAAATCAAAGTTCATCAAAAAATCACTAGAAAAGCAAAATCACCACAAAGTTCATCAGATCAAACCCACATATCAAAAATCAAAGTTCATCAAAAATCAAAATTTAAATCAAAGTTCATCAAAAATCACTAGAAAAGCAAAATCACCACAAAGTTCATCAGATTCTTGTTCGTGACCCACAGATCAAACCCACATATCAAAAATCAACAGATCAAACCCAATTTATTTGAGATACCCATGAAGAAAAAAGGAAAACCGAGTCTTGATCTGAGGGGTTACCGGCGACATGAGCTCACACAAAACCCAAACACAAATCACGTCATTGCTCAACACCGCCCATCGCCGACTTGAAACCCACCACCACCACAACACCGCCCATCGCCGACTTGAAACCCACCACCACCACAACTCCGCCGCCGTGAACAGCGTTGGTCGTCGGTGACATCGTCGGCGACGTCGGCTCTCCGACTATTGCTATGTTCGGTCTCTCTCCCCACCTCTCTTTCCGGTACTCGCCATCAGGAACGTCATCAAAGGTGGGTGTGTTGCCAGTTAACCGGCGCCGTACATACGAAGAAGGGAGGTGAGGGGGTGGCTGTTGCTGGTGGTTGTCGACGGAACGGAGAGCCGCCAGAATAGAAACCTGCTTCACCAGTCTCCGATCAGAACAACTAGGGGGTAGGGGGTTGTCGGCTGTGGATGTGTGGAAGGGGAAATTGAAATCAAAAGATCTGAGAGAGTTGAAATCAAAAGATGAGATGGTGGTTACAGATTCAAAACACAGGAGAGAGGATGAGAGGGATGGAGATATATAAGGTGAGAGGATAATATTTTGAAGAGAGAGAAATGAGAGAGATTTTAAAATCTCTCGTATCATTAAATGAAGAGAGAGAGAGAGAGGTGGATTTGACATTTGGGGTAAAAGACCAAAATAACATTTTAGTTGGCATAATCTGATTGGTTGAAAGTGGTTCTCGCGGTTCTTACAACTGGAGGTAGTTTTTATTTTAGTGGCTCCCTATATATATATATAGGATGGATAGAAAGAAAACTTAAGAAAACTCCCTATATATATATATATATATGGGATGGATAGAAAGAAAACTTAAGAAAACATTGTGTAACAATTTGTTTTTTCTAAAAAAAATAGGGAATATAAGTTACATGTTATCGAACGTTTTGTAACAAAAAAAGTTCCAAAGGGATTTTTTATAAAAATTTTATAAATTCAGTTTATATGTATAGAGTGGGGATCCTACGAAAAGTGTGTTTTTTCTAGAAAGTCTAGGAAGCGATCTGGGCCATCCAATGGGTGTGTTTAATGGTTGAGATCATCTTGGTGGCATTTTGGTAATATGTGTTTCTTAAAAATAGGATTATTTAATTAATCAGGGGTAGATATGTCATTTAGCTTGTTTTAAATATGGAAATAATTGTCATTCCATAACCACCGCACATTTCTTGCGATTTCTCTCTCTCTCTCTCTCTTTCTCCCTTTCTCTCTATCTCGCTCTCTTCCTTCTATCCTTCATGAAGAAACACATCGTATTAATCTGCTTGCTAATCTACTTGCTGTTAAAACACAACGTCAAGAAATCCTCCAGCATTTCCAGCATGGATGGTAAAACACAGCGTATGAATCTGCTTGCTGTTAAAACACAACTGTATGAATCTGAATGCTAAAACACAACTGTATGAATCTGCTTGCTGTTAAAACACAACTGTATGAATCTGAATGCTAAAACACAACTGTATGAATCTGCTTGCTGCTAAAACATAACTGTATGAATCTGCTTGCTGTTAAAACACAACTGTATGAATCTGCTTGCTATTAAAACACAACTGTATGAATCTGAATGCTAAAACACAACTGTATGAATCTGCTTGCTGTTAAAACACAACTGTATGGATCTGAATAATAAAACACAGCGTCAATAAATCCTCCATCATTACCAACATGAATGCTAAAACACAACTGTATGAATCTGAATGCTAAAACACAACTGTATGAATCTGCTTGCTGTTAAAACACAACTGTATGAATCTGAATGCTAAAACACAACTGTATGAATCTGCTTGCTGTTAAAACACATCACCAAGAACAAGCTGATGGTTTTGCAGTTAAATGTTAATAACTATCTCCACAATCAACAAGTGTGTTTGAAGCCATGATTTTTATCTCTGAAAAATTTATTGAATACGAATACTGCTGGTGAAGAAGAAAACGATAGAAAGAATTGTATATACATATGATTTGAATGAGATTTGGATTCGAAACACTACCAAAATTCCGAAAATCATGGACATAATCAGTTATCTTCGAGATCATGCAATGTTAGTTAATGAAATATAAATTCCAAAAATAAAATTAAAATGTGACATTACATAATTGTCCTTCTAGTTAAAATAACTCAATGCCACATGTCCAATTCTCATTGCTTCCTAGACTTTCTAGAAAAAATACACTTTCTACCCAACTCCTACTATATATATATATAAACACTGAATTTTCAAAAAAAAAATTATAAAAATCCCTTAGGTGCTTTTTAGTTTTTTTTTTTTTACAAAATGTTTGATAACATGTAACTTACTTTCCTTAATTTTTTAGAAAAAAAAAAGTTTGTTACCTAAGGTTTTCTTGAGTTTTCTTAATTTAAGTGAGTTTTCTTTCTATAATTCCCCTATATATATGAGTTAAAATGAGAACCACTACGAGTTGTGAGAACTATGAAAGCTTTTTGATCCGTCGCGAGTTGTGCCAATTGTTTTTTTGCACAAACGTAGAAGAAAACATTATAAACATATCTGTAAAAAAAATTGTCGATTTGTTAGTTTTGACTGATTCAAGTTTTTTTACGCCCGATAAATAAATAGTTATCAACGGTAAAATTTTACGCCAGCGCGTAAAAAAACTTGCATCAGTCAAAACTGACGCCTCGACAATTTTTTTTCTTTTTTACAGTTGTGTTTATAATGTTTTTATCTATGTTTGTGCAAAAAAAATTTGGCCCAACTCTCGCCGGATCAAAACGTTCTCACGGTTCTCACAACTCGTAGTGGTTTTCATTTGAACCGAATCCTATATATATATATATATATATAGGTTAGGGTTCTAGGGTGAACAACCTCCCAATAGTGAACTGTGTGAACTCATCTGGACCCTTGATTTACTTTTTAGTTGTTAAGGGGAGGATTGTAATTTTATAAAAAAAATTAGATTTAAATCATTATCTTAATAATTGAAATCAGTTACATATTTCCTATTTTAATTCCTTATCCATAATATCTTTCCTATTTTAAATCCATTATCCACAATATCTTTTATTTCAATTTTATTTTTCAGATTTCATCGCCAGAATTCAAATTTTGATTTTTAAAATCCACGTAACCTTCATATTTCAACGGTATACACATGTGTACTTGGATATAAATAGAACAGTACGTATGTGTACTCAGCATCGTATATATGTGTACAGTAATTCACAAGTGTACGTCAAACATTCAATACAAAAAAAAATTCTGAGATATCACAAAAACAGACGATATACACATGTGTACATCGCATTAAAAACATGACAAAATCAGAATACACATGTGTACATCGCATTTAAACAGAGCAAGGATAATGAATTTAAAATAGGAAAGATATTATGAATAAGGAATTAAAATGGGAAATATGTATCTGATTTCAATTATTAAGATAATGATTTAAATCTTTTTTTTTTATAAAATTGCTTTCCTATTTAATTTATGAGAGAAAACATGATTTATGTAATCAATTTAAGATGAAAATTACACATATACCCTTTTTGTATTTAATTAAATGGAAAAAATTAACCACATAATTATCATCATGCCACTCATCTAAATCTCAAGATCATAGAAATCAAGGGACAAGATGAGTTCACACAGTTCACAACTGAGGGGGTGTTTACTCTTGAACCTAATCCTATATATATATCTTACAGGGGCGGACCTACCCTATGGCGTGGGTGGGCTGCCGCACCCCTTGAAAAAAATTTAGTGGTATTTTCTGCGAAAAATCCCGACCGCACCCCTTGGAAATTTTCGTCTGCACCCCTTGGAAAATTCCGACCGCACTACTTGGAAATTTTCGTCCGCACCCCTTAGAAAGAAATGTTAGGAATTTATATAAAAAATGTGAACACGGATTGAAACCCGACCCAATTATGTAAACAAGTTAGCCCACTAACCCCTTTGATAAAACTTGAATTCATTCCATCAAGCCCAATAAATTAATAAAATTCAAGCCCAACCCAAATACATCTTTAATTAAACAAAATCAGTCCATATTACAAAAAAAAAAAAAAAAAAAAACCAAGTCGACTATTAGCTTTGTGCGACTCCCGCCCTCCCTCTGCCTCACCTCACTGCCAGCGACCTGCGATACCCCCTCCCTCGACGGCGACTGCAAAATTCCGGCCACGAACAGGTACATGTTTTTTTTTTTTTTTGTTATTTTGATGTTCATGTGATTTTGTTCAAGACTCATGAGATAATAGGATGGGTTAAAAAAGTTTAAACTTTTATGTGTTTTGAGGTAATTTGGGGTTGTTCTAGTCTTTATAGGATGAGTTTGTTGTCTCTTAATCTCTTATTGATTATGTGATTCTAGTATAGGGTTTGAAAAGTTGAAATACAAAACCTGAAAATTAAGGAATATTGATGGTTGAACACTCAAACATCATTGTTTATTTTATATGACCCGGCCCAAACCGACCCAACCCGAACCAAATTTTTTATTTATATATCTAGGTGGCCTAAAATTTTTAAAAGTATTTCACACCCCCATAAAAAAATTTCTAGGTCCGTCACTGATATCTTAATAATAAACAGTTATGTTTCTATTTTTATTCTCAATAAAATTTGATTTTAGGAACTAATAATAAATAACTAGTGGACTTCTCCCGCGCGTTGCGGCGTAAAGTCGGTCGGTATCGATTCGATTCAATAAGGTATCGGTACCGTAATGAGCACTCTGTATAGCGATCGAAAGATAAACCCAATAAAAGTCATAATATGCCCAAAATGATATCGACGGATGTTTAGATTGATAGAAAAATATAAAAATGAATATTGATAAGATTTTAAAAGTACAAATATCGACACCGATGTTCGGCCAAAATTGACATGGTACCGATGTTGTTTGGACGATATCAGTTTTGTTCATTACCGACACTCGCTATAGCATATGATATAAAAAAGTACTCAATACCGCTACCAAAGTCGTAAAAAGGTAATTGTTCGAACAATATCGGCTCAGTTTAATGAAACACATATGTAATAAACATGTCGCAATAGTACATTCGAAGTTTTATAAAACATTGCACTATATTATTAGAATAAATAAAATGATAAACGATGTTAATATATAAAATATCATATCTTAGCTATAAGAGAAAACAAAATAAATTAATTATAATAACAAAATATTAAAAAAACTATATGTTGCTATTATCCAAGTATGATATTATAATAATAAAATATTAAAGATTAAGAAAGCTATAATAATATTTAAAAATTAGATTATAATAATAAAATATTAAAGGTTGAAAAAAGTTATAATAATATTTAAATTTAGATTACTATTTATGGCCACTTTCTATTAATATATATAATATAATAGCATATGATATAAAAAAGTACTCAATACCGCTACCAAAGTCGTAAAAAGGTAATTGTTCGAACAATATCGGCTCAGTTTAATGAAACACAGATGTAATAAACATGTCGCAATAGTACATTCGAAGTTTTATAAAACATTGCACTATATTATTAGAATAAATAAAATGATAAACGATGTTAATATATAAAATATCATATATTAGCTATAAGAGAAAACAAAATAAATTAATTATAATAACAAAATATTAAAAAAACTATATGTTGCTATTATCCAAGTATGATATTATAATAATAAAATATTAAAGATTAAGAAAGCTATAATAATATTTAAAAATTAGATTATAATAATAAAATATTAAAGGTTGAAAAAAGTTATAATAATATTTAAAATTTAGATTACTATTTATGGCCACTTTCTATTAATATATATAATTTAATACTTATATCTAAAATAACCCTACTTTCAACCGAAAGTTTTAATTGAGTTAAATGCAGGGAGCAAACTGACAATAAAATGAAAATTTCAAGGAAGAAAATGACAATTTTTAAACTATTGAGGCATAATTGTTAAAACCACCAAACTATTGGGAGAAAAATGAAAGTTAACTCAAAACTAAAATATTTTACATTTACCAATTTACCAAAAATTCAATCTACAGTCACCTCACTTTTAGTATCTATATTTCAACATTTGATCTAACATGAAAATATAGGAAGATGAGATTTTGATCATGTTAAAATGCTTTTAATATGCTATTTCTGGTACATGGTGGAAAATAGTTTTTAGCAGAATAATTATGTCAAGATGGGATACGATATATATATTTTAGTTTTCTGGTTTTCTTTAGATTGTTATATTGAGTGTTGTTATCGTACTAATACCGTAGTAAACCAATTTAGTACTGACCGATTCTCGTCATAACTTGCAGAAAATTCCAGTATTCATATATTAATCGGTTAATCAAATAAAAATATTTACTGTTAAATGAAATGTCATAGGACATAAATAGCAGTTGTTATATTTTTCTTCATTCCTTAAAATACAACAGTTTTTAGTTCACACTTCACCGTCTTAACAAGATATAAAAGTTTTGCATTTAATAAACTTTCACATTAAATTAAATATTATCTTAATTTTTTTCCTAAACTAGTGTTGATGAAAAAATTATTTACCATTTTAATGTTCTTTGAAAACTATTAACTAAAAAAGTGTTTTCCTTATAATTTGTGTTTACTTTTTATTTTCTAACCAAGATATTATATTTTTTTATTGTTTTTTTCTTTCAATGCTTCGTCATCCTTTTTAATTTTTTTATAATACTCTTTTTTTATTTAACCAGATTAATAATATTTAGGGGCTGTTTGTTTATCTTTTAATGAGACTCTTAATGGTTCAGACCTCTTACTGGTACAGCACTTAATGGTTTAGACTGTTTGTTTCACGAGCAGATGTCTGAATGGTTCAGACATTTGCCTCTGAATGGTTAAGGTTTATACAGAGTCTGAATGGTTAAGACCTCTAATCTTAATTGGTCAGACATTTACCTCTGAATGGTTAAGCATTATACAGGCTCTTAATGATTCAGACATCTTACTGGTTCAGCACTTAATGGTTCAGACCTTTTATTGGTTCAGCACTTAACCATTCAGATGTTGTCAAACAGCCCCTTAGCAATCAAATCTTTATATGTACTGGCTTTCTAATGGTTTTTTTTTTCAAATACAAATATAAGAATCATGTTATATAAATTTGTACAATCAAATTAGAAGCATATTTTTTTTTACTAAAATATTTTTTTCCTTATAATTTGTGTTTACTTTTTATATTCTAACCAAGATATTATACTTTTTTGTTGTTTTTTTCTTTCAACGATTCGTTATCCTTTTTATTTTTTTATAATATTCTTTTTCTATTTAACCAGTTTAATAATATTTAGCAATAACTTTTTATACGTACAGGCTTTCTAACGGTTTTTTTTTTTTTCAAATACAAATATAAGAATCATGTTATATAAATTTGTACAATCAAAATAGAAGCATAAATTTTTTAATCAAACATTAAAATTGACCAGCTTGGTCTTAATATAATAATATCAAATACAAATGAAAATAATATTTATTCCATTTCGTAGTTTTATTGAGCAAGGACGATCATTTTTTCTCGTTTTGAATCATATGTTATATCGCGTTATCTTGTATTCTTTCTGTTATGAAATATATGAAGTCAAAATCCATATATAGCTATAAAACGTTGACGTTCAAAATCTTTAACATACTTTATTCTCTGTTATAAGTACTTATTATAATTTATATATGTGGAACTCCTTAAAAACAAATTTCAATTCCATATAAAACGTGAATCGATAATGACTCAATCGTGAAATCCTCAAAATTATTAATGAAAAAAAGAGGAAGGCAGGTACTGAAATGGCTGGAGAGATGGTTTACCAAATCTCTTTTAACTTCTAAAATAAAAAATAAACTAACCTTATTTGAAAAAGAAAACCACTAGAGAGCCTATAAGACTGTGGGGTATGGGGCGGGTATTGGGGTGTGGGTTGGCTGAAAACGTCCAAGCCACCACCCCGGGTGGGCTTGGGTTTGGGCGTGGCCCAAGGGGCGGGAGTTTAAAGCCGGACGTGAGGCGGACTAGCGATCCTATTTTGCCGGCTCCTATTCGCTTGTCATAGCGGGGCATTTTAAAATTCAAAATCTAACCGTTTGGCCAAGCCAAGCGGTTCACCCAACCCAACAGTCACCCGCCCGGCTATATATATAGCCCCAACCCCACCGGCTTCCCCAACCCAAACAAACTTGTTGGCTGTCCACCGCTACCCCAAACCACTTGATCGAACTCGCTACCCCAACCCACTTGATCGATGGCCTATTGGACATACGAAGAAGAGCTAGCTCCCGTCACGAGCGTCGTTGACGCAATAAGGGGCCGAGAACCCGGTGAAACGCGATATTGGCCGGAAGCTTTTGCAAGTTACCGACATAACGTCGGACACGACCGGCACAAACATAAATGGCGCGAGCTACGGCCGAAGCTTGATCGTTTCAAAGCCTACTACGAAGCCGTTCCGAGCGGTGAGTTAAGCCACGAGGACCGGGTGGCGGTGGCGAACATTGAGTTTCGGGGCAAGGAGTGAAAGCCGTTCGACAAGCTCACGCTCTTTGAAATTTACCTAACGCTCTAGGTTTTTTTTTTTTTTTTTGTAATCTTTTTTAGGTTTTTTTGTAATTTTTAGGAATTATGTAATTTTTAAGAATTTAATAAAATTTTAGGCTTTTTTTAATGTTATGTGTATTTTTTTTAATAAACTGCCAAGCCACGATGTTCACCCACACCCCGCCATACCCCACGGACATGTCACTCACCGGTGGGGGGCTCGAACTACACGTGTCAACTCATGCCCCCAACCCCCGCCCCACCATACCCCATGATCTAAAGAGTTAGATTGAAAAAATATTTGGTTAAAAAAGAGTATTATAAAAATATAAAAAATAAAAGTTGTGTAACAAAGTGATCGAACTTACTTACTTAAGTGAATCATGAGTCTCTACTAACACCCCCACCAACTCCAATAGATTATATTTTTTAACGTGGGTTTAAATTATGGAGTTTTTAAATGGAGATACGGGTAAATATATAGGTAGATAGGGTTTTGGGGCTTAATTGTAAAATCATTATAACTTTATTATTTTGAAACTGAATTTATTACTTGCTTATACAATTAAGGAAATAGAAAAACTTTAGAAAGTTTGAATTTCACTGTATTGAATCCCAAAGCAAACAAATTAATAAAAGAAGTAAGAATGGATTGAGTAGATTTAAAGAATTTGAATGGAAGGCTCTAACCACTGGGCCAAATACATTGAATGGAGGGGAATTAAAAGAAATAAAACTGATTAAGATGATAGAGAGGGGACTCGAACCTGCCCTATGAAAGTAAGAATGCAAGGCTCTAATCACTAGGTCAAATCACACATTATGTTAGGGTGAAGGGAGTGGTTAGACACTTGAAAGTGACAAACTTTAAAATCAACCAATGAGAGAGTGCCATGTCAACACGTCTAAAGAGTTTAAACTTTGATGAAAAGTGTTGGCATTGGTTAAACACTTGAAAGTGGTAAACCTTTTTTTTCATTTAAAAAATATATATATATATATATGTTAAAGTCAAACATACACACACATAAAACATAACAGTCTTGTCCCCCCTCTTTCCCGATCGACAATTGGTTACCGAACATTTGGCTTTGCCGCGCGGTAAACTTTGAAGGCGGTGGTGTTGCCGCTCGGCATTCGGCTTTGCCGAAGCCTTTGCCGCCCCACTCCCTTCACCCTTATGTTTATGGATATATATATATATATATATATATATTTATAGGTTAATTTTTTTTTATTAATTTGACTAGATTAGGGGTAACAGTGTCTTTTTCAATGATTTAAATAAAGAAAACCATATCACAAAACTCAAACTCCTATCATTAAAACTTCAAAAAAATCTTCAAGATAATTGTTATTAGGGGTGAGCAAGTTTAGGTCCGGACCGAAAATAATCGAGAACCGAACCAAAAATATACTCAACCCGACCCGAACCCAAGTACCTAGGTATTTAGATCGGTTCCTATTTTTCATATAAAATAGGGTCGGGTCGGGTCGGTTCTCGGTTCTTTTCATGATGAAACCCGACTTGGACCTATGGACCGGAACCGACCCTATATTTAGGGTAGTGAATCGGTTCTTTATTTTAGGGTAAATTACAGTTTTCGTCCTTTATGTTTGTACTGGATTGCAATTGATGACATTTACCTTCAATAATTACAGTCACAGTCTTTTTTTTGTAAAACCTGTTGCACCCTACGTCCTTTGACCCTAACTTGATTAAAAATTCCAGTTAATTGAGGACATGTGCACCCCATGTGATAGCAAAACGGTCATTTCAAAACTAAAAAAACTTATATAAAAATCTATAAAAACCTTTCCTCTCCATTTATCTCTCTCTCTCTCTCTCTCTCCCCTGTTGAAACCCTTATGTGCACACAACATCCAAGACCAACTGCCTTCCCCCTCTCGTTTCTTGACCGGAGTCTGACTCCGGCGGCTATGAACGGCCGGTTATGGCTGGTTCTCCAGCTACACGACCACCCTCTAAATCTTTATCACCCTCACTTACCGGCGAATAAATCTATGACGAGACACTCACAACAACCCCTGCCTCATCTCTCTCGCGACTGATCGACAGCCGGGCTCCGGTCGGCGAAGCCGGCGACGGCATGGTGGCGGCGGTGGAGCTATTTCTTTCCGACAAACCTCTGATAAAACCCCGGTAAGTTTTTGTCTCCGAGTTCTTCTTCAACTCAGATCCGTTTGGATCTCCCTCATCATGGATTTTTTTTAGGCATCGATGACGACCGATGATAATAAGCGATGATGATGATGATGATGCAAAAGAAGTTGTTGAATAGGAAGAAGAAAATCACAAGGTTTTGTGGAGAGAAAATGAGGTATGACGACGGGCCAATGGATTGCTCCATTTACCCGACTTGGGTTGCCATCACACAAGCCCAACGAATAAGGCCCACAAATGATTTTACTTCTCTACTAAGGTTTTCTCCGTATGAAATGAGTGGGAAACGAGGATTCAGAGCATGCAGACCACAATTAATGAATGATAAGAAGAGTATCTTGGCTGGCATCGTACTTCTCCTGCCGGAACATTAAATGAAGCTGCCAATCTAGCCGTTAGGGGTCAGACACGTGTCTGAGCCCCTCGAAGACTTCCTAAAACCGTCGGATCATCTCAACAAATATCCCACATGCAAGATAAGGCCTAAGACTTATATAAGAAGAAGAAAACGGTAACAAGATAAATCAGAGGTATCACATTTAATATTCTCCCATTTACTCTTCTCTCATTAATTCCGACCAATATTCCTATACATTCAATACACACACGTATTTATTGGATTCACACCAAAGAGGAAACATTCCGGTGATCACACTCATTGGAAGAAGCTCCTCTCGCTCCCCGGCAAGTTTACTTACTCTCACGCCGGAGCTTGGTCACGGACCCCCCCCCCCCCCCCCCGGGGCCCTCCGTGACGAGGCTAACGGTTTATTCTTTTGTAGTCACAAGGAACGGGATATCTGGACGTCAGCGAAGATCCATTGAACGTCAGCAGGGATTTGGGTATTCGACATTGGCGCCATCCGTGGGACATCAGCTTGACCAGTGTCGCCACACTGAACTCTGACGTTAGAGATAACCCGTTTCAGAAACAGCAACATGGACACCACACCCGGTTCACATGTCACCCAGACGGTGCAGAACAACCATGACAAGGTTACAGTGGAAGACGTAACTCATGAGGAAGAGAATGAGAACCAGGTGGAAATCCTAGAAAGAGAGAAGACCATCACGCTGGACTTCGTCGCCATGCATAGGGACAAGCTAAAAAAGTGTCTCGAAGACTTGGAGAGACAAGAAAAGCTCAACAGCCTTAGGGCCAGACTGTCCTTCAACACACCTGCCAACCGGGAAGGGATAGACCCTCAGAACAAGGGCAGTGGTAGTGATTCACTGGAAACGTTCATGAAAGCCCTTAGGCAAATGTCCTCGGAAGAAAGGGAGGATCTTATCACGGGAAAGAAACCGAGAGGAAAAGAAAAGGAAAAGGATAATCAAAGCAATGATGGCCTGGATCAACCCTACCTCCCACGGGACTTAGCTGAAGTCTCAAAATTCACCCGGAGGATTGCAGAAGCACCGATGCCCCCTAAGACGAAGCTGCCCCCAAACTTTGACCGGTACGATGGGACAAGAGACCCTGAAGATCATCTCCATGCCTTCAGGGGTGTGGGACAACTAGGGCGGTGGCCCATGCCAGTTTGGTGCCACATGTTTGTACAGACCCTAACGGAGGGGGCCCGACTCTGGTTCAACAGCCTCCCTCCTGGGGGGGATTGATAGCTATGAAGAACTGAGTGAAAAGTTCCTGAGAAACTTTGGTCAACAAAGAAAGGTGGTCAAGAACCCGAACGAGATTTTGCACATAAGGCAAAGGGACAACGAGCGGATAGACCAGTACATGGAGAGGTTTGTCAAGGAAAGCATGAACATAAAGGATGTCCTGGAGGTCATGAAGATCAGCAGCTTCATAAATGGATTAAAGAATGCGCAGCTATGCGAGAAATTGGGGGAAGAGTTCCCACACTCATTTGACAATCTCATGGACAGGGTCAGAGCCTTTGTCAGGGGGAAAGACACAGTCAGCAAGGCTAAGGAGACAGATACCCTACCCCGAAGGGTCACCCCGGTTGCAAAACCTCTCGATAAAGGTACACCTTATTCCAGAAAACCTGCTTTTGATAGAATGCTGCATGATAGGGAAAGGCCCTCGTACTCCCCATACAGACCTCGATGGAGAGGCCCATCCCCATACTCTGACAGCTTCACCCCTCTCACCGAGACCCCAAGTGAAATATTGGCCACTGAGAGGGTGAAGAGCTCCTTCCCAAGGCCACCACCCATAAAGCCTGGGCCAAAGGCACAACCAAGCGAATATTGTGACTTTCACAAAGGATTTGGCCATAAGACTGATGATTGCATGTACCTAAAGAGGGAAATAGAAGCCGCGGTAAAAACGGGAAAACTGGCCCATTTGGTTAAGGAAATTAAGGAAGGAGGGGGGGATCGCAGAGGGAAAGATGCAAGGGAGCCTGGGAGGGCAGATGTAGATATGATTAGAAGGAGGAATGAATTTGATACCACCAGAAGTGTAAAGGCCAGAATCCTGGGCTCCCCGGACTGCATGAAAGCTCCCATCCTAATGCCACACTTGGAGGAAAGTGAGGTGCAGCGGCTCCCACTAAACATCTCAGCCATAATAGCTGGCCACAAAGTGGCCAGAATACACGTGGACGGGGGATCTGGGGTAGAAGTTATATACGAGCACTGTTTCCTCATGTTCGACAGGGATGTAAGAGACAGGCTTGAGGAGGACTACATCCCTCTAGTAGGATTCGACAACAGTGTATCACACCCCTTGGGAAAGATCAAACTCCCATTCACAGTTGGGGTAGGAGATCGCGTTCGAACTATAAACCTAACTTTCACAGTGGTCCGAGCACCCTCAAAATACAACGCAATCCTGGGAAGACCTGGAATCGGGGACTTGCAAGCACAAGCATCCACCCCCCACGGAGCCTTAGTGTTCCAGACGCCAAAGGGCTTGGCTTGGGTAAAGTCTGCATACGAAGTAGTTTCTTCTGTGTCCGGGGGGGAAGCATCCGAGAAGCCCCGGAAGGAGGGGGTCGAGGAATGGGTCCTTAGCGACAGGTTCCCGGAGCAGACGGTTAAAGTAGGAAGTCACCTAAGTGACAAGTGCAAAAGTGCTCTTAAGGAATTGCTCCTTCTCAACATTGATGTGTTTGCATTTCAACATGGGGATATGACAAGAATCCCAAGAAGCCTAACTGAAC
Source organism: Helianthus tuberosus (assembly GCA_030545235.1). Taxonomy (NCBI): domain Eukaryota; kingdom Viridiplantae; phylum Streptophyta; class Magnoliopsida; order Asterales; family Asteraceae; genus Helianthus; species Helianthus tuberosus. Next base: position 296,717 of record JARYGA010030161.1, read on the forward strand.
ACCGGCTGAATACGTACACTTGGGCAAAGCCAGTAAAGCAGAAAAAACGAAGCATGGGTCCCAGTAAAAGGAGGGCTGCCTGTGAAGAAACCAGGAAGCTGCTTAGAGCCGGAATAGTAAGGGAAGTGAAGTACCCATCCTGGGTTGCTAACCCGGTTATGGTCTAGAAGAAAGACGGAGGATGGAGGATGTGCATTGACTTCCAAGACTTGAACAAAGCATGTCCCAAGGACTGCTATCCTCTCCCTGAGATAGACGTCCAAGTGGACTCTTTATCCCAGTATCCCCTGAAATGCTTCTTGGATGCCTACAAAGGATACCATCAGATTCAAATGTCAGTGGAAGATGAGGAGAAGACCGCCTTCATCACAGACGAAGGAACATTTTGCTATACCAAAATGCCCTTCGGACTCAAGAACGCCGGTGCCACATACCAAAGGTTCGTGAATGCCCTCTTCAGGGAACAGCGGGGAAGGAACTTGGAGGTATACGTCGATGACATCGTTATCAAAATCCTAACCGAGATGGCCATGATAGATGATATAGCTGAAACCCTACGCACCATGCAAGATGTGAATATGAAGCTAAACCCCGGGAAATGTTGTTTTGGGGTAGAAGAAGGGAAATTCTTGGGGGTAGTGGTCACTAAGGGCGGAATCAAAGCTAACCCGTAGAAAACTCAAGCTGTGGCTGAAATGCGATCTCCCAGGTCCCTGAGAGACATCCAACAGCTGAACGGGAGGCTAATCGCACTAAACCGTTTTTTGTCAAAAGTAGCTGATAGGACTCTCCCCTTCATGAAGGTGCTGAAGGACTGCCTCCAAACAGACAGGTTTAAATGGACCTCCGAGGTGGAGGCCGCCTTTCAAGAAATGAAAGCTTATATATGCAAACTCCCAACATTGGCCACCCAGTACCCGGAGAGCAACTGCTCTTATATATGTCCGCCTCAAAAACAACCATAAGTGCAGTCATGATGGTAGAACGGGAGGGAAAACAAATACCGATATACTTCATCAGTAGAACACTTAAAGGCCCCGAAGAACGCTACATGCCTCTGGAGAAGTTAGCACTAGCCCTTGTTTTCACGTCCCGGAGACTTAGGAGGTATTTCCAAGGGCACAAGATCACCTTGATGACTGATCAACCCCTCCAAAAGGTACTCAGGAGGCCGGAGCTGTCAGGACGGTTGCTAAATGGGCCGTGGAATTGGGTGAACACTCCATGGAGTTCAAACCCAGGACGGCCATGTGATGTGCGGTAAGTGTCGTATATTTTAGGTGTATATTTTAAGCCCTTTTTAACACTTATTTTAGCCAAGTTTTAAATTTATAAAACACGATATTTCACTGACACTAAACACACATATGGGCAAGTGCACCCATCGTTGAGTGTAGTATAGTGCTAGTAAGATACCGAGGTCGTCCAAGGACACAAGAGCTTTTAGTACCGGTTTATCCTCAACGTCTAACCAAAATAAAAGTTTAGAAAAAATGTTTTAAACTAAGAAAACTAAAAACTAACTAAAATGCTGAAAATAAAAATAAAAGAAAAACAGATAGACAAGATGAATCACTTGGTTCCGACTCGTATCTAGTATAACCTTTGATTATTTCCGCACTTTTGCACATAATTAAGAGATTATCTTAGTTATTGTAGTAGGGCCCCTCTTTTGAAGGTGACGTTACCCTCACCCCAGTAGTTTGAGTCAGCAGGGTTACAATCCTAAAAGGGTGGATTATTGGAAGATAATGAATTAAGTTATTAATGCAGTATTGTGGTAGGCCCCGCTTTTGGCGGTGACGTTACCCTCGGCTAAGTAGTCTGAGTCAGCAGGGATACAGTCCTAAATAGTCGGGTTATAGTATTAATAGTAGTTAACTTATGAGGGGATCAAAGAGTTTGGACCCCCGCCATCCAATACCGTGAAGTATTGAAGGAGGTCCTACTAAATTTGACCCAGGTCCATTGCAGGACCTCTAAACGCTGAACAATGGCAAGACCTTTACCAAACCGTTCCCTTAACCCCCTACCAGGTAGCCAACATACCTCCATATAGACCGTGGAGATATGAATGGTGAAAATCCTTTATTTTATATAGACAGTAAAATAATGCCAAGACACCACGGACAAACGATAAGGAAAGATCACCTTCAACATAAGTAACTAGTTATTAAAGTCATTAATACAAAACCAAATAAAAAGTGCAAAAGATTAGAAATAAAAAGTATTATACTAGACACTTTGTCTTCACCAAGTGATGTAAGAGACTTAGGCAAACATGGCCTTGATTGTCAAGAACTCTTACGATCAATCTTGGATCCCGAGACGACTCACACACTCTACGATGGACAATGGATGATGGTGGTGGATGATGGTGTTGTGATGGTGGTGGGTGGTGGATGAAGTGTGAGAGAGGTGGTGTGCCAAGGGATGAGATGAAATGAATCCAAGCACTCCTATTTATAGGCTGAACAGAGAGCTGGACACGGCCCCGTGTCCACTGGGCACGGCCCCGTGTCCGTTTGACAATCTCTCTCCTCATTAATTGTAATTCGCAATTACAATAAATGCGCCTGCTGTACTTTCGACACGCCCCCGTGTCCGCTGAGCACGGCCCGTGGTGGGCGATGGAAGCTTCTATAGATTTGTCTTTTCTGCTGCTTCTTGGGCACGGCCCCGTGCTGGCTGAGCACGGGGCGTGTTCAGTCTTCTGATTTCTCTATTTTGCTTTGGAAGGTGCCATTGAGGGGTCGGGCAGTCCACTAATATTCTTTTTCTTGTATTTATGTTGGATTTAGCTGTCTTTTTGCTTCTTTTGCGTTTTTGAGCTCATTTAATCCTGAAAATACAAAAGGAAGACAAAAACACTCTTTTTCCAATATTAGTACTTTAAAAGGGTTAGTTTTATGCCTCATTTGATGTAATTTATATGTTGCATTTTACACACATCAAATACCCCCACACTTGAACTTTTGCTTGTCCTCAAGCAAAACTCTTTAATATGTGGCTTACACTCCCAAATGGAATAGGTAGAAGAGAAGGTTTTGGGCTTGTCGTAGAGTGTCGGGATTTCCAAGATCTTTTTGGGTTTTATTTTTATTTATTTACATTCCTATTCGTAATGATTTATTTAGAACTTTTCATAGAAGAAATTACTTATTTGGGCATAACATGCCTTTTTAAAATTCTATTTATATACAAGTTCACATACCTCACGGGGAAATCACTCACACTCGGCCGAAGGTGTATTTTTAGTGAATCACTCGAGAGCGGCATGGAACTTATTCCTACCATAGGCTTGCCAAGAAATCAATCCTCCTCCTTTTTAACTTTTATACCTTTGTAGATATCAAGAGGACTTTGCGGGTTAAGGGTTAGGCTAGGGTTAAAGGTAGGTGGTTGGGTTAGTGGTTAGTAGAAAAAGGGCTAAAAGCGTAACAAGTTTCGGTTTTCGTATTTTTGCAACTTTTTATTTTGATGAAGCTTTTATTCAAACTAAGTTATTTTTGATAAACTTGTTTGTTTATTTTCTTTTTGCTTCATCATTATCACACAAATTTTTTTTTTCGAAGAACCGAACTTGTTACTAAAATAAAGGGTTAAAAATGAAAAAGGTTTAGGTGGGTAAAAGGGTTTTTGTTTGGGTGATGAAACGAAAAGGTTTAGGCTCAAAGGGGCTAACTAGGGGGATTTTTGGGTAGGTGGTAAAAGAAAAAGAAAAATAATGGTGTAGAAATAAAAAGGGTTAGTCCTAATGCCTCCATCATTTACTTACTCGGGTTTAAGTTGATAAGGACCGGGAATGTATTGTCATGGCAAGTTCTAGAGTCGTAAGAACCAAGCGGCTATTCACACAAGAAACGAAAAATGAGCATTTAGTCAAATGATATGTAATTGTGTGCTCAATAAAGGCTCAAAACTCACTTTTGTGGGAATGGGTTTTTATGTGATCAAGTATATATAATCAAATTTTAAATAAGTATGCTATGCCTTTTCATAATTTTCTTATGTTGGTTCATTTTATCACTACGCTATCGGTTGTAAATTTGTAAAAATATAACCTTTTTGAGAACTTTAATTTTCCGAGTTAAACCTAGACAAGTAAAAAAAATAAATTTTTTTTTTGAAAAAATTTGGGGTGATTAGCGGTTCCAATAGAGTTTTGTGTAAGGCTTGTATTTAGGACTTGCAAAATTCAAGGTTTTAGCATCCCCCCCACACTTAAATTACACATTGTCCTCAATGTGTCCCAAAAATAAATTTTTAGGTTGATTAGATGTGTAAAATAGTGTTTAAAAAGCAAAAATTTGTGTTACTGGGCACTGAACACGGCCCCGTGTTGTCCGGGCACGGCCCCGTGTTTAAGTGCCAGTAACAAAATTAAAATATGAGAAACAGAAGTCTGGACATGGGGGCGTGTTGGGTGAACACGGCCCGTGTCCAGGTACCTGAACTGGGCGTTTTTCTGCAGGTGGTTCAGCACGGGGCCGTGTTGGTTGGGCACGGCCCGTGTTGAACCTTCTGAAATGGAGAGAATTGTCGGGTTGCCTTGTTCTTGTGCATGGGTTCATTCTTCTCGTTCCCCTTTTCATCCTTTACCACCGTGAGTGTGTTTTATTCATTACAAACCATCCAAACCTTAAAACCATCATTTCATTTCATCATAGAGAGAACTTACATAGTCCTAAATTAAGATAAAATTAAAAATTAACTAAATAGGTCAGCAGGTACACGAGGTTATCATAAGGAGTTCTACTATTTTAAGAAAATTTCGAGAATAGTTTCCCGATATAGTAGGACTTTTAGCCGAATGATTTCTTCCCTAAACGTTGTTTAAAGCCATTCTTCGATTTCCCTAGGAAGGAAGAATGCGGCTTCATTTTCCTCCGCAGCTGGTGGTTGAGGGGGAACATTCACCGGGACTCCTTGCACCACTCTTCGCGGAGGCTCTTGGTGCATGGCGTACCATTCGGCTGGAATGACAACTTCGGGTACCACGTTCCACGCCCTTTGGGTAATTATGGGTACCAAAGGCGGGGAGGCGAGAAGGTTCAACCTCTGGTGCAAGAGGTTTACTTCATGGAGACAGCCCTCCAGCCCCACTGTAAGATGGTTGATACGGTCGACCAATGCTTCCTCCACTCCCGTCATTTCATCAATAGCCTCCCTTAGAGCGTAAACATAGTTTACAAGAGAGTCTTCTGCTGTTGAAGATCTCCTCCCTTGTCGGTTATTTCTTGAAGATGATCCGCTTGTTCTGCTTGCCATTTTCTGTCAAGGAAACCGAAGAAAGCTAAATTTTTACAAAACAGAGCCCTGGACACGGCCCCGTGCTCGCTGAGCACGGCCCCGTGTCCATTTGTCTGCAGGATTTTATGCTAAGGAGTCTTGGAGTTTTAAATTATTCTCATGATTTTTAGCTAGTTTTTAGGCTTAGATAATTTAAAATAAAGTTATACAACTAACTTTAAACAAGAATCCTTAGCAAATAATCTTACAAACTTCACATAGAGGGTTGGAATCAAGAGATTTCCAATCTTCCATGGAGGAAATTTTGAAAATTTTTTAAAGAGGAGGAAATGAGTAAAAGTGGAAGGGACAAGAGGGTCCTTGGGAACCTTCTTTTAGCACTTACCTAGGATGGTATGAGTGAAAATCCCAGGAATCTCTGTCTTTTGAAGTGGTAAAAAATGAGCAGGATTCAGGCTGCATTTAAAGAAAACGACAGTGCACTGGACACGGCCCCGTGTTGACTGGACACGACCCCGTGTGCAGAGGAATTCCTGACACATTTTGTCCGTATTCTGACCAAATCAGCAGAGAATCTATTTGATGAGCACGGGGGCGTGTTGACCTGGACACGGCCCCGTGTCTGGAGACTGTTTTATGGAGTTTTGCTTCTTCTAAGGATTTCGTTGAAATCGGGTGGTTCCTTACTGGTTGGAACAACCCCAAAGCGCCTAAGATACCTTAATTGTCCTAGACTAAGGCGAGAACGCAAGAGGTTGTCGGTGAGGGTAATTCCTATTGTCATTCTAGGTGGACAAGTCCAACCCTTTCCCGGGCTCTTGTTAAAGAAGGTGTATGCCGAATCGCTCAGGTCTATGTATGCACCGAACGAAGTCGATGGAGAGTCCTTCACGGCACAATCGACACAGGGACGACTATCGTCCAAGTCTTTGCTAGGTACGAAGGTATTTTCGGGAGCAACGAGGTTGTCGGAATGCGGTTCCAACATTTCTTCATGGGTATCGTCTTGGGGTGGATCAATAAAATCCTTCCCAAGCTCTTCTAACCATTTCAGAATTAGCTCTTCTAGTTGAAATAACTCATCAAGGAGCATTTCCCCTAGAATATCTGGCTGGGCGCATTCGAGGGAGAAATAGTGCTTATTTTTACTTTCGCCCCTCTTAAGGTTGTGAGAAGTTGGTGGGTCCATGTAGTGGGGCCTATAATTTAGAAAGTAGCATTTTACTTCCTCATGTTTGCCACCACATAATTGACACCACGTACCATAAGAGTGCCGAAAGTAAAAATAATTACTATCACTCATGTTTATGTCAGAAATTACCAACCGCCGGGATCTAACGGTTCTGTTTTCAGTAACTGAAACTTGGGCACGGGGGCGTGTTGAGTGGGCACGGCCCCGTGTTCAGCTTACTGTCTAATGTAAAACAGGATTGCCAGTTCCAATGATTGAGCACGGGGGCGTGTTCAGCGGGCACGGCCCGTGCTGAGCTCTGCAGAAGCTGAAAAACTAAGAAAATCCTAAAAAAATAAAAAGAAAAGTAAAAAAAATATGATTAGGCCGTTGATTCCTAACTTTCTTAAAATCCTTGTGTCCCCGGCAGCGGCGCCAAAAAAACTTGATGTGCGGTAAGTGTCGTATATTTTAGGTGTATATTTTAAGCCCTTTTTAACACTTATTTTAGCCAAGTTTTAAATGTATAAAACACGATATTTCACTGACACTAAACACACATATGGGCAAGTGCACCCATCGTTGAGTGTAGTATAGTGCTGGTAAGATACCGAGGTCGTCCAAGGACACAAGAGCTTTTAGTACCGCTTTATCCTCAACGTCTAACCAAAATAAAAGTTTAGAAAAAAAATTTTAAACTAAGAAAACTAAAAACTAACTAAAATGCTGAAAATAAAAATAAAAGAAAAACAGATAGACAAGATGAATCACTTGGTTCCAACTCGTATCTAGTATAACCTTTGATTATTTCCGCACTTTTGCACATAATTAAGAGATTATCTTAGTTATTGTAGTAGGCCCCTCTTTTGAAGGTGACGTTACCCTCACCCCAGTAGTTTGAGTCAGCAGGGATACAATCCTAAAAGGGTGGATTATTGGAAGATAATGAATTAAGTTATTAATGCAGTATTGTGGTAGGCCCCGCTTTTGGCGGTGACGTTACCCTCGGCTAAGTAGTCTGAGTCAGCAGGGATACAGTCCTAAATAGCCGGGTTATAGTATTAATAGTAGTTAACTTATGAGGGGATCAAAGAGTTTGGACCCCCGCCATCCAATACCGTGAAGTATTGAAGGAGGTCCTACTAAATTTGACCCAGGTCCATTGCAGGACCTCTAAACGCTGAACAATGGCAAGACCTTTACCAAACCGTTCCCTTAACCCCCTACCAGGTAGCCAACATACCTCCATATAGACCGTGGAGATATGAATGGTGAAAATCCTTTATTTTATATAGACAGTAAAATAATGCCAAGACACCACGGACAAACGATAAGGAAAGATCACCTTCAACATAAGTAACTAGTTATTAAAGTCATTAATACAAAACCAAATAAAAAGTGCAAAAGATTAGAAATAAAAAGTATTATACTAGACACTTTGTCTTCACCAAGTGATGTAAGAGACTTAGGCAAACATGGCCTTGATTGTCAAGAACTCTTACGATCAATCTTGGATCCCGAGACGACTCACACACTCTATGATGGACAATGGATGATGGTGGTGGATGATGGTGTTGTGATGGTGGTGGGTGGTGGATGAAGTGTGAGAGAGGTGGTGTGCCAAGGGATGAGATGAAATGAATCCAAGCACTCCTATTTATAGGCTGAACAGAGAGCTGGACACGGCCCCGTGTCCGCCTGACAATCTCTCTCCTCATTAATTGTAATTCGCAATTACAATAAATGCGCCTGCTGTACTTTCGACACGCCCCCGTGTCCGCTGAGCACGGCCCGTGGTGGGCGATGGAAGCTTCTATAGATTTGTCTTTTCTGCTGCTTCTTGGGCACGGCCCCGTGCTGGCTGAGCACGGGGCGTGTTCAGTCTTCTGATTTCTCTATTTTGCTTTGGAAGGTGCCATTGAGGGGTCGGGCAGTCCACTAATATTCCTTTTCTTGTATTTATGTTGGATTTAGCTGTCTTTTTGCTTCTTTTGCGTTTTTGAGCTCATTTAATCCTGAAAATACAAAAGGAAGACAAAAACACTCTTTTTCCAATATTAGTACTTAAAAAGGGTTAGTTTTATGCCTCATTTGATGTAATTTATATGTTGCATTTTACACACATCAAATACCCCCACACTTGAACTTTTGCTTGTCCTCAAGCAAAACTCTTTAATATGTGGCTTACACTCCCAAATGGAATAGGTAAAAGAGAAGGTTTTGGGCTTGTCGTAGAGTGTCGGGATTTCCAAGATCTTTTTGGGTTTTATTTTTATTTATTTACATTCCTATTCGTAATGATTTATTTAGAACTTTTCATAGAAGAAATTACTTATTTGGGCATAACATGCCTTTTTAAAATTCTATTTATATACAAGTTCACATACCTCACGGGGAAATCACTCACACTCGGCCGAAGGTGTATTTTTAGTGAATCACTCGAGAGCGGCATGGAACTTATTCCTACCATAGGCTTGCCAAGAAATCAATCCTCCTCCTTTTTAACTTTTATACCTTTGGAGATATCAAGAGGACTTTGCGGGTTAAGGGTTAGGCTAGGGTTAAAGGTAGGTGGTTGGGTTAGTGGTTAGTAGAAAAAGGGCTAAAAGCGTAACAAGTGTCGGTTTTCGTATTTTTGCAACTTTTTATTTTGATGAAGCTTTTATTCAAACTAAGTTATTTTTGATAAACTTGTTTGTTTATTTTCTTTTTGCTTCATCATTATCACACAATTTTTTTTTTTCGAAGAACCGAACTTGTTACTAAAATAAAGGGTTAAAAATGAAAAAGGTTTAGGTGGGTAAAAGGGTTTTTGTTTGGGTGATGAAACGAAAAGGTTTAGGTGGACAATTTAAATTATAAGCTATGATTTCAGAGAATCAAGACTTTTAAGGTTTGAACCTAGTTCATTACCCTTATCAGACAGGAGGTCATAACTACCTCTGTCTTTTGGCTCATATAAAAGTGAGCGGGGCCCGTAGGCATCATATTACCACGTATGGTAAAAATATGATCATCTTAATTGATGATCTTAACCCATGATTCAGGGATCACATAATTGGGTTTGGAATCTTCTAAAGAATCCTTATACATATAAAATGACATGTGATTGTAACGACTCACTTCTGCCAGGAGTGTTAACATGTTTTAAGATGTTAACAGGGATTTGAATCTTTTTAAACAGGTCTTACCATTTTGGCCCGGTCTTATAATTGACACGAAGCCAGGTTTCACACTTTAAGATCCTTAATTAAATAATTACATAGGCAGATTAATTTAAAAAGGAATGATTTTAATTTATTTATTTCATTTGTAATTATTTATGCACAAAAAGGCAATCATGAAATTCATAGAAATAACATTCCACTAATTTATTCAAAGCATTACACACTTGCCCTAAACGGGTCTTTCAAATTACCAACTTACCCACGTAGGGGTTAAATAACACACATGTCCACGTAGGGACTCACACTAACAATACACCCACGTAGGGGTTCAAACAATAAGCATGCCCACGCAGGGGCTCAAAGCAACATACCAAATACATCCACGCCGGGGCCCAATAGTAAATACAGGAGAAAATAACTGTGGAAGGATTCAACGATCCTTCTTGTTCTTTCCCTTGATCAAACTAACCAACCCTTGGAAGAACGTTTGTCTTTCCCTACGATCCTCGTGAGCTTCACGTTCAACTTGCTGCAACCTATGAAGAATTTCCTCCCTTTCTGGGGGAGAAAACCGTGGTGGCTGCGATTGAGCCCGGATGATGGGTCTAGAAGGTATCGAGTATCCCTGAGTCGGGTAACTCACCCCCCATGGATCCCCATAGGGTCCTTGGGTGTTGTAGTTCGCTGCTACCATGTACGGATCAGCCTCCGCGTACCCATAGTCGTGATGCGTTGGGGGTTCAAACGGGTTGTAAGCCATGCCACCCGTATATGCTGGGATTGGGTTTTCAAACCCCATCGGCGGTGGTTGTAGTACAGCAGGGTTGGAGGGTCCACCCATTTGTGGGTCCTCCTGGTATGGCGGGTAGTGACTAGCACTTGACTGTTGTGGGGAACTGAAATTGAAGCCCCCCGGTCGTACTGACATGCGTGCACCGGTTCTCCTACGCCTTGGCGGTTGAGGAGGTGCTGGTTGAACCGGTGGCGGTGGAGGTGGTGGCGTAACTGCCACAAACCGGTGATCCTCGGATGAATCTTGATGATGCGGCTGTGGCTGTGGCTCCTGCTGCTGCTGAGACTGCTGCTGCTGATGCTGCCCGTGAGACGACGAGTGGTGTGATGGTGTATAATACCACTGGTGTTGATCGAACAGGGCTTGGAAACTGTCTGGACCACCATAGGGTGACCCGTGAAAAGACAATCCGTCGGAGATTTCGATCGGATGGTTTGGAGTACCACTTGTCGGCATGACGGGGTCCGTATCCTCGTCCATATCGTCTGCGTGATCTCCTAAAAAGTGGTCCTCTGGACCCAGTGGGTTAAAACCCACGGGCTCTGGTATGAACCCAACCGGGTTAAACTATCCCCGAAAAGCAGGTGTAGGGTCTCCATATGAATGATGAGATAGGGATCTCTGAAGTGGTATGTAGGACGGTTGAGGGTTATTGGGTTCATAAGGATTGAGAACAGGAGGTGTTGAAGCATGCGAAACCGACCGTCTGGCCGGCTCGTACTGGTTTCTTCGGTTTTCCCGAGGGTCATCACTCTCGGTGTTGGATGGAGCTCGCCTTCGTGAAGGTCCAGCTTCATGATCGTTGGGGGCGGTGACTGGCCCCTTTCCACGTCCTCGTGTTCGGAAGAATCTAGGAGGCATCCTCGTTATTCCTGTTAATATAGCATGAGATAACAATAACAAAAATATAAAATTTAAAGGACAAAACAAAACCCGAATAAGGTGGAATTTGTCCTAGATTAATAGTCTAGACTCGAAGGTTTAGATATGTGCAATTGTGTAACTGAGATTAAACACAGAAGGCTAGTGTTTAATTCACTCAGAGTTGGCTCTGATACCAACCTGTCACACCCCGATTTCCACGTGTCACCGGTGGGCCCGGTGGGGGAGTATCGTGACGTGGTTGGCAACGTAATAGTCAAACAACACAATATAATAATGCACAGCGGAAGCAATTTAAAATAAGATACAACCGAATTTATTTATTGTAATCAAAGTCACAATATCCGGTGTTTATCCACAGAACGGATCGAAACAAAATAACATTTATGGTTCAACAGACTTCTGGCATCCTAAGCTTGCGAGACTTTTATTGATGCTTAGGAGACAATCCAGCCAAATTTCGTTTAGTACCTGCATTCAATCTTTTTGGGAAAATACGTCAGTTTACACTGGTAAATACATTCAACTGACTCATTTTGGAAAAATGATTGAAAATTGGTTTGGATGCACATGGCATAAATCATTTTAGTTAACTTGGGAGAATTATTTAATATTATAATCTTGTGAACGAATTACATGTTACTTATGCGTTCAGTAGCCCGAATCAAATCCGGGTTAAAGATCAACAGACACACCACTTTAAGTGAGTTATACACGGGAGTACGCCTACACCCCGTGCTCAGGTTGTGGCCATCTCGTAAGATGATGCCAGGGATATCCGGGACATGGTCATTAACCCCCCAAAGGCTGTAAAGTAAACAAAACTGTTTAAACGAGCCGATCAAATTATTCAACTACCCACTAAGCATGGAGATTTGATGCCCGATCAAGCGGTACGCTATGTACCGTAACCCAAGCCCGTATAGGGAAAATAAGTTAAAAGTATTTACCTGATGCAAGTATAAGTCACAATTAGCAGAATGCACGTAGCTTTTACTGTTTCTCCTAATCTGGAACAAAGGTTTAATATAACCTATTAGAATTCTAACGGGTCTTTTATTAAGCTTAAGCTTAGACCGGCTAGTTTCAAGATACGGCTCGTACGCACGATTAAGCGAAGACCGGATAGAATGTGATTCAGACCCGACAAGTTTGGAGACTTCTTTAATATGGGTTTATTATTCACATTCTGGATTTTGAGATAAAACCGTTAAGGTTTGACCCATTTCGGCTAATTTATGTAAACTTGTTACATAAACCGAAACGTACGCGTAATAAGCGTGACGGGTAGTTATGAGAGCTATATACAGGTTTCCTAAGTTAATTTTGTCTCCAATATGTTGTGACATCAGTAAGGTGTCTTTCGTTATGCCCGAAATGTGTTTAAACACAAACTAGGCCCGTAGGGGTAGTTTGGTCATTTAAAAGTTTATAAAAGGGTTTAAGTGATAATCTGAGTTACAGGTCTGATGAAATCAGCAAATATACTCAATTTTCTAAGTTACATCAGTAGGTTAAAGCATGTATGTGAAACTTATCATTTTTAACCAAACTAGGCCCCGTAGGGGTATTTTGGTAATTTCACATAAGCCGAAAAGCTCAAAACTGAAGTCTGAGTTTATCAACCTTTGCTTACTGTTAAAATATTATAATTTTCCTCTTACATCAGTAGGTATCAACCCGGGTATGTCAAATATGATTTTAAAACATACTATGCGTTAAAAACGCTAATTAAGGCGATTAAAGGCCGTTACTGGGTTTGATACTTAAATCTGATATTTTTATATTTCCAGAAGGCTTAAAATACTTTATTTATCATAACTAATCAGTAGCAAAAGGTTTGGAGTCGTTTAGATGTGTAAAACTCATTTTATGGCCCGTAAGGGCAAAACCTACAATTACCGAATTAAGCCTACGACTATGAGTTATGCTCAGCCTAAAATTAATTAAAAATCTTTAAAAATCCCAAAATAATATATTACATCAGTGGGTAAAAGATTTGATATCAAAAAGTATGTTTAACTAGGCTATACGCTAATTACGCCATTTTATTAACATAAAGCATTAGTTTTGCGATAATGAGCATAGCTCTTAATCTACAAGTCAAACTGATGTCAAACTTTGCATACAAGTCTATATATCAGTAACAAAGGTTTCTACACTTTTACATTTTCATAATTCACGTTTTAAGGTAATAAGGGCATAACGGTCAACATATGAGCAATTAACGGAAACATGCATATTAATTGGATAACTAATGAACTGAGGTGTATAATCACAGAGGGTTGTTCTAACATGTAACCTAGTCCAATTAAAGCTCTGAGGAATTTCTAAAATATGCCTAAACGGGTCAGAACTGAAAGTCAAAGTGAAAGTCAAACTATGCGACTTTCGGTTCCGAACCGGGTCTAAACAGGAAATAGTCGGGTTGAACATGTTTGGACATGTTCTTACACTAATTACTAAGTTACAACAATGATCAAACAGGTTATACATGTTCTAGATAGCTAATTATGCATAAATGACATTTTAAGCATTATGTTGACTTTTTAATTAAAAGTTTAACCCGACATTAGACCTGCTTAGAGTGGTGATCAGGGGAAACCCTTTTAAGGTTTTATTACCCACATAAATACCAACTCATAACTATTTTTAATTCGAGATATGACTGAGCCATTATTGACTAATCTCGAAGTCAAACCGTAATTACGACGGTTTGACTTTTAGCTAATTAAACAAGCTAAACTCAACTAAACAAGAACTAGCAGACTTACAAGAGTCCTATGCACGAGATATGATCACTTGGAAGCAAGCTTGAGCTCCAGAAATGATCCAAGAGTGCAGGAGAAGTTGTGAGGAATGTTTGAAACCTTGAAGGCCTTTTATACTTGTTGCACTCACCATAACAAGTTGACAACAAAGTCTAGGATCCTTCCACAACTGATTTACACTTGTTACTAGTGCCTAGGGATGTCTAGGGGTCGTCCACAAGTGAGGAAAACCGGTTTAGTGGGTCAGAATTGCGCATAACAGGCAACAGCCTGTTTCTGGTCGCTGGTAGTTAGCTTACGGACCATAAGCTTACCAGTGTTGCGGTCCGTATGCTTGTTATCAGACACAAAAACTTCCTGATCTTTGGTGTTTTGAAAGGGCAGCCCACTTGCACGAGTTTTGGACCTCAATTGTCATTTAGGGACCTCCCAAAATGGTCTTGTACAGTTACAAACCCTACCAGTTGAAGTTGTTTGCTTGGATGCTTTATAAAAGTACCGAAAATTTAGGATTACCGTAGGAATTTCTTCGTAGGAGTCCACCACTTCAATTGTAATTCATTCAATGCAATAATTCCCAGAACTTGATCATACACGAGATGTTTTTAATATAATTTGGGTCTTGGGATTTGTAACGAGGTCGTTCAGAGGTAAAAATTTAACATGACGCCACTTTAAATCCTGCCAAAACGTCTTTATTAAATCCGGGTTTATAACGCGTTTTGTCTTTATTGACACGTGTCGTTATTTTATTTAACATGAATTTTCGAGGTGTTACATCCTCACCCCCTTAAAATAAATCTCGACCCGAGATTTACTGAAATAAATAAGGGTATTTTTCCTTCATGGTGGATTCTAACTCCCACGTATATTCGGGACCTCTACGGGCATCCCATTTGACCTTCACAAAAGGTATATGCTTCCTTCGAAGCTTCCTTACCTGTCGATCTTCAATCGACAAAGGTTTTTCAACAAATTTTAAGCTCGCGTCAATATGCACATCTGTATGTGGTATAACCAGTGATTCGTCAGCGAAACACTTCTTCAGATTGCAGATGTGGAACACATTGTGAATTCCACTGAGCTCTTCCGGTAAGTTCAACTTATAGGCAACTGACCCGACTCGTTCAATAACCTCGAAAGGTCCTATGTATCTCGGGCTTAGCTTGCCTTTCTTACCAAATCGCATCACTCCCTTCCAGGGGGAGACTTTAAGTAGGACTTTTTCACCCACTTCGAAATGAAAATCCTTACGATTTGGATCCGCGTAACTCTTCTGCCTATTCCGGGCAGCTTGGAGATTGTTACGAATCTGGACAATCTTGTCCGTCGTTTCGAACACGATCTCCGGTCCTGATAACTGGACTTCTCCAACTTCCGCCCAACAAACTGGCGATCTACACTTTCTACCGTATAATGCCTCAAAAGGCGCAGCCTTTATGCTGGTATGGTAGCTATTGTTGTAGGAGAATTCGATCAATGGTAGGTTCTTATCCCAACTTCCTCCCAAATCGATCGCACATGCGCGTAGCATGTCTTCCAACGTTTGAATAGTACGCTCACTCTGACCGTCAGTCTGAGGATGATAAGCCGTACTAAAGTTCAAACGTGTGCCCAAAGATTGCTGGAAGCTCTTCCAAAAATGTGACGTGTACCTAGTATCTCTATCAGAGATAATAGCTACAGGTATGCCGTGTAGGGCTACAATCTTATCAACGTATAACTGGGCTAACATATCAGAGCTATAAGTCTCCTTGATGGGTAAGAAATGAGCTGACTTAGTCAGTCGGTCAACTATAACCCATATCGTATCATTTCCTTTCCTCGTCTTGGGTAACTTGGTAATAAAATCCATAGTTACCATTTCCCACTTCCACGTAGGAAGTTCAGGCTGTTGTAGCAAACCTGACGGTTTCTGATGCTCGGCTTTGACTTGCGCACATGTCAAGCATTTTGCTACATGGGCGGCTACAGACTTTTTCAAGCCTATCCACCAATAATTTGCCTTCAAATCCTGGTACATCTTATCAGCTCCAGGATGAACGGAGTATTTGGAACTGTGGGCTTCTTGGAGGATGACCTCACGAAGTCCTCCAAAAATCGGAATCCAAATTCGTCCATTTAATCGCAGAATTCCGTCCTTGCTAAGAGTTAACTGCTCCTCAGTTACTCCTAACTTTTCATTGGGATAGTTAGCTTCTAACACAGCTTCCTTCTGTGCAGCTAACACCCTTTCTATCAAACTGTTCTTTATTTCCATGCGCTTGGCATTAATTCGAATGGGTTTAACCCTTTCCTTTCTGCTCAAGGCGTCGGCGACTACATTCGCTTTGCCGGGATGATACTTGATTTCACAATCATAGTCATTCAAGGTTTCCATCCAACGGCGTTGCCTCATGTTTAATTCCTTCTGATTAAACAGATGTTGGAGGCTCTTGTGATCAGAATAAATCACACATTTGATACCATAAAGATAGTGCCTCCAAAGATTAAGTGTGAATACAACGGCACCCAGCTCCAAGTCATGGGTGGTGTAATTCTTTTCATGCACTTTCAATTGTCTTGAAGCATAGGCAATAACTTTGCCTTTCTGCATAAGCACGCACCCCATGCCAGTGTGCGAAGCATCACAATAAACCACAAAGTCTTCAATTCCATCTGGCAGTGCCAGTACCGGGGCGTTGCTCAACTTTTGCTTCAGAATATCAAAGGATTCTTGCTGTTTAGGGCCCCATATGAACTTAACCTTCTTCTTAGTTAAGGAGGTTAGGGGTGCAGCAATCCTTGAAAAGTTTTCAATGAAACGCCTGTAATATCCTGCCAATCCCAGGAAGCTACGTATCTCCGTAGGCGTCTTTGGCTCTTGCCAATTCATAACAGCTTCAACCTTGGCGGGATCCACCTGGATACCACGCTCACTGACCACATGTCCAAGGAATTGGACTTCACGAAGCCAAAATTCACATTTAGAGAATTTGGCATAGAGCTTCTCTTGGTGTAAAAGTTTGAGAATACATCGAAGGTGTTTCTCGTGGTCAGCTTGATTCTTAGAATAAATAAGGATGTCATCGATGAAGACGATAACAAATTTATCTAAGTAAGGCTTGCAGACGCGATTCATGAGATCCATGAA
Organism: Helianthus tuberosus; assembly: GCA_030545235.1. Taxonomy (NCBI): domain Eukaryota; kingdom Viridiplantae; phylum Streptophyta; class Magnoliopsida; order Asterales; family Asteraceae; genus Helianthus; species Helianthus tuberosus. Next base: position 313,887 of record JARYGA010030161.1, read on the forward strand.
CGCGGCTGGTGCATTAGTGAGCCCAAAAGGCATCACTAGGAACTCGTAGTAACCATAACGAGTCCTAAATGCAGTCTTGTGAACGTCTTCATCCTTAACCTTCAACTGATGGTATCCTGACCTCAGATCAATCTTTGAGAAGTAACTTGCCCCTTGAAGCTGATCGAACAAATCGTCGATCCTGGGCAATGGATATCTATTCTTGATCGTGACTTTATTAAGCTCGCGATAGTCGATGCACAGACGCATCGACCCATCCTTCTTCTTGACAAACAGGATTGGCGCTCCCCAAGGAGATGAACTAGGTCGAATGAAACCCTTAGCCAGCAATTCATCTAGCTGCGTCCGCAACTCCTTCATTTCTGTGGGTGCCAATCTGTATGGTGCCCTAGCAACTGGTGCCGCTCCGGGGATGATATCTATCCTGAATTCAACTTGTCTATCTGGTGGCAAGCCAGGTAGATCTTCAGGAAACACTTCTGGGTATTCAGAAATGACAGGGATGTCTTCTAACTTCGGTTTGGGCTCATCAATAATCACCTGTGCCATGTAGATGACACACCCCTTCTTCAAACACTTGGAAGCCTTGAGCATAGTCACGTGCTCAGGTAGTCCATACTGGGTATCTCCCCGAATGGTAAGTGACTCACCAGACGAAGTCTTTATCACTACTTGCTTCATGTTACAGACGATTTGGGCCTGGTTATGAGATAACCAGTCCATACCCAGAACTATGTCAAAACCGGCTAACTTAAACGGAAGTAGAGACAGAGGAAAAGAATGGTTCTTAATGGATATAACACATCCATCTAACACAGTAGAGACGGTTTCTATGGTACCATCTGCTAACTCTACCTCATAGTTTGCGTTTAAGGTTTTGACAGGTAAATTCAACAATTTACAAAACTTATGATCTACGAAAGACTTATCTGCGCCTGAATCAAAAAGTACTCTTGCAAAGACATCATTTACAAGGAAAGTACCTGTTATGACATTATCGTCCTGCACCGCTTCTTTCGCGTCCATTCTGAAGACTCTGGCATTAGTCTTCTTAGCCTCCTCAGGCTTCTTGTTGTATTTTGGGCAGTTGGTCTTGATGTGCCCCTTCTCATTGCAACGGTAGCACGTTGCGTCTTTTATCTTTTTGCAATCCAGGATTTTATGGTCCGTGGACTTGAAAATTCCACAAGCAAATGATTTTGACTGAGTCTGAGTGCTTGACTCCAGTCTGCACTTTCCATAGTGCTGCTTCTTGCAAATTTTACACCTGGGCTTCTCATCAGACTTATGCCCATCCTTCCTCGACTCAGATCCCTTATTGTTATCACCGTTCCCACGGTGTTTCTTATTCGACCTTCGCGAACCATCATCTTCACTCTTCCTCTTCTCGGCCGCCTTATTCCTCTGCGATCTCTGCCGGACCACATCCAGAGTGAGGGATAAGGAAAGGTCAGTTACAGACCTGAAGGTAACTGGCTGAGAAGCTTTTACACTGGACTTGATCTCGGGTTCTAAACCACCAATAAAGCGAGCGATTCTTTTTGGCTCCGGGGTTACCAGGTAGGGAACCAACCGGGACATCGTATTGAAGCTTGTCAGATAAGCTTGACAGTCGAGGTTCCTCATCACCAAGGATAGAAAGTCAGATTCTATCTTCTCCACCTCATGCTGAGGGCAGAAGTTTTCCTTGATCATGGCAATGAATTGATCCCACGACATGCTATACAACGGGATCTTTCCGGAGGCCTCCATTAGAGATCTCCACCATGCCAATGCTTCACCCTTGAAGGATTGTGACACAAACTTAACTATATCCCTTTCAGCGCACCCGCTGATATCCACCACCGTGTCCATTTCGTCCAGCCAAGTCATACAGTCGACAGCCCCTTTTTCCCCAGTAAAATCCCTGGGTTTACAAGACACGAAGTACTTATAAGTGCAACCCTTGTTACGGGGTCCCTGATGCAGTACTATATGCTGAGATGGGACACTTTGATTGTTGGTGGACTGACGGTCATCACCGTCTTTCTTGGGTCCATTCTTTTTGGGAGGAGGCTTGTTATGAGCCTCAGAATGTGTCCTGGGCTTTGAATGTGATGCAGAGTGGGTCCTACTTCGAGTACCACTGTATTCCTCATACTGTCTATCCAAAGCCTATGTGATAGCGCCGTCTATGATTGCTTTTAGTTCAGCACCCGTTAACGTAATCTGGGCATTCTCATTTGGCTCCACAGGATGGCTATTTATTTCATTTGAGTCAGCCATTTGAATTGAACTGTTGCAGAAAACAAGGACAATATTTTATTTGGGAGTTTATTATGGAATTACTTCTTAGGGTAATTCGTTAACCATGGTAAACAGAGACCATATTTGGTTAACTTATTAATCGCGTTAATTTAGGATTTTAATTAAAATTTATCCTAAACACAAACAATAACAATATATATTAGCACATAAGGCTTGGTCACATGGACAATTTAAATTATAAGCTATGATTTCAGAGAATCAAGACTTTTAAGGTTTGAACCTAGTTCATTACCCTTATCAGACAGGAGGTCATAGCTACCTCTGTCTTTTGGCTCATATAAAAGTGAGCGGGGCCCGTAGGCATCATATTACCACGTATGGTAAAAATATGATCATCTTAATTGATGATCTTAACCCATGATTCAGGGATCACATAATTGGGTTTGGAATCTTCTAAAGAATCCTTATACATATAAAATGACATGTGATTGTAACGACTCACTTCTGCCAGGAGTGTTAACATGTTTTAAGATGTTAACAGGGATTTGAATCTTTTTAAACAGGTCTTACCATTTTGGCCCGGTCTTATAATTGACACGAAGCTAGGTTTCACACTTTAAGATCCTTAATTAAATAATTACATAGGCAGATTAATTTAAAAAGGAATGATTTTAATTTATTTATTTCATTTGTAATTATTTATGCACAAAAAGGCAATCATGAAATTCATAGAAATAACATTCCATTAATTTATTCAAAGCATTACACACTTGCCCTAAACGGGTCTTTCAAATTACCAACTTACCCACGTAGGGGTTAAATAACACACATGTCCACGTAGGGACTCACACTAACAATACACCCACGTAGGGGTTCAAACAATAAGCATGCCCACGCAAGGGCTCAAAGCAACATACCAAATACATCCACGCAGGGGCCCAACAGTAAATACAGGAGAAAATAACTGTGGAAGGATTCAACGATCCTTCTTGTTCTTTCCCTTGATCAAACTAACCAACCCTTGGAAGAACGCCTGTCTTTCCCTACGATCCTCGTGAGCTTCACGTTCAACTTGCTGCAACCTATGAAGAATTTCCTCCCTTTCTGGGGGAGAAAACCGTGGTGGCTGCGATTGAGCCCGGATGATGGGTCTAGAAGGTATCGAGTATCCCTGAGTCGGGTAACTCACCCCCCATGGATCCCCATAGGGTCCTTGGGTGTTGTAGTTCGCTGCTACCATGTACGGATCAGCCTCCGCGTACCCATAGTCGTGATGCGTTGGGGGTTCAAACGGGTTGTAAGCCATGCCACCCGTATATGCCGGGATTGGGTTTTCAAACCCCATCGGCGGTGGTTGTAGTACAGCAGGGTTGGAGGGTCCACCCATTTGTGGGTCCTCCTGGTATGGCGGGTAGTGACTAGCACTTGACTGTTGTGGGGAACTGAAATTGAAGCCCCCCGGTCGTACCGACATGCGTGCACCGGTTCTCCTACGCCTTGGCGGTTGAGGAGGTGCTGGTTGAACCGGTGGCGGTGGAGGTGGTGGCGTAACTGCCACAAACCAGTGATCCTCGGATGAATCTTGATGATGCGGCTGTGGCTGTGGCTCCTGCTGCTGCTGAGACTGCTGCTGCTGATGCTACCCGTGAGACGACGAGTGGTGTGATGGTGTATAATACCACTGGTGTTGATCGAACAGGGCTTGGAAACTGTCTAGACCACCATAGGGTGACCCGTGAAAAGACAATCCGTCGGAGATTTCGATCGGATGGTTTGGAGTACCACTTGTCGGCATGACGGGGTCCGTATCCTCGTCCATATCGTCTGCGTGATCTCCTGAAAAGTGGTCCTCTGGACCCAGTGGGTTAAAACCCACGGGCTCTGGTATGAACCCAACCGGGTTAAACTGTCCCCGAAAAGCAGGTGTAGGGTCTCCATATGAATGATGAGATAGGGATCTCTGAAGTGGTATGTAGGACGGTTGAGGGTTATTGGGTTCATAAGGATTGAGAACAGGAGGTGTTGAAGCATGCGAAACCGACCGTCTGGCCGGCTCGTACTGGTTTCTTCGGTTTTCCCGAGGGTCATCACTCTCGGTGTTGGATGGAGCTCGCCTTCGTGAAGGTCCAGCTTCATGATCGTTGGGGGCGGTGACTGGCCCCTTTCCACGTCCTCGTGTTCGGAAGAATCTAGGAGGCATCCTCGTTATTCCTGTTAATATAGCATGAGATAACAATAACAAAAATATAAAATTTAAAGGACAAAACAAAACCCGAATAAGGTGGAATTTGTCCTAGATTAATAGTCTAGACTCGAAGGTTTAGATATGTGCAATTGTGTAACTGAGATTAAACACAGAAGGCTAGTGTTTAATTCACTCAGAGTTGGCTCTGATACCAACCTGTCACACCCCGATTTCCACGTGTCACCGGTGGGCCCGGTGGGGGAGTATCGTGACGTGGTTGGCAACGTAATAGTCAAACAACACAATATAATAATGCACAGCGGAAGCAATTTAAAATAAGATACAACCGAATTTATTTATTGTAATCAAAGTCACAATATCCGGTGTTTATCCACAGAACGGATCGAAACAAAATAACATTTATGGTTCAACAGACTTCTGGCATCCTAAGCTTACGAGACTTTTATTGATGCTTAGGAGACAATCCAGCCAAATTTCGTTTAGTACCTGCATTCAATCTTTTTGGGAAAATACGTCAGTTTACACTGGTAAATACATTCAACTGACTCATTTTGGAAAAATGATTGAAAATTGGTTTGGATGCACGTGGCATAAATCATTTTAGTTAACTTGGGAGAATTATTTAATATTATAATCTTGTGAACGAATTACATGTTACTTATGCGTTCAGTAACCCGAATCAAATCCGGGTTAAAGATCAACAGACACACCACTTTAAGTGAGTTATACACGGGAGTACGCCTACACCCCGTGCTAAGGTTGTGGCCATCTCGTAAGATGATGCCAGGGATATCCGGGACATGGTCATTAACCCCCCAAAGGCTGTAAAGTAAACAAAACTGTTTAAACGAGCCGATCAAATTATTCAACTACCCACTAAGCATGGAGATTTGATGCCCGATCAAGCGGTACGCTATGTACCGTAACCCAAGCCCGTATAGGGAAAATAAGTTAAAAGTATTTACCTGATGCAAGTATAAGTCACAATTAGCAGAATGCACGTAGCTTTTACTGTTTCTCCTAATCTGGAACGAAGGTTTAATATAACCTATTAGAATTCTAACGGGTCTTTTATTAAGCTTAAGCTTAGACCGGCTAGTTTCAAGATACGGCTCGTACGCACGATTAAGCGAAGACCGGATAGAATGTGATTCAGACCCGACAAGTTTGGAGACTTGTTTAATATGGGTTTATTATTCACATTCTGGATTTTGAGATAAAACCGTTAAGGTTTGACCCGTTTCGGCTAATTTATGTAAACTTGTTACATAAACCGAACCGTACGCGTAATAAGCGTGACGGGTAGTTATGAGAGCTATATACAGGTTTCCTAAGTTAATTTTGTCTCCAATATGTTGTGACATCAGTAAGTGTTGGGATTGAACCCTATCAGAGGAACAGATAATTAAAGCCAAAACTGGATCAGAGCAGTGGATCCAGAATAAGCAGACGTTTACAGTTGGTTCATGCAAATCTCTCCCCTTGAAAGTGGTTTCATATCTGCTGACCTCCTATCTGCTGATCTTGTTAAGTACTGACCTATAACTGCTGCCTTGCATCTACTGCCCAAAGTCAAAGACTGATGGAAGACCAAAGCTCTGCTGACTCAATCTACTGCCTTGAGTCAAGTACTGCTGATCCGGACAAGCACTGCTGGGTTCACAGCAGTGGAAGGATGCAGCAGCTGTTTAAGTGTCTTTTATATAATGTAATGTAATAGCAGTAGTTTAGTACATCAGTGTTTATAGATCAGAGGTTAGAGTTTGTTAGGAGGTTAGATGTCACTTTCATGGTGACGTCAGCTAAGATGCTCAGTGGTTTGCAAGTGCCTATAAATAGTTCAGTACTTTGTACTGTTCGATTAGCTCTTTCACCACATCGTCTTCTTTGCACGAACAAACTACTGAGCTCTGGCTGAGGGGGAGTTTGCATTCTTACATCAATCATTGTAATCGTTGTTGAAACAAATTCAATCATTCGGTTCATTGTGTAAAGATGTTTGATTAAAAGTATTACTCCTGTTTGATTGTATGCAAAGTTTGTTTTCATCTTAATTCCGCTGCACAACTCTTTCATTTCCATCTTAATTTCAAACTGTAAGTCCCGTATAACCGGATCTTTCATTGATATCAAACAATCACCAAGTTTGTGCGGAATCCAAACTTGGTGAGATTCAAGATAAACCGAAAAGCAATTGAAAAATGAAGAACACAATACCGAATCACTTTCAAACTTGCACACGATTCTATTACTATCAACTAGCAAAACCGTCTGGTACAAGTTCCTACACCACCAAATCGCCTCCCTCTCTGTGACTCTAGAAGTTATGTAACTGAGGCTCTAAGAAGTTCCAACCTAAAAACAAGTTGAAAACTTGTTTATATACATGGACAAGCCCACTTCCCTACATGGGCTTCCCTTGGGCCTGCTTGGCCCACATGGCCTAAAGCTTGGCCCAAATGACCTATAAAGGTCCACAACCTAACATAAACTAACCCGGTAAGACCCAGTTCATAACCATAGCTCGTTGTATTAATTTGATGCGTCAATCTCACACTTTAGAGCCTAACAATCTCCCCCTAGACTGATGCCATCAAATTGTCTTCATAACATGAAATCAGCAACGTCTTCAACGAAGTCTATGGTTGTCACTATGCTGCAGATGTTGTGGAAGTTCTTGACTTCTGAACTCTCAGCACTGGGTCTCTTTTCTTCAGCTCTTGTGGTTAGCTTCATATCAGAATCTCGATCAGCTTTGCTTGAAAATCTTGTTAAAAAAGAATGTGAGAGGAGGATTCTCAACAGCTCTTTTCTTCTTCAGTCCTTTTTCTTTCAAGCAGGTTCATGGTACTTCTTCAAATGCACTTTCATTGTCAGACGTCGTTTCGTATCCGGTTCTTCTGACTCAGGTACATCTTGTTGTTGTGCTGCTTCAGACTTCTTCAGCAACTAACAGCATCTCAATCTTCATCAACCCCTGTTCTTGATTGAAATCAAGTTCTGCACATGCTCGTAAACTCATAAGCAAACATTTCTTATGCAACAGGGAGAGTACCACATGAACACTAGGTACATGAAATTTCACAATTTAAATTCTTTTAACTTTTGATGATCAGTCAAATCTTCAAGAACGGTTATATTTTTTAATTTTAAGAAAAACAAATAAACACACTATTTTTAGATTTTTGGTTTTATAGAAAAGCAAGACACTATTTTTGTATTTTTGAATTTTTATTTTTTAATTTTTAAATTTTAAGAGCAAGAAACAAATAAGAACTTAAAATATAAACAACTACCATAATATACAATTACAATTGCAATGGGATCAAAATTCGTTCTCAGGCAGACTAAGGAACACTTTTCAGTACGAGCATAATCAAACTAGTCTATGCGATTGCCAATATGTTTGTCCACTTAAACTTTAACGCTCAACTTTTAACTTTTCAACTTCGTGATATGCTTTAGATAATATTATACTATTATACCCGTGTGTCCCATTCCAAGGCATACCCCCGCGATCAAGGTAAGCACAACGATTCATCGTAGCAAGTGAGTATACTGATGTCATCCTTTAAGATATCCTGACTGTGTCTAGGTCTGCATATAATCTGTTTTATCATGTTTTGATTTCTTAACAATGAACACCCAAATAAATACTAATCAAATCCAGGAAATATAAACAGCACACTCTATCATGCAAGTATCTTCCCTACCACATATTTCACAAGTCCAATCCAGATTTCTGAAATCTTAACTGGGAATAGGTTGAGAAGAGAACAGAATAGATCTTTTGCAGAGATGGTATAATATACAGATCAAATGAGTTTTTCTCAGTTTGATATAGGTTTCTTGGGTTTCTTTTGGGCACTTGAGGGCCTCTTTCGGGTGTATTAGATCTATAGCGCGACAACGTACAGCTAGGTCAGCATGTATCTGGATGCAGCAGAAGCTGTCGTTGCCTAGCACCTCCAGGTCAGCATATATCTGGATGCAGCAGAGGAGGTACACGACTTTTTTCAGAGAAGATTTCAGAATCAGATCAAAATTGTGTGTATCGGGACAACATACAGACATTCAAATAGAAATGAGCTAATTCCAAGTGACTTTCTTTCCTGGGGTCATGTACAATTTTAGTTCTGAACAGAAGGACAGCCAAGATATCCCTGGATGATTCAACAATATAAAGACCCGAAACCTCAGATGTTGGCTATCTGTCAACGCAAGATTTAAGACCATAAAATCATACGCCGTTGGTATGTTACCCACATGGTACATAGTTCGTTATGTTTATATCACTTAGTATCTTTTATCATGTTGAGCGTCAAGCCTATCGACATATCGCAGTAGATCCTAGTCTTTTCAGCGTGTTAGTCAAAACCCTTTAACACGAACATTTATTTCACTTCCCATATCATGCAATTTTTCTTTTTGGCTTTTTCATTTTTCTAATGTTTTTGTATTTTTCTCATTTTCTCCCCCTAAAACAATACATATTTACAGCAAACTCAGCAAACTCTTTTTGTATTTTCTGAGTTTTCTCCTCCTAAACTCTATATCTATCTATATGTTCCTCTCCCCCCCCCCTAAATTTGTGCATAAATCTTGTATTTTTGCGCAAATTTACCATTTACTAGAGAAAGGACACTTTATATACAAATTATAAACTAAGAAAAGAGAAAAATATTTTTGCTTAACCGTTCCGTCATTAGATTGAAGACTAATCAATTTCAAATCAAAGTACTGAATTTAAACGGTACCTTTTGCTGATCATTTCTTACTTTTTTTATCTCCTCCAAAGGAAACATATCATCTGTAAAAAAAAAAATTTGAACTTTTTGCAACAGTGAAATGTTACCCGTTTTATCTCTGGAACAACCGCTATCAACATTCCAGAGATTGTCAACAGCTCCTCCTTAGTTGTTCCTGAAAAGTAAGGAGATTAGTAAGACATGGGTACCCAGGCCATTGTGGTCCTGGGATTTCCTGAAGCATCAAAATAAGACACTTCCTTTAAACACAAGTCCCCTTTTGTCTCAAGGATTGGAGACGTCGTTGCTTTGGATTTGGGTTTCCAAATCTGTCTTGATTTAACAAACGTATTTGTTGCCTTCGGTTGAGCAACTTTAGCTGTTTCAGGTTTATTAGTTTTCAAAACACGTTTTTGTTCCTGAACAGCCTTGCGTTTGTTTTTAGCAGCGTTCCAATCCCCATCAGAAGGTTTAACCTTAGGATTCACATTCTTCATTGCCTTAGGTGATGATACCTTCATCGGCTTAGAATGATTGTTATCCTTTGGTGTAACCCTCTGATTTTGCATATAGTAGGGTACATAGGGACGATTTGTGCAGTTCCGAGCAATGTGACCAGCAATTCCGCAATTGAAGCATGTTTGTCTCTTCATGTAGAAAGCATTCTGATCAGCTGGATTTGCTCTTGCAGACCCTGAAGGACAAACCGGTCCTCTTCGTGTTGGATGCGCCTGCACATGACTTTCAGACAAAGACGAATTTGGGTGCTTATATTTGCTGTTTGCAGAACTCTTGTTGCTAGGAGCACCATTCTTCGTCTTTTCTCCCTGATTGAATCTTTCATTCACCTTGTCACGAGCCTTATGAGGATTATTGCTGCCTTGTCCTTGATGAGCAGACTTCTTATATTCTCGATTTTGATCTGCTCGTTTTGGCTCCTTTTGTGTGTTGTGAACCGGCTCACAAACACCAGAACAAGAGTGAGTGTTGACTTTTTGTTGCACCTTTTGACGATGAACACAATTTCTAGCAATGTGTCCAGGAATTCCACAGTTGAAACATGTTTGTCGCTTCAATGTATGGAGATTCGAAGAGCTAGCAGCAGTAGCTGATCTGATTGGTTTAGATGAACAAGCTTGCTTTGATTGCTTTGCATGTGTTCCATGTGCCTTTTCTGAGTTCTTATGTACCTGTTGATCAGAACTAGCACAAGCATGAGATTCAGACGGATGATGTTTATCGTCTTTTACAATTTTATCATGATCATTTTGAACAGACGATTTAGTTTCTGTTTTAACTTTAATTTCAGAAACATTTTTCTGTGACTGTTCATTTATTTCAACTCCTTTTTCTTCTTTTACAAAATCAGGTTCAGTTTTAATTTCAGAAGATGAAGTTTCATCAACACGTGTTTCGTCAACACATGTATCATGTGACTCTACTTGAGGTCTGCTTTCAGTCACATTTTCCAATGTGGTCCCACTAGATTCAACATTAGGGACGTCCACTGAGGCCGATGCAGAAGAAGAATCAGGACATTCTTGATTTTCTTGGGAAGAAGTTTCAGTGGTTTCACTGAATGTATCCTGAGGGACCTCACCTGTAACACTATCATCATCTGACAGATTAGAACCATCACATTCACAATTATTAACTGAAGAAAATTCATCACCAGAAATAATGTTCACAGATTCAACACAAACATCATCAGTCTTGCCCAAAACATCAGGCCCATTAGAAGCTAAAGAAAGAAGCATGCTAAAAATATTTTGTCCCAAAACAAGATCAGGATTATTTTCATCAAAACAAGGTTTTTGTAAATTAGAATTTAAAACTTGTTCTCCCCCCAAGAGTATCTTCACATTTCAAGTCAACCTTTTCTGCACATGCAAACGACTGGTTAGGATCAACATTGCCTTTAGAAACAAAGTTCATTAATGGGGCTGACTTTTTATTGCTAGCAGATTCATTCTTGACAGATGACTTATCAATTTTTGGTCCATAAGTCATTTTACCCTCATTAATTAGCTCCTCTTCCGTGAAAGGCAAATAAGTATAATTGTGATTGTAAGGAGGAGGAGCTTTTGTGTATCCCAAACCAGCCCCTTTCTTTTCTTTGTACTCTAGTTGTATATCACATATGTTCTTGACCAAATTACTAGAAGTATCAAATTTTTTAATGTTTATTTCATTTACCTGATATTTGACCTTTAAATCTTCTAGTTCTTTGGTCAGATCACTGATTGTAGCTAGAGCATCTAAAAAATTACAATTTTTGGCACTGAGGTCTTCTTTTAACTGAACAATATCTTTTCTTTGGGCCTCAATTTTTTCTTTGTAAAGTTTTTCATTTTTGGCCAAAGTAAAGTTTTTATTTTTAAGATCTTGGTAATCTTGAATAAGCTCAGCATTATGTAACCGATATGCCTCATTTCTTTCTCTACACTCAGGAGTGCAAAAGACAGAAAGTATCTCTTCACGTTCTTTAGTAATTCCTTGAGCCAGGGGTTTGTTAAACATGAATGCCATACTTTCAGCGGGTAGTTGACACTTTAGTTCTTCTCCTCAAAACACAAACCAAACGAGAACCCGTGTGCTCGCTAATTGAAACCCTTTGCACGCGAATGAACCCGATTTCTGAACTGCACCTCAAAAAAATCTGTCAAACCGTTATCACAAACAAACCTTTTTTTTTAATTTATTTATAAAATAATTTTTTTTTTTAATCAAACCAAATTTTTGAACAACTATTATTATTAAAGTTATTATTATTATTATTATAAGTATAATTAAAAATAGAATACTAAACGTCAGATCAACTTTAATGCAATTGTATCAATCCTTTCCAACACTCTCTCTTTCCCGACAACTCAACTGTCACAAAAAAAAATTCTTTTGTTTTATCAATCAAACGACAACGAAGAAGATACGAAGAAGATGAACGGAGGTCGTGTTTTCGTGATCGTAGTGCAGAAAAATGAAGGTTATGATGACGATCAACTCGGAATATGGTGATGAAACTTCTGTAATGGTGATAGTGATTCAAAGCGATGAACGTTTAAGGTGATGGTCGTGTGGTGAAGAGCGATGGGGATGATGATTAACGAGGGTGTTGCAGGTTTCCAGCGAAAGGTTATCGGAGAAGATGGAGAAGATGTTGAGGTAGAGTGACCAGAGATTGAGTTGCAGGTTCCGTGAATATGATGTCGATGACGATGATGGATGTCACAACCTGTGGCTGTTGCCTGGTAGTTACCGATGGGTTATGTCGGAGGTGACAATCAGGAGGTGCCGGAGGTTGGAATGGTGTGTCGACTCGAAACCGAGGTTGTTGCGACTCGAGAACAGTGACTCGAGACCTTTGATGATTTGCGACTTGAAAACAAAAAAATGACTCGAGATCTCGGTTGCGACTCGAAACCGTGGTTGCGACTCGAGACTGTGAAAATTGATGAGTCGAGACCTTGATGTGATGAGTCGAGACCGTGAGGTGATGAGTCGAGACCTTTCTTGAAAATGACTCGAGACCTTTGAAGTTGTGAAGTGGAGTCGAGACGGTGATGATGATGAATCGAGACTGTGATAATGATGATGATGAGTCGAGACCGGCAATGAAGATGAGTCGAGACGGTGGAAGACGATGACTCGAGACTAGGAAGTTGTTGAGTCGAGACCTTGATGATATGGATGATGACTCGAGACCTGTGAAGAAGATGGGACTCGAGACCTTGAGAAGTCGTGATGATTCAAAACCGTGGTTGCGACTCGGAATCTAGGTTGCGACTCGAGACCGTTTTTGAAAAATGTGAAGTCGAGACCTGTTGTAGAGATGGAGTCGAGACCAGTTGCAACTCAGAAATATTCGAAGACCTTTTGGAAATTGTAATTGAACAGAATTTCCAATATTTTTGGAAATTGAAATCCCTTTTCAAAACAGAAAGAATATTTCTTTTAAAAACAAAAATCGTCCAATATCTCTAACACTTTCAAAACAGATTGACACACCAAAATATATTGATTTTGATCAAAATTCGATGAACATAACCAAGAACACGAAGAACGCGATTAACGAAAATTCAAAATCTTGAATATTTGATATCACACCGTGCCTAGAAACAGGTTCTAATGGCTCTGATACCACTTGTAAGTCCCGTATAACCGGATCTTTCAATGATATCAAACAATCACCAAGTTTGTGCGGAATCCAAACTTGGTGAGATTCAAGATAAACCGAAAAGCAATTGAAAAATGAAGAACACAATACCGAATCACTTTCAAACTTGCACACGATTCTATTACTATCAACTAGCAAAACCGTCTGGTACAAGTTCCTACACCACCAAATCGCCTCCCTCTCTGTGACTCTAGAAGTTATGTAACTGAGGCTCTAAGAAGTTCCAACCTAAAAACAAGTTGAAAACTTGTTTATATACATGGACAAGCCCACTTCCCTACATGGGCTTCCCTTGGGCCTGCTTGGCCCACATGGCCTAAAGCTTGGCCCAAATGACCTATAAAGGTCCACAACCTAACATAAACTAACCCGGTAAGACCCAGTTCATAACCATAGCTCGTTGTATTAATTTGATGCGTCAGTCTCACACTTTAGGGCCTAACACAAACGAAAATACAATCAAAAAGAAACTCAGATCCAACAATTGGTATCAGAGCTTGGACAGTCAAATTTGGTTTAACAATCATTTTGACGTAAATAGTTCAGCTCAAAATAGTTGATACTGATCGTTTGTTCGTCCGTTGAAAAACAGAGCAAGGATTAATCACCATTAAAGTTGATTTCTCAGTGTCTGTAAAACAACAAGAATGACATCACAATCTCAGGATGATAAAAACAACATCGGCTCACTTTTTAAACCACCTATGCTAAAAAGAAATGAGTACAACATCTGGCAGAGGAGGATGGGTCACATCCTCGCTCAACAAAGCACAGGTTGTTGGAGGTCTGTCACCTTTGGTCCTCATGTTCCTTCAGTGCCAAGCGCTGAAGATGCTAAAAAGTTCGTTCCAAAACCAGTTGAAAACTACACCGAAACCGATTTTCAAAAGATCGAACTAGATGCTAAAGCGTTTAGCATCATAGCATCAGCGCTGCCCAATGAAATATATGCTGGACTGTTACACTGTAACAGTGCCAAAGAATTATGGGACGCACTTAAGGAACAGTTTGGAGGTACTGAAGAGGTCATAGAAAACAATAGGGAAATCCTGAACCAACAGTATGAAACATTTTGTCATGTTAGAGGTGAATCACTGACTCAACAATTTGAGCGGTTTAGTTGTCTCATCAGTGAACTGAGGCTTGTTAACACTACTTTTACAAACTCGACTCAAAATAGCAGGTTCCTCAGGTCACTGCCCGAAAAATGGGACACTATAGCCTTTGTCACCAGAAATTCAACTGAGTTCAAGGATCTGACCTTGACCCAACTCCATGGTCGACTCCTGACTTACGAAAGGGAGTTGAACCAGAAAAGGAAGTTACAAGAGTCAGGAAAAGCCGTTGATGATTATACATTCAGTAATACTGCTCTTTTGGGTCAAGAAGAATCTGGGAGCAGTGGTAAGGATCAGGGTTATGATCACTTCATTGACATAACTGCTGGTGCAAATTTTAACAACCCTGATCCTCACTCTGCAAGTTATGCATTCACTGCAAACGAAAACCAGATGTCAGATAATCTAAGCTTTGAACTAAATGATTTACAACATTTTGATCCCACTGACTTAGAAGAAATGGACATCCTGCACCAACTGGCTTTGCTAAGTATTAGAACTAGCAAATTCTACAAAAGAACAGGGCGAAAATTCCCAGGTCTGCATGGGAATCTAAGGGTTGGGTTGGATAAATCGAAAATCAAGTGCTATAAGTGTAATAGGTTGGGACATTTCGCTAGGGAATGTAGGAGTCAAACTACTGGTCCCATAATTACTCATCCTAGCTCAAATCCTAGACCTCAAAACCAAAACACTGTGCACTATGCCCAATATGCCCCAGCAGCTCAAGTGAATACTGCTCACTATGCTGCTGCCCCTGTGCCAGTACACTATGTCCAAACTACTGTTCCACAAATCCAATATGTTCAAACCCCTGCTCCCCAGGTACAAGTGCAAACTGTTGCACCTCAAACCACTGCTCCAGCAGCAGTACAACCAGATCAACAAAGCTTTTTCACTCAAGGGTTTGTTGACTGGAGCAGTATGCCTGAAGACCTTAATGATGAAAATTTTGCACTCTATGCTTTTAATGAACCTTCTCATGATGAGTTTTGTTTGATGGCATTAGAGTCAATACAGGAGGGGGTTGAAATAGAGGAGGAACAGCAGAGTTTTGAAACAGTGGAAGAGGTGACTGAAGCAGTGGTTACTGCTGTGGCTGGTGAACTACTGTTGGAAGAAAGTTCAGGTATCCTGATTGAACCAATGACAGATCCATGGTCCATAGAGGACAAAGAAGAAGAGAAAGAAGAAAAGGCTGGTAAAAAGAAGGTGAAAGCTGATGATGATGAAGATCATCAATGTGATTGTGCAATGATGGCAACTGCCAAGGTATCTCCTCAAGTTCTTGAAAAACTGTGTTCTGACAATTGCATAATTGCTTTTGCAAACATTAAAGCGGTGAATGAAAACCTTCGGGATAAAATCTTGTCTGATGAGGTCAAATTTGAAAGCTCTTTAAAAGAACTTAAAAACAAACTGACTGAAAAGGAAAAAGGAAAAAGAAATCAGTTGTCTAAAAGAAGAGCAGAGCATCACCAAAACCCAACTTCAAACTATGGTAGAAAAATACCAAAGTTGCAAAAAGGAGTTGGAATCCACCCAGATTACTTGTGAAAGATGGGTGGAATCCTGCAGAGGATATGAGGTGATGCTTGCTAAACAGATTGAAAGTAATGTGAAATTTGGGGTTGGGTATAGAAAATATGATGATGAACACATTGCTTGTGAAAAATCTGTTCAAAACACTGATGTAACCACTGAGTTCATCCCCACAAACAAGAATGGCCAAGAAGTGAAAATCACTGACAAACTTGGTAACAAAATCACACTTGACAGAACAAGGAGTTCCTCAACTTTTGAAGAACTTGAAAAATATCAGTTTAAACCTACCTGGTCTGACGAGTGTGATATTCTTGAAAATTTCAAGCCAATGGACTTTACATCAACTAATGGTGTTAAAGCTCCAAAAGCTAAAGTCATACCTCTCAAGGACATCCCAGCAGTGGTTAAAACCTCTGCTGCAAAGGAGTCTGAAAAGAGAAAGAAGAAAGAAAAAATTGATAACTTGTTTTGTGAATTTTGTGAAAAAAGGAATCATCTAACAAAAGATTGTTTCCACTTGAAAGCTTATGATTTAAACAAAACAAGTGTCATTGTTTCAGCAGAAAGCTGCATTGTTTGTGGTAAGACAAACCACAAAACTCAAGCATGTGTGTACCTCAAAAACTTTGATGTGAAAAAGAATGAGTACATGGCTAAAACATCCTTGAGTCCACCATCATCCTCATCATCTGTCAAATTCACCAAGAAACAACCACTGTTTGTGCCAGTTCAAACAGCTGTTACAAAACAGCTGAACCAAACATCTGTCAAAAGAGATGTTCAGGTTACTGATGCACCCCCTGCCAATCAGTTCAGAAAAGGCAGAGAAAAACAGTCTTACCAAAGGATTCCACACGTTTATGAGGCCTACAAAAGGCCCTCTAAACCCAAAGTGAACAGGCATCCTTTTGGTTACCAGCAGATGATTGGTCAGGACCCACAACAGTGGTTAGAGAAACACTGTCCTAAAACAGTTCAAACCTCTGACCTAACCACTGTCCATCATTCTGCATCCATCCCAGACACTGTTGAGACCCCATCCAAAGCCATGCTGGCTTTGGAGACCTTAATGAACTAATCCTTTTACTTCATGTGCAGGGAGCTTCTGCATGCTTTGATAGTCTTTGGTATGTAGATAGTGGAGGCTCCAGGCACATGACAGGATGTAAAGCCCTCCTCAAAGACTTTAAAATCCATGGAGGGGGTGATATATCCTTTGGGAATAATAGTAAAGGGAAGGTTCTGGGGTCTGGTACAGTGCAATCTGGAAATGTAAAATTTGAAAATGTCAATCTAATAGACAATCTAAAATTCAACCTTCTGAGTGTGTCCCAAATGAGTGACAAGGGATTTGGGTCATTCTTCACAAAAGACTGTTGTAGGATTGTTGGACCAGAAATGGTTAAAAAGATTGAAGCAATAATCAAAACTGGTCAAACTAAACTTGTTGCTCAAAGAAGTGGCAATGTTTATGTTGTTGACATGTCAAAAGAGTGTCCCAGAGCTGATGCCTGTCTGTTCTCAGCTGCCTCTAACAAAGAGACAGAACTTTGGCACAGAAGGCTGGGACACACAAATCTTAAGACAATCACAGAAATTTCAAAAAATGGTTTGGTGAGAGGCCTACCACAAAAATTGTTTTCATGTCCTGAACATTGCATTTCCTGCTTAAAAGGAAAACAGCATAAAAGTTCTTATAAGTCCATTGAAGAGTCCAAAACAATCCAGTGTTTGCAAATGCTACACATGGATTTGTTTGGCCCAGTTCAAGTCATGAGCCTTAAAAAGAAAAGATATTGTTTGGTTATTGTTGATGACTTTTCTAGGTTCACATGGACTTTCTTTTTGCACTCAAAAGATGAAACTGCATGCATTTTGCAAGACTTTGTAATACAGGTTGAAAAGCAATTTGACCTTCCAGTGAAAAGCTTCAGGAGTGACAATGGCACAGAATTCAAAAATAGGGAGTTGGATGCCTTCTGTGTGAAGAAAGGGATTGTAAGGCAGTACAGCATCCCAAGAACACCAGAGCAGAATGGGGTAGTGGAAAGGAAGAACAGAACTCTGATTGAGGCTGCCAGAACCATGCTTGCAGATTCAGGTTTGCCATTAACATTCTGGGCAGAGGCAGTAAACACTGCTTGCTATGTTCAGAACAGAGTTTTAATAAACCCCAGGCACAAAAAGACTGCCTATGAAATTCTGTATAAAATTAAACCACTGATCTCATATTTCAAAGTATTTGGCTGCCCATGCTTTATTTTGAACTTAAAAGATTTCATTTCAAAATTTGCAGCCAAAATAGATTGTGGTTATCATCTGGGGTACTCAACCACTGCCAAGGCCTACAAAGTGTTCAATACACGGACCAAGGCAGTGGAGGAGACTTTGAATGTTAAGTTCAATGAACTTTCATCAATGAAAATCCCAGCAAATCCTGCAGATCTGTTTGATCTTGAAAAATTCACTTTTGAAAATACTGTTGTCAAGACTAACAGTGCAGGTCCATCAGAGGATACAACACCAGACTATGGGTATGAAATCATCATCCCTCAAAGGTCTGCCACAAAGGGAAAAGCACCAGATGTTCAAAACAGTTGTCAAAGCTCAACCACTGCTACCTCAACAGTTGTTGACCAAAGTAGCCCATCAACCACTGCTTCCACATCCTCTAACACTGCTGACAAAAGTCCTCAAACAGTGGATAAAAGTCAGCAGTTGTCCACTTCATTACCTCCTATACCACCATCTTTTGAAGCCACTGCTGGATCATCAAAGTCCCCAGCAGTGGTTAGCTCAGATGATACACATTTGCAGCCTTCACCAACCAATGCCATCATACCATACCAAGGAGATTTACTCTTCTTGAGATCTCATCCACCTGATCAAATCATTGGCAACATAAATGAAGGGGTGCTCACAAGAAGCCAAACCCAAAACATTTGTCTTTTTGCTGGTTTTCTATCACTCCATCAGCCAGTCAAGTACCAAGAGGCACTGAAAGACAACAGCTGGGTAGAAGCCATGCAAGAGGAACTCCAACAGTTTAAAAGACAACAAGTATGGGAGCTTGTACCACTGCCAGAAGAGGTTAGTCCCATTGGCACAAAGTGGGTCTTCAAGAACAAAACTGATGAAAGGGGTATTGTTGTCAAGAATAAAGCCAGGCTTGTGGTTCAAGGTTACAGACAGGAAGAGGGGATTGACTATGATGAAACATTTGCCCCTGTTGCAAGATTGGAAGCCATTAGACTGTTCCTGGCCTTTGCTGTCAACCACAATATGAAGGTGTTTCAAATGGATATCAAAAGTGCTTTCCTCTATGGTACAATTCAAGAAGAGGTGTATGTCTGTCAACCTCCAGGTTTTGAGGATCCATTTTATCCAGATCATGTCTACAGGTTAAACAAAGCCTTGTATGGCTTGAAACAAGCACCAAGGGCCTGGTATGAAACTCTTTCCAACTTCCTACTCTCAAATGGTTTCAAAAGAGGTACCATTGATAAAACACTGTTTTTAAAATGGAGAGGGAAGGATTTAATGATTGTCCAGATTTATGTGGATGACATTATTTTTGGAAGCACATGTAACTCAATGTGTGAAGAGTTTAGAGAACTCATGACAGCTGAGTTTGAAATGAGTGCTATGGGTGAGCTGCAATGCTTTCTTGGTCTCCAAGTCCAGCAATTGCAAAATGGAACTTTCATTCATCAAAGCAAATATGCTAAAGAACTTTTAACCAAATTAGATATGAATGATTGTAAACCATGCAGCACACCCATGGCTACAAATAAGCTAGTCATGTCTGATGAAAAGGATGAGCTGATTGACCAAACACTTTATAGAAGCATGATTGGGTCTTTATTGTAC
Source organism: Helianthus tuberosus (assembly GCA_030545235.1). Classification (NCBI taxonomy): domain Eukaryota; kingdom Viridiplantae; phylum Streptophyta; class Magnoliopsida; order Asterales; family Asteraceae; genus Helianthus; species Helianthus tuberosus. The sequence continues at coordinate 333,795 of JARYGA010030161.1, forward strand.
CTAACTGCATCTAGACCAGACATCATGTTTGCAACATGTGTCTGTGCAAGAAGTCAATCAGCTCCCAGAAAATCAAATCTCATTACTGTAAAAAGGATCTTCAGATACATCAAAGGTGCTCCCACACTTGGTATCTGGTATCCAGCTAATGGGAATATCAAGCTTTCAGGTTTCTCAGACAGTGACTTTGCTGGATGTCACACCACAAGGAAGTCCACATCAGGAGGGTGCCAGTTTCTAGGTGATTGCTTAGTTTCATGGCAAAGCAAAAAGCAAGCAGTTGTTTCAACATCCACTGCTGAAGCTGAATACATTGCTGCTGCAAGCTGTACAGCCCAACTCCTGTGGCTTCAAAATCAGCTGCTGGATTTTGGTATCACTGCCTTAAAGACACCACTCATGTTGGACAGTCAGGCAGCAGAAAATATCATCAAAAATCCAGTTTCCCATTCAACCACCAAACACATCGACATCAGACATCACTTTGTGAGGGATTGCTATGAAAAAGGTTTGATTTCTCTGCATCATGTCCCAACTAAAGACCAGCTGGCTGAAGTGCTTACAAAAGCACTTGATACAGCCACTTTTGAAAGCTTGGTCTCTAGGATTGGGATGCTGAACATGGAATAACAAGCACCATCATGTTTTTCCATGAATAAAAGCAACAAAATGTTTTCAGAAAATCAAAACTCCATCCTTAAAAATAGCTAAAAATGATATTTTTCATTAAATCCTTAAAAGTCTGCCATTAACCACTGATTGTCCAAAAGTCTGCTCTACTTCAAAAGTCTGTCCACTGCTGAAAGTCAACCCCTGCTCTCTCAATCCTTTGATAAACTCTGTTGTTCAAAAGCAGTGTCTTATCCACTGATATGCTATCCACTGATAGTGAAAATCATCCACTGCTTTCATACCACTGCCTTCAATTGTCCCTATCACACAAGTACTGTCCTTCACTTTCCACAGGGGTTGTCACGTGGGCAGTACATATTGGTCAGACTTTTTGTAACGGCTGCCACCTCAGCATTCACTTTCTCCCCTATAAAATCCCCCACTCACCACCAAAACAGGGTTTTACTGTCGAATTGAATTCTTAAAAATTCTCTTCTCAAAACAGTTTTTCATCTCATCTTCCACAAATTTCTTCGATCAATTATCCTCAAAATGACTAAATCAAAGAAATCTGCAAAACCCTCATCCAAATCATCATCGAACACAGCCTCCCAAAAGGCAATCTCCACTGAAATTCCACATAAACCATCTCACAATCTCCTGGGTCTTCTCACAAAACCAGGAACCACCAACGTGTTCGATTCCATCATTGACATCATGGCAAAATCAAAGTATAAAACTTTGTTCATCACCGATGCACCACTCTATTTGACTACCCAAAGGGAGTTTTGGAAGAATGCAACCCTTGAAAAACAAGGAGACACTGCAACCACCATAAACTCTTCTATAAAGGGTAAAGCTGTCCAAATCACGCCACAATCCATTTCAGAGGTCTTTCAACTCGATGATCAAGAAGGTAAAATCTCTTTCACTAAAAACGAGTTGCAAACTGACTTCATTGAGAGAGGGTATGAAGCCACAATGATGAAGAAAATTACCTTAGAAAAAGGTTATTTTCCTTCTGCAACCAGATTTTTATTTCATACCCTCCTACTATGTGTTTCAAACAAAACCACTTCTTTCAATGAAATCCCTTTAAAGATTCAAAATCTGGGATATGCTATTCTTCAAGGAGAAAATTTTAACTACTCTCGGGAAATTTTTAAAGATTTGGTTAATAATGTTGAAACAAAATCATTCTTACTGTTTCCAAGGTTTTTAAGTTACTATTTTTCAAAGAAATTCAGTAAGGATGATTTAGCTGTAATAAACCAAGGTGATCCTACTCAAATAAACAGTTTAACTACTGAAACTTTTTCAAGGATGTTAGCACCTTGCAAAACACAAGCAGAGGTGCCTGAGCAGATTTTAGCAGTTACAACTGCTCCTCAGGTATCTGCTGCTGAGCCCACTGCTCAAGGTGATCAAAGCAGCAGCACAACTGCTTTGAAACCCACACCTACAATCACCAAAAAGCCAACAAAAAGAAAAACACAAAAACCCCCCAAACCCATCAAAAAGGCATCTCTGGAGGATGAGATACCAGAGCTCCTGCCAGTGACAACACAAAAGTCACAAGAAACCACTGCTGCTACTTCCTCACAGCAGTTGGTACAAATATCTCAACCCATAACCGAAACTCCTATTGTTTCTTCACAAAAAGAACAGGTTGTACAAATAGGGTCTCCACATCATGATGCTCTGGAAACACTCGTTTCTATCATCCACAGTCCAATGCCCGGGACACATCCTATTTCTACACCAACCATCACATCCACAATTCCCTCATCAATAAAACCACTGTTGGATGCAATTGATTTGAACCAAGCATTATCCAGTCCTTCTCAATCACCTACAAATGAGAATATACCTCAACAACTGATTGGGTCTGATGTATCAATCTTTGCTAACCCACCAACACAACCTGAGGAGGTTACACCCCTTGAGTTACAAGTAACTCTTGGTGGTAATCCAAGTGAAGCAGCCACTACAAGTGTTACACCCACTGGGTTATACTTGGACAGTGGTTACATTAATAAGACTTCCTTGGAGGCAATTCCTTTTATAGCACCTCTGCCAACCACCAGTGGATTTCTGTATCCTACTGGCAACATCAAAAGGTTGTCAAGTGTTGAAGGAAGAAGACCCCAGTACCAAGAAAAAGGGGCATCAGTGGTTAATGTTTGGAGTATACTCCCTATATCTACCACTGATAAAACCACTGCTAGTGGGAAATCAGATGATCCCATTAACTTGGGTGATGGTTTAAAGTACCAGAAATTGACGGATCGCATTGAAAAACTTGATAACTCTGTTGCAGAACTCAAAGATATGCTACAACAGGTGTTACAAGTTCAGAAGGTACAATCAACTGCTGTTCCATCTCAAGCACCTGCTCCACAAAGGGCATCTACTCCAAAAGAGCTCTGGATGTTATTTCAATCTTTTCTCCAACAACAAGCACAATTAGCAGATCAGCAACATGAAACACATCTACAACAGCTGAGAAATGCAATGGAGTCAAGGTTCAAGAACACCAAGGCTGACTTAAAGGCTCTCAAAACTCAGATCTTGCACACAACTGGCACTGCTCCTCCACAAGTACGTTACATTTATCAACTCCCAGAAGATAATGCCAAAAGGGGGAGAAAATGAAGGAGTGGAAACAGAAGGGTATAGAAGATGGTCTTTATCTTGAACCAGAAAATTCAAACATGACCAAACAGATCCCTCTGCCAGATGGTAGTAAGAAAATTGATGTGACAATAAATGCACTAGCAGAAGCAGCTGCAAGTGTGAAAAGAGATAGAGAGGCCAAAAGGAAAGCCAGGGTGGACAGAATGGATCATCCAGATCAGGGTACTTCTGGGTCAAGGGATCATGAAAATCCTGTTGAGGAAAAGAAGAGGCCTACTAGAAAAGTAAGGCAACCCAAATCCATTCCAACCAGACGTTCAAAGTCTGCTCACAAACCACCATACAAAACAGCTGATGCAACAGGAGTTACAAAAACCACTGCTTGCCAAACAGTTGTTCCATCAACACACACCACTTCAACACACACAACATCCACTGCTTTACCATCATCACCACCAAAAACAACACCTGCTGACATACAGCAGAAGACAGCAGATGTTATAACATCTGTTGTAATGACAGCAGTGGTTGAAACACCAGTTGTTTCAACAACTGTTAGTCAATCACAATCCACTGCCACTACATCTACAACCACTGTTCCATTCAAAACATCATCAGTCTCTCCTAAACCAAAAAGGAGAAGGCTAATTTTAAAAGATGATGACACACCTCCATCACCAACATCTTCAAAATCCCTATCACTTGTCACTATTCCTAAACCCATACCTTTCTCTTCAGCTCAAATTGTAAAACCACTACCTCCTGCTGGTGTCTCATTCCCTCTGGAACTCATTGCAGTCAGAGAAGAAATCAAATCATTTTATTATGAAGATGACCCAGCCAAAAGGAGTTTGCCATCAATTGCAAATTATCCCAGGCCTAACAACATTGAAGAATACTTGAAGCTCAAAGCCAAACAAGCAGAGGATATTGCAATAAAAAATAGAAAAGGGAAATCTGATAGAGAATTTCAACAAAACTATCAGTTTTTACTCTCACAGGTCAATGCTATGGAACGTTTTGCTAAAAATGTATGTCAGAAAATTTCAGAAAGGGCAGATGAGTCCTTAAGAAAAGACTACATTGAAAACATCATGACCTACAAGAAATATAAGGGGGAGAAACACATGTACAAGAACTGGACCATTCCTGAGCTTGAAAAAGAAGCAGCCAGGATTCAAGACATGATCAAAAATAAGGTCAAGCAGACTCCTCCTGAAAGATTCAAGCAACTTGAAGCTGAAAAGATGTTAGAGCTGAAGAGAATGAAAGAGGAGCTGATTACAGCAGATTATGGGTCAAGGAATTCAGTGTCAAAGTGGGGAGAAGATAGAGTCAGGGCAACTTATAAAAGATTAGAGGAACTTAGAAAGAAAGATCCAAGAGTTCCACAAAAGCCTGATTATTCCAAAGCAGAGGTTTCTAAAAGACCACCAAAGCTGCAAATCAAAAGAACCACTGCTCCAGCTGGTACTGCCATCTACAAAAGAAGGAGCAAAAACCAGTTCAGCATGGAAACAATTCAAGATCTTTTAGCCGGAGATGCCATTGTAAAAGCTGGCACGGAAGTAATGATAAAAGAAGATCTTGAATTGGAACAATCTGCATGTGCTGTTCAGCCAGCTATGAACAGGCCAGCCTCACCAAATACTTCTGCAAATAAACATCTCCCAAGAAACCCACCAGGCTCAAAAATACAAAAGTGGGAAACTGACAAACAGACCTGCGTATTGACTTTGCTCAGGCCTGGTGGAGAAGTGGAGAAAATATCAAGGGAACAAGCTCTTGGCCTGAGTCTTGAAGATTTGCAGGATCTCCTTGATCTTCCACTTAGCAGGGATGATGAAGATACAGATGCCCTAGACTTTGAATTACAATTCAAAGGTCAGATAAGGGAGCTGTTGATGAGGCAATAAAGAATTCCACAAATAATGAAGAGTTTTGGCATTATCTGTTCCAGGGGGAGATTGTTGGGATTGAACCCTATCAGAGGAACAGATAATTAAAGCCAAAACTGGATCAGAGCAGTGGATCCAGAATAAGCAGACGTTTACAGTTGGGTTCATGCAAATCTCTCCCCTTGAAAGTGGTTTCATATCTGCTGACCTCCTATCTGCTGATCTTGTTAAGTACTGACCTATAACTGCTGCCTTGCATCTACTGCCCAAAGTCAAAGACTGATGGAAGACCAAAGCTCTGCTGACTCAATCTACTGCCTTGAGTCAAGTACTGCTGATCCGGACAAGCACTGCTGGGTTCACAGCAGTGGAAGGATGCAGCAGCTGTTTAAGTGTCTTTTATATAATGTAATGTAATAGCAGTAGTTTAGTACATCAGTGTTTATAGATCAGAGGTTAGAGTTTGTTAGGAGGTTAGATGTCACTTTCATGGTGACGTCAGCTAAGATGCTCAGTGGTTTGCAAGTGCCTATAAATAGTTCAGTACTTTGTACTGTTCGATTAGCTCTTTCACCACATCGTCTTCTTTGCACGAACAAACTACTGAGCTCTGGCTGAGGGGGAGTTTGCATTCTTACATCAATCATTGTAATCGTTGTTGAAACAAATTCAATCATTCGGTTCATTGTGTAAAGATGTTTGATTAAAAGTATTACTCCTGTTTGATTGTATGCAAAGTTTGTTTTCATCTTAATTCCGCTGCACAACTCTTTCATTTCCATCTTAATTTCAAACGAAAATACAATCAAAAAGAAACTCAGATCCAACAGTAAGGTGTCTTTCGTTATGCCCGAAATGTGTTTAAACACAAACTAGGCCCCGTAGGGGTAGTTTGGTCATTTAAAAGTTTATAAAAGGGTTTAAGTGATAATCTGAGTTACAGGTCTGATGAAATCAGCAAATATACTCAATTTGCTAAGTTACATCAGTAGGTAAAAGCATGTATGTGAAACTTATCATTTTTAACCAAACTAGGCCCCGTAGGGGTATTTTGGTAATTTCACATAAGCCGAAAAGCTCAAAACTGAAGTCTGAGTTTATCAACCTTTGCTTACTGTTAAAATATTATAATTTGCCTCTTACATCAGTAGGTATCAACCCGGGTATGTCAAATATGATTTTAAAACATACTATGCGTTAAAAACGCTAATTAAGGCGATTAAAGGCCGTTACCGGGTTTGATACTTAAATCTGATATTTTTATATTTCCAGAAGGCTTAAAATACTTTATTTATCATAACTAATCAGTAGCAAAAGGTTTGGAGTCGTTTAGATGTGTAAAACTCATTTTATGGCCCGTAAGGGCAAAACCGACAATTACCGAATTAAGCCTACGACTATGAGTTATGCTCAGCCTAAAATTAATTAAAAATCTTTAAAAATCCCAAAATAATATATTACATCAGTGGGTAAAAGATTTGATATCAAAAAGTATGTTTAACTAGGCTATACGCTAATTACGCCATTTTATTAACATAAAGCATTAGTTTTGCGATAATGAGCATAGCTCTTAATCTACAAGTCAAACTGATGTCAAACTTTGCATACAAGTCTATATATCAGTAACAAAGGTTTCTACACTTTTACATTTTCATAATTCACGTTTTAAGGTAATAAGGGCATAACGGTCAACATATGAGCAATTAACGGAAACATGCATATTAATTGGATAACTAATGAACTGAGGTGTATAATCACAGAGGGTTGTTCTAACATGTAACCTAGTCCAATTAAAGCTCTGAGGCATTTCTAAAATATGCCTAAACGGGTTAGAACTGAAAGTCAAAGTGAAAGTCAAACTATGCGACTTTCGGTTCTGAACCGGGTCTAAACAGGAAATAGTCGGGTTGAACATGTTTGGACATGTTCTTACACTAATTACTAAGTTACAACAATGATCAAACAGGTTATACATGTTCTAGATAGCTAATTATGCATAAATGACATTTTAAGCATTATGTTGACTTTTTAATTAAAAGTTTGACCCGACATTAGACCTGCTTAGAGTGGTGATCAGGGGAAACCCTTTTAAGGTTTTATTACCCACATAAATACCAACTCATAACTATTTTTAATTCGAGATATGACTGAGCCATTATTGACTAATCTCGAAGTCAAACCGTAATTACGACGGTTTGACTTTTAGCTAATTAAACAAGCTAAACTCAACTAAACAAGAACTAGCAGACTTACAAGAGTCCTATGCACGAGATATGATCACTTGGAAGCAAGCTTGAGCTCCAGAAATGATCCAAGAGTGCAGGAGAAGTTGTGAGGAATGTTTGAAACCTTGAAGGCCTTTTATACTTGTTGCACTCACCATAACAAGTTGACAACAAAGTCTAGGATCCTTCCACAACTGATTTACACTTGTTACTAGTGCCTAGGGAAGTCTAGGGGTCGTCCACAAGTGAGGAAAACCGGTTTAGTGGGTCAGAATTGCGCATAACAGGCAACAGCCTGTTTCTGGTCGCTGGTAGTTAGCTTACGGACCGTAAGCTTACCAGTGTTGCGGTCCGTATGCTTGTTATCAGACACAAAAACTTCCTGATCTTTGGTGTTTTGAAAGGGCAGCCCACTTGCACGAGTTGTGGACCTCAATTGTCATTTAGGGACCTCCCAAAATGGTCTTGTACAGTTACAAACCCTACCAGTTGAAGTTGTTTGCTTGGATGCTTTATAAAAGTACCGAAAATTTAGGATTACCGTAGGAATTTCTTCGTAGGAGTCCACCACTTCAATTGTAATTCATTCAATGCAATAATTCCCAGAACTTGATCATACACGAGATGTTTTTAATATAATTTGGGTCTTGGGATTTGTAACGAGGTCGTTCAGAGGTAAAAATTTAACATGACGCCACTTTAAATCCTGCCAAAACGTCTTTATTAAATCCGGGTTTATAACGCGTTTTGTCTTTATTGACACGTGTCGTTATTTTATTTAACACGAATTTTCGAGGTGTTACACTTAGCAGGGATGAGGCTGGCAGAAAAGATGAAAGCTAAGCATGTGGAGGCCAGTACTGACTCGCAACTGGTAGTCAGGCAATACCAAGGAGAATATGAGGCCAAAGACAACACCATGGCTCTGTACGTGGCAAAGGTCAAAGAGACGGCTAAGGTATTCAAAACTTTTAAGCTGGAATACATCCCCCGCAGGAGAAACATAAAATCTGATGCCCTCAGTAAGCTAGCCTCAGTAGCATTTGACCACCTAGCCAGAGAAGTCAAATTGGAAGTCCTAACCTCCCCCTCCCTCAGCACAGAGGAGGTGGCTACAGTTGAAAACACACAAGAAACATGGATGGCACCGATTGTAAAGTTCCTCAGAGACGGGACACTACCCGAGGGAGACTGGGCAGCTAGGAAGATAAGGGTAAAGGCCTTGCAATATGAGTTGGTTGATGGGGAACTATACCGAAGATCGTACTTGGGCCCATCCCTGAAGTGTGTTGACATGGAAGAAGCTAAATATGTGATCAGAGAGATACATGAGGGGATTTTTGGAATGCATTCGGGGCCAAGGACGGTAGTAGCAAAGGCAATGAATGCGGGATTCTATTGGCCTCGAATGTACGAAACAGCATCCGAAGAGGTTAAGAAATGTGATAATTGCCAGGTACATGCACCTATGACTCATCAACACATACACCCGATGATACCGGTCTCAACGTCCTGGCCCTTCCAAAAGTGGGTCATCGACATAATCGGGCCATTTCCAGAAGGTTCAGGAGGAGTCAAGTATGTGGTGGTTGTTATTGATTATTTTACCAAGTGGAGCGAAGCAAGGCCCTTGACAAAAATAACCGGGGAGCAGATGAGGCGATTTGTATTGGACAACATTATCTGCAGGTACGGGGTCCCAAAAGAGCTGGTAAGTGATAACGGTGTCCAATTTGCTGGAAGACCTTTCAAGCCATGGTGCGAACAGATGCATATACAGCAGGTGTTTACCTCCATCACCCATGCTCAAAGCAATGGACTGGTAGAAAGAGCCAACCAAAGCGTTATCAAAGGAATAAAGGGAAGACTCGGGATGAAACAAAAAGGATGGCTGGAGGAGCTACCGTTTATACTATGGGCATACAGGACCACCCCCAAGAACTGCAATGGGGAAACTCCTTTCAGCTTAACTTACGGGACGGAGGCAGTCATCCCGGCTGAAATAGGATCCCCGACTGCAAGGATGAAGCTCAGGGAGGCAGAAAACGAACAAGAGCTCCGGATGAACCTGAACTTGCTGGAGGAAAGGAGAGAAGTGGTAGCAGCCAGGGAGGCCAAGTATAAGAAGCAGCTGGAAAGCTAATACAATGCCAAGATGAAAAAGCTTAGCCTCGTCCCGGGGGATTTGGTCCTAAGAGCAAACGAAGCCAGCCTACAGGAGAACACCGGAAAACTAGGTCCCAATTAGGAAGGGCCCTACCGGGTCATATGGGCAAATGGCAAAGGAAGCTGCAAATTGGAAACTCTCCAAGGCAAGGAGGTCCCCAGGACGTGGAACCTCATGCAACTTAGGAAGTACTACATATAAGGGGTGAACCCCCAGGAAAAACGGCTAAGGAGCCACTTTTGTAATATTTAACTATTAGTTTGGTGCTTACCCCCAGGGACGAGTCATTTGTAACAACCTATGCTGGGAAGTTTAATCCCCAAGGAATGAATGACAAATGGACAACTAACTTGTCCCCTTTTGGTAAAATAACAGGTATTATATCTGGGCAGACGTGCCCAGAAACACTATAAACCTAACTAACAAATGAACACACGTGTATAAGGTATATCAAACATACCAAAAGCCCGGCTGTGGGGAAAAATAGGGTCTAGCTAACCCAAAGAAAGCGGACAAAACTAACCAAAAACATAATCTCACATTATAAACTTGTCCAGCGATTGGCCTCGAATAGACAATCCCGGTTTATCAAACAAACCATAAATACAACGCACTTCTGTAAACAAGCTACAAAAAGAAGTCTTTCTTTATTTATTTACAAAATAAATGTACAGAGAAAAGCCTTAGTTACTTCGGCAAAAGAAAGTAGCATACAAAACAACAAACACAGCAAACTCAGACCAAGGCACGGCTTCTTGAAAAACAGCCCAAGGGTCTTCAGGGAAACGCCAACTCGATCCTTGGCAAAGGTTCCTTCAGCACAAAAAACCACAACAGGAAACAAGCAAAAAACAAGAAAGCAACATACAGTCATAAGTTATATGATTAGATACCTAGGAGGACCCCAACACGAAGGACCTCCTTCCAAACAACCAAAAAAGTTTAAAGTATCCCAAGACAAGTAGTTATCCGGATTACAACCATATCGAAAGTGAATAATGTTCAGGGATCACTAGGGATCACCCCCTGACAAAGACGGTGGAGACGAAGGGCCAGCGGAGGAAAACAGGGATTTCAACTCATCAATTGATATCATGGGATGCTCTAGGATTTTCTTGAGAATGGCCGGGGTTTTACTCCCAAACTCCTCATCCAGCTTGGATAATCTTTTCTTTGCTTTGGAGTTGTAAAGCGGAGTCTCCTTTCTACCCAGGCCCAGAGCAGAGTAGATATAGCCATCCTTCAGTCCAGCCTGATAGCCAACATCCCGGTACGCCCTATACACCTCCTCCAAGCCACTTTTAAACTCCTCTGACTGAGCAACGGCTGTAAGGAAAGCTCCGAAACCTTCAGTGATTAACCAATGTTTCTCCTTTGACAACCGCTGGTTATCGTCAGAGGTTATCCCATAATCCGCGTACATAGTGTTCAATTGCTCCTGAGAAACGGAGCCAACTTCCTTCAGATACTTTAACTCAGCGGCCAACTCTTCCTTCTCTTCCACCAACACCGCCATCTCCTTTTCCCAAGCTCGCTCTTTCCTCTCCAACATGGCTCCAGCCCCCTGGACAAGAAATATCATGAAAAATCCAAAAAACAGTTGGAAAGTAAAAAGGGGGGGGGAGAAAGGCTAAGTACATTCTCCTCCTGCAACTTTCTCTCAGCTTCGACCACTTGGCACCAAAGCTCGGCAGCAACAGACTGGGAGGTCTTAAGCTCACCCTTGAGACCATCATTCGCCCTCCTCAAATCATCAATCCGCTGCAGCATACCGGCACCCCTAAAAAAACTCTCACAAAGAGACATGCTATACTGATCCTCGAAAAGATCATCCCTCAAAGCAGAGTTCACGAATTTATGGGAGGGAGGGACAGCATGACCCAGGAAGTCCCTAGCAGCCTCAGGAGTCCCTATCACCGAGGAGTGAGTTACCTTCCATTTGGGGACAAAGGTGAAGGGGATGGCATCGGCAAACAGATGAGCCAAAGGGGACCGATGAGCAGGACCCTCAGGTTGAGTGGGTCTACTGGTCCCCGTAGCATGAAGAGGTGAGAGTTCAAAGACCGAGGTAAAATGAGCCATGCCTACTTCCGGGGTTTTGTCCTGAACACGGGAAGAGGAGGGACCAGTAGGGATCTCTATGGGATCATGAGAACTCCCCTGCACAAAAAGAAAAGGAACATCAGAAATAAAACAGAGATGGGGCAGATAAACAAGAAGAAAAAAGAACTCACCAACAAAGGTGCACTCACAAGACTCGAAGATCTCAGGTGTTTGGACAAAGAACCCTTGACCCCAACAGGGGGAAGTTCGGAAATAGCCTTCGATGAAGGAGGAGGGCTTCTGTCCACTGGCACTCCGAAGCCTTTGCCGGATATCACGAGGAGTAGGGGCTGGCTTAGGACTTGTAGCCTTCCTCTTACGAACTAAACGAACCTCCAGAGCTTCATCATCGCTTTGATCAGAATGCTTGACAGGGGCAGGATCAGGGGAACTCTCCTCCCCATCAGAGGAGGTTTCCTCACCCCCTTCTACAGCAACGGAGCCCCCAGCCTGGGCAGACCCCCCAGCAACCTGCATCGCCCCACTCTGGTTCAAGCCCATATCAACTTCATCACCAACTACAAACTTCACATCCTTAGAATCTCCCTGAAGCAGCCTCCACAAAGTCAACTCTGTGAAAGAAAGACACTAAAGATGATTGCACAAATACCAAGAAACAAAAACAAACAAATGCAGATCCAAGGCAAAAGGATACCTTTTTTACCAAAGAAAGCCTTGGGACTAACAGGGTAGGAAGGACTCAACCCTCCCATGGCCAAAACTCCCTCAGAAAAAGTGAAAGCCCTCGTAGGGTTTTCATACATGCGTTTCCACTGAACAGTCTCATTAGCCGATAGGGTAGGAACAATATCTTCAATACTGGCGTCGACATCCTTAGGAAATGGGGATTCTGGTATCATGGCAGCGGAGACAAAAATGAACCTACTTTTCCAATCCTTCGGGTAAGTAGAGGTTGGCATAAAAGTATAACAGGGCTTCGACACGCTGTTCTGTCTCTTGGCAAAGGTAAACCAATCTCCAACAGAGATCAGTTTATAGAACATGCAAAACAAGGGGACGGAAGGTTCACAAGAAACGGCCACACATGACAACTCGAAGTGCACCACTCTCATGAACCCTAGGGGATGCAACTGATCTAATGGCAAGACGACCGGAACGACTCATATTTGAAAAGAAAACTGTGATCGGAAGAATGTAAAGAAGGTAAGAAACAGAGAATTATGACGGAAGTTAAATGAGGGTTCCAGAAGGATAAGGGGATATTTAAAGAGGTAACTGACACGGGGCGATAACCGTCAGATCGTCGTCCCTTCGAAATTCAAAAAAGGAGCACGTGCATCGATGGGATTAAACCCCGTCATTATTACTCGGCAGACAAGTATGGGGTGAATAGTAACCATCCCCAAAGGGCGGGCCCATGTTCTCTTTTCCTCCTTAACCTGGAGAATTACTTTTTAGGCAGGTATGACTCAGCCCCGGATCATGAGCCTTGGGTCTCAGAGCCAGGGACTAAAGATGACTTGATGACGGGCCAATGGATTGCTCCATTTACCCGACTTGGGCTGCCATCACACAAGCCCAACGAATGAGGCCCACAAATGATTTTACTTCTCTACTAAGGTTTTCTCCGTATGAAATGAGCGGGAAACGAGGATTCAGAGCATGCAGACCACAATTAATGAATGATAAGAAGAGTATCTTGGCTGGCATCGTACTTCTCCTGCCGGAACATTAAATGAAGCTGCCAATCTAGCCGTTAGGGGTCAGACACGTGTCTGAGCCCCTCGAAGACTTCCTAAAACCGTCGGATCATCTCAACAAATATCCCACATGCAAGATAAGGCCTAAGACTTATATAAGAAGAAGAAAACGGTAACAAGATAAATCAGAGGTATCACATTTAATATTCTCCCATTTACTCTTCTCTCATTAATTCCGACCAATATTCCTATACATTCAATACACACACGTATTTATTGGATTCACACCAAAGAGGAAACATTCCGGTGATCACACTCATCGGAAGAAGCTCCTCTCACTCCCCGGCAAGTTTACTTACTCTCACGCCGGAGCTTGGTCACGGATCCCCCCCCCCCCCGGGGCCCTCCGTGACGAGGCTAACGGTTTATTCTTTTGTAGTCACAAGGAACGGGATCTCTGGACGTCAGCGAAGATCCATTGAACGTCAGCAGGGATTTGGGTATTCGACAAGGTAGAAAATCATAAGGTTTTGTGAAGAAAATCACGGTTACAGAAGATAAACAAAAGTACTCTTTGATTGATGAAAACAGAAATTGAAAAACAGATTAATAACATGAAGAAGTAAGATGATGATTGAATACCTTTGAATAAGATGAATTGTGAAGTAAAGAACAATACTATGATGAAAGTTGGATTGATGGAGGAAACGTAAGGAAAGGGTTTGATGACTGGCATTTATTATGTTATGATTCAGTTTCGAAAAATGAAAATTGAGTGAGGGACGAACCTAATCAATCTCAATTCTAACATGACAGCACACCACATGACAGCCACTCATCTCACCGTCCATTTTTTTATTAATATATATTTTAAATAAAAATATGAAATGACCATAATACCCTTAAGTGGTAGACATAACTGAAAATTTTAACTGAGTTAGTGCTAAAGGACGAAATGTGTAATGCATTTTCCAAAAAAAGGATTGTGACTGTAATTATTGAAGTTAAAGGTCATCCATTGCAACACGCTACAAACATAAAGGACGAAAAGTGTAATTTACCCTTTATTTTATGTTTGATCGGTTCTCGGGTCGGGTAGGGTCGGGTTTTTCCTTTTGCTCACCCCTAATTGTTATAAAATAAACAAAACAAAAATTGTATAACAAAGTGATCGAACTTACTTACTTAAGCGAATTGTGAGTCTCTCCTAGAGCCCTCACCAACTCCAATGGATTATATTTTTTAATATGGGTTTAAATTTTGGGCTTTTTAAATCGAGATATGGGTAAATATATAGGTAAATAGGTTTTTTGGACTTAATTGTCAAATCATTATAATTTTATTATTTTGAAACTTAATTTATTAATTGCTTATAAAATTCATGTAGATCCTATAAAGATCGAGACAATTACTAATTGGAAAGTCCCTAAGTCATCTACTGAAGTTAAAAGTTTCCTAGGGTTGGCAGGATACTATTGAAGCTTTATTCAAGACTACTCAAGAATAACCGTTCCATTAACCAAGTTAACGTGTAAGTCGGTTAAGTTTGAATGGGTATCCAAGCAAGAAGAAGCCTTTACAACCTTGAAGCAAAAGTTAACAAATGCACTGATACTTGCGTTACCATAAGGAACTAAGGATTTTGTAGTCTTTTGTGATGCCTCTATATTAGGATTAGGATGCGTTTTAATACAACATGAGAAGGTGATTGCTTACGCATCTAGGCAACTGAAGAAGCACAAAGAAAATTATACAACTCATGATTTAGAGCTAGGAACGATAATTTTTGCCCTTAAAATTTGGAGACATTATTTGTATGGTAGTAAGTTTACCATCTTTACAGATCGTAAAAGCTTAAGATATATTTTTGGGAAAAAAGAATTGAATATGAGGCAAAGACGATGTATGGAAATTTTAAGTGACTACGACTGTGATATTCAATATCACGATGGTAAAACTAATGTAGTAGTTGATGCTTTAAGTCGTAAGTATCATGAGAAGCCGAAGCGGGTACGTGCACTCAGATTAAATCTGCAGATAGATTTAATGGAACAATTAAAAAGTATCCAAGAAACAACGATTAAGGATGATGCTGAAGGATTAAAAGGAATAATGAAGGAATTAGGAAAAGGAACCGATAGAATTTGGAGATTCCATAAGAAAAGAATTTGGGTACCTATCCAAGGCAACCTACGAGAAATAATTTTAGAGGAACCTCATAAGTCTAGGTATACGATGCACCCTGGTAGTGACAAGATGTATCAAGATCTGAGGAATAATTTTTGGTGGTAGGAATGAAGAAGGATATAGCTAGTTATGTTTCTAAGTGTCTAACTTGTTCACAAGTTAAAGCTGAACATCAGAAACCTTCAGGTTTACTTCAACAACTAGAAATGTCAGTATGGAAATGGGAATTAATAACAATAGATTTTGTTACTAAATTACCTAAAACAAGGAAAGGTAACGACATAATCTGGGTGATTGTGGATCGACTAACCAAGTCAACTCATTTCCTACCCATGAAGGAAACCTTTAGTATAGAAACATTAGCTAAGTTATATGTAAATGAAATAGTTTCATTACATGGAAATCCATTATCCATTGTGTCTGATAAAGATAGTCGTTTCACTTCTCACTTTTGGAAAAGTTTTCAAAAAGCTATGGGAACACGATTAAATTTAAGTACAACTTATCACCCTTAAACAAACACTAGAATACATGCTAAGGTCATGTGTAATAGATTTTGGAGGAAATTGGGACGATCATTTACCATTAATAGAATTATCTTAGAACAATTGTTATCATACAATCATTAATGCTGCTCCATTTGAAGCACTTTATGGACGAAAATGTCGTATGTTGGGCAGAAATAGGAGAAAAACAATTATCAGGTCCTGAGATTGTGCAAGAAACAACCGACAAGATAATTCAAATTAAGGAAAGATTGAAAACAGCACGAGATCGTCAAAAGAGTTATACAAATAATAGATGTAAGCCATTAGAATTTCAAGTTGGATTAAAAGTGTCTCCTTGGAAATGAGTAGTCCGATTCGGTAAAAAAGGAAAGTTAAGCCCGAGGTATGTGAGACCATTTAAAGTTATCAAGCGAATTGGACCAGTAGCTTATCAGCTACAATTACTCGAAGAAATGGCAG